>OZ020255.1:7380604-7779230 GCA_963971285.1 Astropecten irregularis
TTGAATGCAGCGGTAGCCATTTTTCTCAAAACGCCCTCTGTTGGTTCCATAGGTTTGTGCACAAGTGATGGCCGTCAGTGAAATTCTTCCCAATATGGTTAATACATGTACTAAAACTAGGGCTCCAGTTACTGAATCTAGCTAGTATTGTAGCCTGCACGTACTACTTACTAATAATAAAAACCGGATTAACAACCAAATTTCCATGTTTTGTGTATCACTTGCAATTGTTTGTTGGCTGTTGTTCGCTTACCATGAATATCAAATGGAATTTTCAGTGGTGGTTTGTTTTATTGGGCAAGCCATTTTTGTGCTAAGCAATTTTTGGTGCTAAGCATCTCTATGAAATTGGCCCCAGAACTTCACTGCAATAGAGCTGCTTAAAATCTGAAAGGTGTGGCTTTTGGATACTGTCCATGATCAACATGGACTCAATCAATCTGTCAATCAGGTTTAGTGCCAACACAGGACACAGCAGGGGCTTGAAGTTGATAGTCCAAGGCTGTGGATTATAGAAGCCCAAGACCCCAGGCCTGCCCAGGATTTTCAGTGGCATGGCCCAACCAGTATTAAAGCTGTTATAGTTCAAGTCTAGGGATTATAGAAGCCCAAGACCCCAGGCCTATCCTGGCTTTTCTGTGGCAGGGCCCAACCAGTATTAACGTTTCTTTCCATCCAGGACACAGCAGGGGCTTGAAGCTTATAGTTCAAGGCTGGGGATTATAGAAGCCCAAGAGCCCAGGCCTGGCCAGGCTTTTCAGTGGTAGGGCCCAACCCGTATTAACGTTTTGATAGTTCAAGTCTAGGGATTATAGAAGCCCAAGACCCCAGGTCTGGTCTGGCTTTTCAATGGCAGGCAACCAGTATTAATGTTTCTTTTCATAAACTATGATCCAGGACACAGCAGGGGCTTGAAGCTGATAGTTCAAGGCTGGGGATTATAGAAGCCCAAGACCCCAAGTCTGGCCTGGCTTTTCAGTGGTAGGGCCCAACTAGTATTAAACATTATTTTCATAAACTATGATTCAGGACACAGCAGGGGTTAGAAGTTGATACTAGTTCAAGGCTGGGGATTATAGAAGCCCAAGAGCTCAGGCAAAGCCTAGGCCTGGCCAGGCTGTTCAGTGGCTGAGCCCAACCAGTATTAGAGTTTGTCTGCATTAACTGTATCCTTTTCGTTGTCAATTAGAGCAAAGATGGCTCCGACACGGAATCCACGGAAAAAGAAGACAGCATCAACTACCAACAGCTGAAGGACCAACTTAGCACGCTCACAACAGCCCTGGCAACTGTAACTGCGCAGAAATCCAAGATGGAGGCTAGTTTCCAAGCCGACAAAAAGAAACTTTGAGTAAGTCAACATTTTCCTTCTTTTCTTGCTGTTTTTAATAACCATACATTTTTTTAATATTATTGAAAAATTAACAATTATGTAAATTGACTAGAGTGGGATTCGAACCAGTGACCTTCTGAATACCGTACCTGCGCTCTTAACAACCGAGCTATCCAGCCCTGTGTTGGCAGTGTACTTAATAGTCAATTATCTTTGTTCGCTAGCCAGTCAGAAGCAGTGTTGGAGTCGAATCCTCAAATTTAAGTACAGAGTACATAGCCGAGTCCGAGTACCAAAATCCGAGTCCATGTCCAAGTACATGCACAGTACCAACACACAGTGCCAAAGCAGGCAGTTTGCTTCACAAATATGTTTATTGAAGTTGGACGTTAATTGTGCAACTCTTCTTAGAAATTCTTGTTTTACAAACCATGCAAATGACTAAAAAGTTCCCGATGACCTTCATACTCCCATTGTATAATTTATCGGAACATAATCAACTGTAAAATTGTAACAAAAATGAAATTTGCACTAAACATGCTAAATGTAAATGGTCGAGTACTCCCAAAGTTTGAGTACATAGACATGATAGAATCGAGTATGGGCCAAGTACATTTATTTTGGAGTACTTTTAATTTAGTACGGGCCGAGTATTTGCATGTTCTCGAATTGTACTCGAGTACGAGTACTCCAACACTGCTTAAAGGGAGCATATAGGATTTTATTGAGTTTGAGACTGAAAATGGACTCAACAGTTTGTAAACAGTGCAAACAGTCACCATGGGAAATCTTGGTTTCGAACATTAGATGCTGTGTTTTTCAAGGAAATCAAGATTTAGAGTCTTTTCCAAAGATTGTTTGTCCGAACGATTTTTGGAACAAACAAATAAAGTAAACTATTCTTCATGTTTTATAAGAAAAATTGAGTTGGGTTTTCACTATTTTTCTCGTGACTCAGATGTCCGATTGAGCTCAAATTTTCACAGGTTTATTATTTCATGTACATGTTTGATCAGGCAAAGTATGAGTGCTGTCCTGCGACCTTTACCAATCATGTATTGTACCTTTGATAATCAATGATCAAAGTTTTGTCATACAAGAAACTTAACTTTTATAGTAATAATAATAATAATAATAATCTTTTATAAAGGAATTTGTAAAGCGCACATATCCACCTAATGAAAGGCGCTCAATGCGCTAGATGCACAGAGGAATAACAACAACAAAAGATAAATATAAAGCATATACTAAACATGTACCAAAATAAGTATAACATACAGGAGATTCCAACATTTATGAAAACACTAATGGGAGACTTTGGTTCCGGTGAAGACCGTTTCTCCAAAGTCTCCCATTGAATGCCTGAGCCATGAGATGGGTCTTCAGGGATGTCTGAAATAAGGAAATGGACTCTGAACTTTGAATATGTAAAGGTAGTTGGTTCCATAGGCGAGGAACTGCTACTGAAAATGATCTATAGTGTGGTTTCATATAGTGCAAAATGTGGTGGTCGCCATGACACATTGGACGCGCATTACATTACTCACAGTGTGAAATTAACTATGAATATCATGCGCAAGACGGCAAAGAAAGGTGGCGCAGGAGGAACATCGAACATCAGAAATATCTTCCCACATATTTGTGATGTTTGGTACATCGTACATCACAAATAAACAAATATCTGCGCAGTTTCGTTTTGCGATGTTTGCACGTGCATTATAATGATATATTACAATACATCGTACAACACAAATCTGCGCACATTTTTATTTGTGTATTTTTATAGTGGCATGATTTTTTCTGAAAATGTTTTTCTTGCTTTAGTTTACGATAATTAGAAAGTTATTAAAACAGCGGTCAACTGCCGCGAACAGCGCAATAACGTTATGCAGTTTATAGTGGTTGTGATTCACCCATAATGTCATGTGTCATGGCGGCCACAAAAATGCGTAAGGACACCTATCCCCCATGAGCGATGTGACCTGGGTTCAGACAGTAGATATTTGTGACATGATTGAATCATGCAAGATTGTTTGTAAGGTGTGAGGAGATCCATGATGTAAAAAGGGGCTTTGCCATTGAGAGCCTTATAGACAATGAATAGAAGCTTGTAGATTATCCTGTAAGAGACTGGTACCCAGTGAAGATCTTTTAGAATGGGGGTGATGTGAGCAGGCATTTTAGTTAAATGTAATGAGACTGATGCCTCTGACTTTTTGAATTCACAGCAAGAATTTGAGGAGTCTTTGTTGCACTATCAAGAAGGAAGAGAGCAGTTTGCTGAGGAGAAGTCTAAACTTCAGGAACAGCTCCAAGAGGTAATATCTGTTTGTTTGTCAGGCAGGTGGAATGTCTGTCTATCTGTCAGTTTGTAGAACCAGCTGCAATTTTCTTGAGTCTTGTAACCCTAACCCTCTGCACCTACCACAAAATATAAGAGCTGCTTGACTGTGGAAGTGTGTGGTATAAAAGCAGCACTTGTCTTGTTTGGTAGGTGTAGAAGGTTATGGTTAAGTCTTTCTGTGGAGACTGTGGTAATGTGTGATAAGCAGCTCTTGTCTTGTGTGGTAAGTGTAGAGGGTTAGGGTTAAGTCTCCCTGTGGAAAAGTGTGGTAAGCAGCTCTTGTCGTGTGTGGTAGGTGTAGATGGTTAAGGTTAACCCCAACCCTCTACACCTACCACACAACACAAGTGCTGCTAACCGCACACTGCTAAGGTCTCCACAGGGGGACTGGATATTTACCCTAACCCTCTACATCTACCACACCAGACAAGAGCTGCTTACCACACATTACCACAGTCTCCACAGAGGGACTTTACCCTAACCCTCTACATCTACCACACAGGTCAAGAGCTGCTTACCACACACTACCAGTCTCCACAGAGGGACTTAACCCTAACCCTCTTAACTACACCTGCCACACATGACAAGTGCTGCTTACCACACACTACTAAGGTATCCACAGGGAGACTGAATCATAAACCACATATTATCAGACAAACCACACTGGTGTATTCAGGACCACACTTAACGCAGTAAAAACTATGTGTGGTAGTCTGTGGTATGCAGGAGGGTTAGGGTTCTTCGACCTCTTGATATTATTTCATCAGCCAGAAGAATTGGTCAAAATGATCCCTATTTTTATTTTAAAAAAAGCCTGATTTAGACGGCATTTTGGTGTAAACATTCCAATTTGCTGTTTCATTTTTTAGGGACGGAACAAATCCAGAACACAGCAACAAGAACGGGAACAGGAACATGTAGACCACGCTGTTATGATCAGAGAACTACAGACACTACTAGCTCAGGAACGGAACGACAAGGAGAGACTAGAGAATAAGGTCAGGTCAAAGGTCATTGTCGTGAAATATGCAAATTACTTTGGTCAGAGGCTAAAACCGACTTTTTTCAGAAAGGCGTGCTATCTTCCTCATAGTTTATAGCTATGACTACCAGGAACCATTTCGAGCAAGAAAAATGCCAATCAACTTGTCATGGAAGGATTTTGGTGTAATTTGAGGCCATTTTGTTATTGAGTGAACTTTCAGAAAAACCGATGTGGGCCCCCACAGCAGTTTTTTTAAATTTTGGCCCAAAACCGACTCTTTTCAGAAATGCGCGCAATCTCCTTCATAGTTAGCTATGAATACCAGGAACCATTTCGAGCAAGAAAAATGCCAATCAACTTGTCATGGAAGGATTTTGGTGTAATTTGAGGCCATTTTGTTTGTGAGTGAAACATAAAAAAAATTTATGTGGTCCCCCACATGATTTTTTTTTATTTTTGCCCCAAAACTGACTTTTTTCAGAAATGCGCGCTATCTTCCTCATAGGTCGCTATGACTACCAGGAACCATTTCGAACAAGAAAAATGCCAATCAACTTGTCTTGGAAGGATTTTTGTGTAATTTGAGGCCATTTTGTTTGTGAGTGAAACTTCAAAAATTTTATGTGGTCCCCCACATGAGTTTTTTTATTTTTGCCCCAAAACTGACTTTTTTCAGAAATGCGCGCTATCTTCCTCATAGGTCGCTATGACTACCAGGAACCATTTCGAACAAGAAAAAGTCCAGTCAACTTGTCATGGAAGGATTTTTGTGTAATTTAAGGCAATTTTGTTCGTGACTGAAACTTCAAAAATTTTATGTGGTCCCCCACATGAGTTTTTTCGATTTTTGCCCCAATACTGACTTTTTTCAGAAATGCGCGCTATCTTCCTCATAGGTCGCTATGACTACCGGGAACCATTTCGAACAAGGAAAATGCCAATGAACTTGTTATGGAAGGATTTTTGTTTAATTTGAGGCCATTTTGTTTGTGAGTGAAACTTCAAAAATTTTATGTGGTCCCCCACATGAGTTTTTTTATTTTTGCCCCAAAACTGACTTTTTTCAGAAATGCGCGCTATCTTCCTCATAGGTCGCTATGACTACCAGGAACCATTTCGAACAAGAAAAAGTCCAGTCAACTTGTCATGGAAGGATTTTTGTGTAATTTAAGGCAATTTTGTTCGTGACTGAAACTTCAAAAATTTTATGTGGTCCCCCACATGAGTTTTTTCGATTTTTGCCCCAATACTGACTTTTTTCAGAAATGCGCGCTATCTTCCTCATAGGTCGCTATGACTACCGGGAACCATTTCGAACAAGGAAAATGCCAATGAACTTGTTATGGAAGGATTTTTGTTTAATTTGAGGCCATTTTGTTTGTGAGTGAAACTTCAAAAATTTTATGTGGTCCCCCACATGAGTTTTTTTATTTTTGCCCCAAAACTGACTTTTTTCAGAAATGCGCGCTATCTTCCTCATAGGTCGCTATGACTACCAGGAACCATTTCGAACAGTAAAAAGTCCAGTCAACTTGTCATGGAAGGATTTTTGTGTAATTTAAGGCAATTTTGTTCGTGACTGAAACTTCAAAAATTTTATGTGGTCCCCCACATGAGTTTTTTCGATTTTTGCCCCAATACTGACTTTTTTCAGAAATGCGCGCTATCTTCCTCATAGGTCGCTATGACTACCGGGAACCATTTCGAACAAGGAAAATGCCAATGAACTTGTTATGGAAGGATTTTTGTTTAATTTGAGGCCATTTTGTTTGTGAGTGAAACTTCAAAAATTTTATGTGGTCCCCCACATGAGTTTTTTAAATTTTTGCCCAAAAACTGACTTTTTTCAGAAATGCGCGCTATCTTCCTCATAGGTCGCTATGACTACCGGGAACCATTTCGAACAAGGAAAATGCTAATGAACTTGTCATGGAAGGATTTTTGTTTAATTTGAGGCCATTTTGTTCGTGACTGAAACTTCAAAAATTGTATGTGGTCCCCCACATGAGTTTTTTCGATTTTTGCCCCAATACTGACTTTTTTTTCAGAAATGCGCGCTATCTTCCTCATAGGTCGCTATGACTACCGGGAACCATTTCGAACAAGGAAAATGCCAATGAACTTGTTATGGAAGGATTTTTGTTTAATTTGAGGCCATTTTGTTCGTGACTGAAACTTCAAAAATTTTATGTGGTCCCCCACATGAGTTTTTTTATTTTTGCCCAAAAACTGACTTTTTTCAGAAATGCGCGCTATCTTCCTCATAGGTCGCTATGACTACCAGGAACCATTTCGAACAAGAAAAAGTCCAGTCAACTTGTCATGGAAGGATTTTTGTGTAATTTAAGGCAATTTTGTTCGTGACTGAAACTTCAAAAATTTTATGTGGTCCCCCACATGAGTTTTTTCGATTTTTGCCCCAATACTGACTTTTTTCAGAAATGCGCGCTATCTTCCTCATAGGTCGCTATGACTACCGGGAACCATTTCGAACAAGGAAAATGCCAATGAACTTGTTATGGAAGGATTTTTGTTTAATTTGAGGCCATTTTGTTTGTGAGTGAAACTTCAAAAATTTTATGTGGTCCCCCACATGAGTTTTTTTATTTTTGCCCCAAAACTGACTTTTTTCAGAAATGCGCGCTATCTTCCTCATAGGTCGCTATGACTACCAGGAACCATTTCGAACAAGAAAAAGTCCAGTCAACTTGTCATGGAAGGATTTTTGTGTAATTTAAGGCAATTTTGTTCGTGACTGAAACTTCAAAAATTTTATGTGGTCCCCCACATGAGTTTTTTCGATTTTTGCCCCAATACTGACTTTTTTCAGAAATGCGCGCTATCTTCCTCATAGGTCGCTATGACTACCGGGAACCATTTCGAACAAGGAAAATGCCAATGAACTTGTTATGGAAGGATTTTTGTTTAATTTGAGGCCATTTTGTTTGTGAGTGAAACTTCAAAAATTTTATGTGGTCCCCCACATGAGTTTTTTAAATTTTTGCCCAAAAACTGACTTTTTTCAGAAATGCGCGCTATCTTCCTCATAGGTCGCTATGACTACCGGGAACCATTTCGAACAAGGAAAATGCTAATGAACTTGTCATGGAAGGATTTTTGTTTAATTTGAGGCCATTTTGTTCGTGACTGAAACTTCAAAAATTGTATGTGGTCCCCCACCAGTCCGGTACAATTCCCGCTCAGGAATCCAAACTCCTCTTCTGGTAACATGTTTCCTATTCAGGAAACATTTACATTTCGGCATGGTTGTTTCCTAATCAGGAAACCTTCATATGGTTTCCTGATCAGGAAACAATGTCACATGATTCAATGTTTCCTGATCAGGAAACCTTCATATGGTTTCCTGATCAGGAAACAATGTCACATGATTCAATGTTTCCTGATCAGGAAACCTGTATGGGTTTCCTGATCAGGAAACAAAATCACATGATTCAATGTTCCCTAACTAGGAACCAACTTGGGTTGCCTGAAACAATGCCACATGTTTCAATATTTGTTACATAACATTGTTTTTATATTATGGGAACACTTGGGAGTTCTGGATTCAATTCTTACAAAATTTTCCATTAGTTTCAGTCCTTTGTTAAGTTTACACATTCACACTTATTGTACATAAAGTCTACAAACTGTACAACTGCATTTAATACAGTCACGGTAGCGTACATGTACATGTATGTGTTGAGCCATACACAAAATTAATGTGCTTATTTTTGCAATTAGATTACCGGTAAATCCTTACTCTACAAATGTTCAATTGTTCTGGCTTTTACATTAAGGGGATGGAACATGATTGGGAATGGCCATAGAACAGCACACACACTTTGTCTAATCTAGCATGAACATTAAATGATAAACCTGTGAAAATGTTCACTGCTCAATGCTCAATCGGACATCTGAGTCCCGATTACTTACACTTTTTTTCTTATAAACATAAATAATGTTTTTGATGTCGCCGAGACTTAATTATTTGTTTTACTTTTCTCTTAACAACTAGGCCCTATAGCATTTCAGGTAGAAATATTTTAACAGGGGGTTTCAATCATATCCATCTTCATAACTTATAAATACATGTAAGTCATAGTTATGTACACTACATGTACATGTAAATCAGCCACCCAGTCAGGCCAGTCCATGGTCTGACCATAGAGCCATGATTAGACCTTGGAGAGCTATGAAGTGTCAGACTTTTATCAGCCTGGTAATTGCAAGATAAACACTCCATATTGAATTAAAGACTGCCCAGCAGCCAGTACACTACTGGTACTGGTAGGGTAGTGTACTGGTAGTGTAATATGGGTGTTAATGCTGGGAAACCACATCCCCCTTGTGCTGGAAAAAAGAATATCCAAGGTCATTTCACTGAGGGAAATTTAATTTCAATGCACATAGTTCTGGCTGTACAACTACAAGAAAAGTTTAAGATTGAGAAGAAAGTACAGTTTTATAGATCTACTTAATTGTGGAGCTGGCCAGGGCTGTTATGCAGCTGGAGGCATTAGCCTGATGAGGACACAGTGTATAGACCCCATACTGAGTACATGTACATGTACTCTTGTCTTATCTATGGACAATCAATCAGGTAATTGACCACAAGGTCTCAAGTGGCCAATCTTGCTACTGTTTTTGGGTTAGGAGAACCATGGAGGAATGAGGAGAGATTCCAATTGAAGAATTAAATCATAGAACCACACTCCACAGCTATTCTGGACCTGAGCAACAGGCACCTGGTTATTGGTGTCCGATAAAACGTCCAATACACAGTTATCAAATGGAAATGGTCCAATAGCTTTTTCATGGTGGTCATCAGGCTGGAGTAGATTGTTCATTCAGGATTAAACAATGGACTGTGGCCAGACAATATCTGATAGCAGGTGGTACTCAAAGTCCAGGCTAGTTAGCGGTTTTCGAGAAAGCAAATCATACTAAAAAGAAGAGGGTTGTGCTAAACGTTTTACACTTTAATATAGGCAAGTGGAATACATTCATATTTCGTTCATACAAGTAGACTTGTTTGACATGACTACATCGTGATACTTGTTTCACATTGAAAGTCGTAAGGGGCCCGAAAAAATCGAAATATCAATTATCATGAAAATTCAGAGTCGCCCATGAGCGAACTTGCATACATGTAGCCCTGATAACTTTTCTGCAATGTCAAAAGCAGAAACTTTTGAATATATGGAAGGTACAACAGAGTGGTTTATGAGTTTAAAACTTAAAAAAAAAAGGAAAATCTGAAATCAGATTCAATTCTGAAATCTCACAACCCTGGTAAAAGTTCACCAACATTTGTGGGAAGGTTGGTAACACACAAGAAGTTAAATGAATTTTGAATTTTTTTTCACTTGAAATATGCATGAACACTGAAACATCCATACGTGTGCAATGATGATGCAAGTCCCAGTTCATTTAGCCACCCAGTCTTTAATAGTCAGACCATAGAGCCATGGTCAGACATCAGACCATGGAGAGCTATGAAGTGTCAGACTTTAATCAGCCTTGTAAGATGTATAGGCCTATTGAATTAAAGACTGCCCAGTAGCCAGTACACTACTGGTGTTATATGGGGTTAATGCTGGGAAACCACATCTTCCTTGTAGTTTGAGAGCTAGGTGGATTTTAATCATAATGTTGAGTACAAAAGGTTTGATTGAATATTTCTATTGGATTTAATGTACGAATAAGAGAATGGGGCATCTTAAGTTGCACACCCCTGGGCTTTGGCCCCCCTGGGGCACCAAAAAAGCCCCAAATATCGATTTATTCAAACTTTTGAATACAACCAAAATTCCTTTTGAAAATGATCATTTAGTGACATCTGACAATAAGGCATGGGGTGTATGGACCCATTGGGTCCTTCAAAAGTTCTTATAAAAAAGAGTCTGTAAATCAATTTTGATTACAGCTATGGATAAAACATTACTCTAGATGAATAAAAATGTAATTTAAAACACAAAAATGTCTGGGGTTCCTAGACAATAACTAATTAACGGCCAATTAGCGATTTATTCACCGCCTTTTGAGTACAACCAAAATTCCTTTGCAATGATTATTTAGTGACCTCTAACAACAAATCCACAATTTAAGACATCATTTTTCTTGGGGTTTGTAGATAAGATGGGGGTGTTTGTACATAAATGGGGTGTTTTGACCATATTAGGACAAAGAGTCTGTACATCAATTTTGATTACAGCTATGGATAAAACATTACTCCACATGAATAAAAATGCAATTTAAGACATACAAATGTCTGGGGTTCCTAATTAAGACCATCACTAATTAATGGCAAAATAGCGATTTATTCACACTTTTGTGTACTGTTGTGTAACCATAATTCCTTTTGCAAATGATTATTTAGTGACCTCTGACAACAAATCCACAATTTAAGAGATGATTTTTCCTGGGGTTTGTAGATAAGACACAATATAAAAGTTGCATCACAGCACTGATTTACTCGCATTATGATTGCAGATAATTGTATACACATGCAACGCATTGAACGCAAAAGGTAATTTGATGGTATTTTGGGAAAATGCTGCGAAATGTGCCACGCAAAAGAAAGTGGTCCAGTATTTACCACACAAATCTTTGATAAGTTGTGCTATTTACCCCCCCCCCCCACTAATCCTTCTTTATAACCAAGTGCTGCGCGCTTGAGATAGGGTACGTTCAGACAGCGTGTTAAATTCGCTAAAACAGCTGCTTTAACCCGATCGGTTTTAGCAATTTGTGTCTGGATGCTCTAAAACAGTTATTTATCTAAAACAGATCGGTTTTATCCGCCGCTAAAACACCAAAAAAAGTTAAAACTGCTCGGAAAGAGGGTTTAGCACAGTCGACTGTGTGCATGCACATTGCACAGTAAGCATTGGTTGTCTGCTGATGCTGTTGATATGTACAGGTACATGGACATAGTACATGTAAATGTTGATGGACATTGCATACATACATTTACACTATGGGGACTTTGTTTGGTCCAAGTTTGGTTAACATCAACTGTTTATAATTTATACGTGATCAAGGGACCGACGGCTAGTACAATGCACCTTTCTTTCAAATGACAAGAAGAATCTGGAAAAAAAAAAAACAGAGCAAAAGTAAAGGCTTTTTGCTGATGCGGAAAAGCCAATAATAATTTTAGCCAACCAAAGTTACCAGTAATACTGTGGACAATGGTGGATACCAAAAAATACAAGACAAGAAAGACTAAGTTCTGTTCACGGTGTTCACTGACAAAGATCATAAATATTACAAGTAACCTAGTTTTACAATGTAGGCCTACCTCTTTTCGGTAACTATAAAAGAAAAAGAAAAGACTACTGACATGGTAGCCTAAAGGCCCTACATGTTAAAAATAATAGAGACTTTGGCAAACTGATTTTATTTTTAAGAGTGTGAATTATTTCCAAGTAATGAAATTTCCGATCTACACCAATGTAACAGAGTGACGACATAAAGCAGTCCTATCAAGATTAGATGAAAGGGGACAGCAGGGATAATAATTATTACTATTAGGAGTTTTTAGGACCCATGAAAAAATCAGTAAATTGTGCTCTTTATCTAAAACTTATTTTAGGCATTAGACAGTTATAATCCTTGATCCATGGTGCTATAGGCCTATACATTGAGAATGAGAGGTTACATTTTGTATGACCCTGAAGGCTGGAGTCAGTACGATGTGTATGTGCTGAGATGGATGGGATGATTAAGTATTGAGACCCATATTTGTTTCCTTGTAAATTCAACTGTTTATCGGTAAGGTCATTTCAGGTTTTAGATTATTATCTAATACATGTAAATTATAATATTTGATTATAATCCTCGATCTTTCAGTTCTACACATTGAGAATGGGTAGTGTGGGAAATAAAATTTGTTTCATTCTGCTACTGCTAGTGCTACTGTACTTAGTAAAACCCCTCCATGGTAAAACCATCACTTTGACTGGTGAAGTTGATCCCTAAACATTGTTTATCTTATAGCTACCAATTACCCATGGCTCAGTGGTTTTGCTTGGTGTGTCCCTTGTCTTACCCAGTACTCCATCCTAGCTCTATGGTCTTACCACATGGTCTTACATAACAGCTGCATTTTTGTTACACCAAGGAGGTAGAAATAGAAAATGTCTACATGGTTATACATATACATACCTTGCCCACAGAGCTGCGATGGCAGGGATTGAGAGAGTGGAGTTTTTCAGTTCATAAATTGCTTCTGATGGTTCTGATTTAAAAGTTACTGCATTTTTTTAATCACTTGGTTATGATTTCCTTGTCCATAATTATTTCAATTTTATTTGGCTGTTGCTTTCAAGTACCAACATTGTCTTTGATTCTGATCGTTTTTGATGAACCCTAGATTTTGAGTTTTGAGTTAAGTTTTTGTTCCCTCATTTCGTTTAAAATCGTTTACATTTTGTGGATACATTTTTTTTTCATATTTCATACACAAGATCATGTCAGGTCACTCAGGTGTACCAATAAATGAATAGACCACTGATTTGTAATCTACTACATGTACATGTAATACAATGGTTTGACATTATTCCCATTGCTTGGGCACAGGAGAAATCCCACAATAAGGACTGTGTACATTCCTGTGGTTGCATGCCATGCTGCAACTTGCAAGAAACTTTGGTTTCTTGTTGCATAATGTGTAGAACTACATTGCAAGCAAGTGCACCCACATGCCTGTACATGTACTGTCTGTACACACACACACTGTAGCTGATGGTGACAAAGATAAATTGGCTAGATGGCTAAAGCAAGGTCAGCCTGTAATAGCTTATTTTAAGCTAATCACCAGGCTGGCCACCAGGGTTGAATTGTTTGATGTTAAATCCTGATCATAGAAATTCCTAGTATAGCTTTACTTAGTTTTAACACACAATACCATTAATGGGTCAGACTCCATCCATTTTCAAAAACACTGTTAATATTAACACATGTTAATATTACATCGATTATCTAATATTAAAATGGACCCTGATGGCTTGAAAATGCCCATTACTCATTTTTCAAGGGTCCACCATGTGTACACTCTTCCAAATTTTGACATGGGTTGGTCATGCTACACATTCACCTTACACAACACAAAAATGCCTGTCAAGGTACACATGTAGTACTAGTAGTACCTATTAAAAAAGTTGTAAAAACTGTGAATTTTGAAGGAAGGCCTACAATATAGAGTGATAGACCTACAGATTAAGACCTACTGTATACATACTTGGTTTTGTACATGTACATGAGTACACATGTATGTAGACTTATACTTGGCAATGACATTTTTCTTATAGCAACTGGTTGTTTAATGTTTATCTGAAATTACACTGAAACTTAATTTATTAATATTCAGTTCACATCAACGTACACCATGTAGGCTACACAATTTTTACAGTGCATTATGTAGGAAATTTAAAATGTTGTACTTAAGATGAATACACTTGAATAATGTCTTGTTTTCCAGATGTATCTGTCAAATTGTGCATCCTAATTAAACAGCATGTGGGTACACGTATTTCGTACATTATACAGGTCTCACACATTGAACAATGGAGGAATAATAAACCTGTACTAGCTGGTCCTACATGTATCCATAGATTGTTGAACGTGCATACTGCAGGGGACATTTGGATGTTCCATGCATTTACTACATTCAGGACTTTTTCAGTTGTTTTCAAGTACCCTGGTGATGTGTGTAACCTGTAAAAATCTTTGAAAATTTGTTAAGCAACATTCAATTTACATATTGCACAAAGATGAAAACAATGTCTCCAAAATATGAAGTATGTTTCCTGAACAGGACACAGCCTTAACCCTTATCAATGTTTCCATTTCAGGAAACATTTAAAAATGTCTCCAAAACTGGACACATGTCTCCTAAATAGGCGACATTGAAAATACAGTGAAAATGTGTCCCTATTCAAGAAATAAGTTTGTTACTATCCTTTGCTTGGGATATTTGGTGAATACATATTTCTAATAAAATTGTTTATGTAAGTTAATTTTTCCTCAAAATGCCTTGGTGGTGAAGTCTGACAATCTTGAGATAAATCCATTTGAAATTGTCTTTGCTAAAAACAACAGACATTATACATTGGAATTATTATAAAAATGGTTTTAATGTTAAAAGTTTCTTCCCCTTTTTAATGTCACACATGAAATTGTTCATCATAATACATACTTTCGTTCTCATATCAAACTGTTTTATATTGATTAAGTGATTTCAACTGATTTGTTTCCTGTTATGGGAAAATGTCTTCAAATCTGGAAACAAAATGAAGCGTTTCCTCAATGGGAAATGTACCGGACTGAACAGATAGTTGCAAATAGATTTAAAAATACAGGCTATTTATTTTTGAGAGATATTTTCCATTGATTTAAATCCATGGTTTAAATCAAATCTGATCATCAGTGAATATTTACAGGAGCAGAATCAGGCATAACAACCACAGATTGTTGACTTCCCTTCCATGAAGTGACCATGTGAGGGGTAATGATATCCGTGACCAGATAACACTGGAAGGTTGTCATGATTAGTTTTGAAATGATTTTGTTTTTACAAGGAGTGCATGTGCTAGAGAATGAAGTAATGAATGATTTTAACATATTAAGGTATCTTAGAATACTTGGAGTTAGGAGTACCTGACATGTAGTTATGTACATGTATGATCCTGGCAGGATCAAGTTTTCATATTAATTAATTACCTCTATGAAAATGTGAGTTACTTCTCAAACAATGTGAGCTTCAAGTTAGATTGGTGCGTTGACCATTAGTGACAAGTTGTAGCCAACAACCACAGGAGGTGATATCATTGGACGATGTCGGATAATACTCTGTGCTACTCACGCGTCTCTGTTTTTTAACCACAACTTGTTTAATTGAATTCAAATTCCAATGCTTTAAAATGACATCTGTGTTTCCAAAAATAGAAACAATCAGATGACTCCAGATATGGTAACATCAACAATGTTCCCAAATCAGGAAACTATTGTAGTGTCTCCAGAATTGGAGACACCTTATTGTTTCCAGAACAGGTAACAAATTGGATGTCTCCAAAATTGGAGACATACTACAGTGCTTCCAAAACAGGAAACATCCATGATGTAAAATAAGAGTGTTTCCTGTTCTGGAAACATTTTATTTCTTTTTGTCGGACTGTTTTAACATGCAATCATTAATGATTTATATCTTTATTTTGCAATATATAACGATGAAACAACATTGTGGTATTTTTGCCTAATGAATAACTGAATAATTTCACAAATCGTCTAAGTCGTTATATGTTGCAGACAGAAAATATGAGAATTTGAAATTTTCTTTTATGAAAAAAATACATGTAATCTTTAAAAAATGACAGAATTCATTCATTATTTAATTTAATGAGTCTCATCAAAAGTCATGTATCTTCAAAATCATTTTTTTTATATTTGGTTAAAAAATTATGAGCAAAATATGATTTTTGTGACTTGTTTCCTGTTTTGGAAATGTGTTGCCTGATCTGGAGACAAACCAAATGTTACCTGTTCGGGCAATGTACCGCACTGCCCACATGAGTTTTTTCGATTTTTGCCCCAATACTGACTTTTTTCAGAAATGCGCGCTATCTTCCTCATAGGTCGCTATGACTACCGGGAACCATTTCGAACAAGGAAAATGCCAATGAACTTGTTATGGAAGGATTTTTGTTTAATTTGAGGCCATTTTGTTCGTGACTGAAACTTCAAAAATTTTATGTGGTCCCCCACATGAGTTTTTTCGATTTTTGACCAAAAACTGACTTTTTTCAGAAATGCGCACTATCTTCCTCATAGGTCGCTATGACTACCGGGAACCATTTCGAACAAGAAAAACTCCAATCAACTTGTCATGGAAGGATTTTTGTGTTATTTGAGGCCATTTTGTTCGTGACTGAAACTTCAAAAATTTTATGTGGTCCCCCACATGAGTTTTTTCGATTTTTGACCAAAAACTGACTTTTTTCAGAAATGCGCGCTATCTTCCTCATAGGTCGCTATGACTACCAGGAACCATTTCGAACAAGAAAAAGTCCAATGAACTTGTCATGGAAGGATTTTTGGGTAATTTAAGGCCATTTTTTTTAGATTTTTGCCCCAAAACTGACTTTTTTCAGAAATGCGCGCTATCTTCCTCATAGGTCGCTGTGACTACCGGGAACCATTTCGAACAAGGAAAATGCTAATGAACTTGTCATGGAAGGATTTTTGTTTAATTTGAGGCCATTTTGTTCATGACTGAAACTTCAAAAATTTTATGTGGTCCCCCACATTTTTCGATTTTTGCCCCAAAACCCACTTTTTTCAGAAATGCGCGCTATCTTCCTCATAGGTCGCTATGACTACCGGGAACCATTTTGAACAAGAAAAACTCCAATCAACTTGTCATGGAAGGATTTTTGTTTAATTTGAGGCCATTTTGTTCGTGACTGAAACTTCAAAAATTTTATGTGGTCCCCCACATGAGTTTTTTAGATTTTTGCCCAAAAACTGACTTTTTTCAGAAATGCGCGCTATCTTCCTCATAGGTCGCTATGACTACCGGGAACCATTTCGAACAAGAAAAATGCCAATCAACTTGTCATGGAAGGATTTTTGTGTAATTTGAGGCCATTTTGTTTGTGAGTGAAACTTCAAAAATTTTATGTGGTCCCCCACATGAGTTTTTTAGATTTTTGCCCAAAAACTGACTTTTTTCAGAAATGCGCGCTATCTTCCTCATAGGTCGCTATGACTACCGGGAACCATTTCGAACAAGAAAAATGCCAATCAACTTGTCATGGAAGGATTTTTGTGTAATTTGAGGCCATTTTGTTTGTGAGTGAAACTTCAAAAATTTTATGTGGTCCCCCACATGAGTTTTTTAGATTTTTGCCCAAAAACTGACTTTTTTCAGAAATGCGCGCTATCTTCCTCATAGGTCGCTATGACTACCGGGAACCATTTCGAACAAGAAAAATTCCAATCAACTTCTCATGGAAGGATTTTTGTGTAATTTGAGGCCATTTTGTTCGTGACTGAAACTTCAAAAATTTTATGTGGTCCCCCACATGAGTTTTTTAAATTTTTGCCCAAAAACTGACTTTTTTCAGAAATGCGCGCTATCTTCCTCATAGGTCGCTATGACTACCGGGAACCATTTCGAACAAAAAAAAATCCAATCCACTTGTCATGGAAGGATTTTTGTGTAATTTGAGGCGATTTTGTTCGTGACTGAAACTTCAAAAATTTTATGTGGTCCCCCACATGAGTTTTTTTGATTTTTGCCCAAAAACTGACTTTTTTCAGAAATGCGCGCTTTCTTCCTCATAGGTCGCTATGACTACCGGGAACCATTTCGAACAAAAAAAACTCCAATCCACTTGTCATGGAAGGATTTTTGTGTAATTTGAGGCCATTTTGTTCGTGACGGAAACTTCAAAAATTGTATGTGGTCCCCCACATTTTTCGATTTTTGCCCCAAAACCCACTTTTTTCAGAAATGCGCGCTATCTTCCTCATAGGTCGCTATGACTACCGGGAACCATTTCGAACAAGAAAAACTCCAATCCACTTGTCATGGAAGGATTTTTGTTTAATTTGAGGCCATTTTGTTCGTGACTGAAACTTCAACAATTTTATGTGGTCCCCCACATGAGTTTTTTAGATTTTTGCCCCAAAACTGACTTTTTTCAGAAATGCGCGCTATCTTCCTCATAGGTCGCTATGACTACCGGGAACCATTTCGAACAAGAAAAACTCCAATCAACTTGTCATGGAAGGATTTTTGTTTAATTTGAGGCCATTTTGTTCGTGACTGAAACTTCAAAAATTTTATGTGGTCCCCCACATGAGTTTTTTCGATTTTTGCCCAAAAACTGACTTTTTTCAGAAATGCGCGCTATCTTCCTCATAGGTCGCTATGACTACCGGGAACCATTTCGAACAAGAAAAATGCCAATCAACTTGTCATGGAAGGATTTTTGTGTAATTTGAGGCCATTTTGTTTGTGAGTGAAACTTCAAAAATTGTATGTGGTCCCCCACATGAGTTTTTTAGATTTTTGCCCAAAAACTGACTTTTTTCAGAAATGCGCGCTATCTTCCTCATAGGTCGCTATGACTACCGGGAACCATTTCGAACAAGAAAAATGCCAATCATCTTGTCATGGAAGAATTTTTGTGTAATTTGAGGCCATTTTGTTTGTGAGTGAAACTTCAAAAATTTTATGTGGTCCCCCACATGAGTTTTTTAGATTTTTGCCCCAAAACTGACTTTTTTCAGAAATGCGCGCTATCTTCCTCATAGGTCGCTATGACTACCGGGAACCATTTCGAACAAGAAAAATTCCAATCAACTTCTCATGGAAGGATTTTTGTGTAATTTGAGGCCATTTTGTTCGTGACTGAAACTTCAAAAATTTTATGTGGTCCCCCACATGAGTTTTTTAAATTTTTGCCCAAAAACTGACTTTTTTCAGAAATGCGCGCTATCTTCCTCATAGGTCGCTATGACTACCGGGAACCATTTCGAACAAGAAAAATGCCAATCAACTTGTCATGGAAGGATTTTTGTGTAATTTGAGGCCATTTTGTTTGTGAGTGAAACTTCAAAAATTTTATGTGGTCCCCCACATGAGTTTTTTAGATTTTTGCCCAAAAACTGACTTTTTTCAGAAATGCGCGCTTTCTTCCTCATAGGTCGCTATGACTACCGGGAACCATTTCGAACAAAAAAAACTCCAATCCACTTGTCATGGAAGGATTTTTGTGTAATTTGAGGCCATTTTGTTCGTGACGAAAACTTCAAAAATTGTATGTGGTCCCCCACATTTTTCGATTTTTGCCCCAAAACCCACTTTTTTCAGAAATGCGCGCTATCTTCCTCATAGGTCGCTATGACTACCGGGAACCATTTCGAACAAGAAAAACTCCAATCAACTTGTCATGGAAGGATTTTTGTTTAATTTGAGGCCATTTTGTTCGTGACTGAAACTTCAACAATTTTATGTGGTCCCCCACATGAGTTTTTTCCATTTTTGCCCCAAAACTGACTTTTTTCAGAAATGCGCGCTATCTTCCTCATAGGTCGCTATGACTACCGGGAACCATTTCGAACAAGAAAAATGCCAATCCACTTGTCATGGAAGGATTTTTGTGTAATTCTAGGCCATTTTGCTCGTGACTGAAACTTCAAAAATTTTATGTGGTCCCCCACATGAGTTTTTTCGATTTTTGCCCCAAAACTGACTTTTTTCAGAAATGCGCGCTATCTTCCTCATAGGTCGCTGTGACTACCAGGAACCATTTCGAACAAGAAAAATGCCAATCAACTTGTCATGGAAGGATTTTTGTGTAATTTGAGGCCATTTTGTTTGTGAGTGAAACTTCAAAAATTTTATGTGGTCCCCCACATGAGTTTTTTCGATTTTTGCCCCAAAACTGACTTTTTTCAGAAATGCGCGCTATCTTCCTCATAGGTCGCTATGACTACCGGGAACCATTTCGAACAAGAAAAATTCCAATCAACTTGTTATGGAAGGATTTTTGTGTAATTTGAGGCCATTTTGTTCGTGACTGAAACTTCAAAAATTTTATGTGGTCCCCCACATTTTTCGATTTTTGCCCCAAAACCCACTTTTTTCAGAAATGCGCGCTATCTTCCTCATAGGTCGCTATGACTACCGGGAACCATTTCGAACAAGAAAAATTCCAATCAACTTCTCATGGAAGGATTTTTGTGTAATTTGAGGCCATTTTGTTCGTGACTGAAACTTCAAAAATTTTATGTGGTCCCCCACATGAGTTTTTTAAATTTTTGCCCAAAAACTGACTTTTTTCAGAAATGCGCGCTATCTTCCTCATAGGTCGCTATGACTACCGGGAACCATTTCGAACAAAAAAAAATCCAATCCACTTGTCATGGAAGGATTTTTGTGTAATTTGAGGCGATTTTGTTCGTGACTGAAACTTCAAAAATTTTATGTGGTCCCCCACATGAGTTTTTTTGATTTTTGCCCAAAAACTGACTTTTTTCAGAAATGCGCGCTTTCTTCCTCATAGGTCGCTATGACTACCGGGAACCATTTCGAACAAAAAAAACTCCAATCCACTTGTCATGGAAGGATTTTTGTGTAATTTGAGGCCATTTTGTTCGTGACGGAAACTTCAAAAATTGTATGTGGTCCCCCACATTTTTCGATTTTTGCCCCAAAACCCACTTTTTTCAGAAATGCGCGCTATCTTCCTCATAGGTCGCTATGACTACCGGGAACCATTTCGAACAAGAAAAACTCCAATCCACTTGTCATGGAAGGATTTTTGTTTAATTTGAGGCCATTTTGTTCGTGACTGAAACTTCAACAATTTTATGTGGTCCCCCACATGAGTTTTTTAGATTTTTGCCCCAAAACTGACTTTTTTCAGAAATGCGCGCTATCTTCCTCATAGGTCGCTATGACTACCGGGAACCATTTCGAACAAGAAAAACTCCAATCAACTTGTCATGGAAGGATTTTTGTTTAATTTGAGGCCATTTTGTTCGTGACTGAAACTTCAAAAATTTTATGTGGTCCCCCACATGAGTTTTTTCGATTTTTGCCCAAAAACTGACTTTTTTCAGAAATGCGCGCTATCTTCCTCATAGGTCGCTATGACTACCGGGAACCATTTCGAACAAGAAAAATGCCAATCAACTTGTCATGGAAGGATTTTTGTGTAATTTGAGGCCATTTTGTTTGTGAGTGAAACTTCAAAAATTGTATGTGGTCCCCCACATGAGTTTTTTAGATTTTTGCCCAAAAACTGACTTTTTTCAGAAATGCGCGCTATCTTCCTCATAGGTCGCTATGACTACCGGGAACCATTTCGAACAAGAAAAATGCCAATCATCTTGTCATGGAAGAATTTTTGTGTAATTTGAGGCCATTTTGTTTGTGAGTGAAACTTCAAAAATTTTATGTGGTCCCCCACATGAGTTTTTTAGATTTTTGCCCCAAAACTGACTTTTTTCAGAAATGCGCGCTATCTTCCTCATAGGTCGCTATGACTACCGGGAACCATTTCGAACAAGAAAAATTCCAATCAACTTCTCATGGAAGGATTTTTGTGTAATTTGAGGCCATTTTGTTCGTGACTGAAACTTCAAAAATTTTATGTGGTCCCCCACATGAGTTTTTTAAATTTTTGCCCAAAAACTGACTTTTTTCAGAAATGCGCGCTATCTTCCTCATAGGTCGCTATGACTACCGGGAACCATTTCGAACAAAAAAAAATCCAATCCACTTGTCATGGAAGGATTTTTGTGTAATTTGAGGCGATTTTGTTCGTGACTGAAACTTCAAAAATTTTATGTGGTCCCCCACATGAGTTTTTTTGATTTTTGCCCAAAAACTGACTTTTTTCAGAAATGCGCGCTTTCTTCCTCATAGGTCGCTATGACTACCGGGAACCATTTCGAACAAAAAAAACTCCAATCCACTTGTCATGGAAGGATTTTTGTGTAATTTGAGGCCATTTTGTTCGTGACGAAAACTTCAAAAATTGTATGTGGTCCCCCACATTTTTCGATTTTTGCCCCAAAACCCACTTTTTTCAGAAATGCGCGCTATCTTCCTCATAGGTCGCTATGACTACCGGGAACCATTTCGAACAAGAAAAACTCCAATCAACTTGTCATGGAAGGATTTTTGTTTAATTTGAGGCCATTTTGTTCGTGACTGAAACTTCAACAATTTTATGTGGTCCCCCACATGAGTTTTTTCCATTTTTGCCCCAAAACTGACTTTTTTCAGAAATGCGCGCTATCTTCCTCATAGGTCGCTATGACTACCGGGAACCATTTCGAACAAGAAAAATGCCAATCCACTTGTCATGGAAGGATTTTTGTGTAATTCTAGGCCATTTTGCTCGTGACTGAAACTTCAAAAATTTTATGTGGTCCCCCACATGAGTTTTTTCGATTTTTGCCCCAAAACTGACTTTTTTCAGAAATGCGCGCTATCTTCCTCATAGGTCGCTGTGACTACCAGGAACCATTTCGAACAAGAAAAATGCCAATCAACTTGTCATGGAAGGATTTTTGTGTAATTTGAGGCCATTTTGTTTGTGAGTGAAACTTCAAAAATTTTATGTGGTCCCCCACATGAGTTTTTTCGATTTTTGCCCCAAAACTGACTTTTTTCAGAAATGCGCGCTATCTTCCTCATAGGTCGCTATGACTACCGGGAACCATTTCGAACAAGAAAAATTCCAATCAACTTGTTATGGAAGGATTTTTGTGTAATTTGAGGCCATTTTGTTCGTGACTGAAACTTCAAAAATTTTATGTGGTCCCCCACATTTTTCGATTTTTGCCCCAAAACCCACTTTTTTCAGAAATGCGCGCTATCTTCCTCATAGGTCGCTATGACTACCGGGAACCATTTTGAACAAGAAAAACTCCAATCAACTTGTCATGGAAGGATTTTTGTTTAATTTGAGGCCATTTTGTTCGTGACTGAAACTTCAAAAATTTTATGTGGTCCCCCACATGAGTTTTTTAGATTTTTGCCCAAAAACTGACTTTTTTCAGAAATGCGCGCTATCTTCCTCATAGGTCGCTATGACTACCGGGAACCATTTCGAACAAGAAAAATGCCAATCAACTTGTCATGGAAGGATTTTTGTGTAATTTGAGGCCATTTTGTTTGTGAGTGAAACTTCAAAAATTGTATGTGGTCCCCCACATGAGTTTTTTAGATTTTTGCCCAAAAACTGACTTTTTTCAGAAATGCGCGCTATCTTCCTCATAGGTCGCTATGACTACCGGGAACCATTTCGAACAAGAAAAATGCCAATCAACTTGTCATGGAAGGATTTTTGTGTAATTTGAGGCCATTTTGTTTGTGAGTGAAACTTCAAAAATTTTATGTGGTCCCCCACATGAGTTTTTTTAGATTTTTGCCCAAAAACTGACTTTTTTCAGAAATGCGCGCTATCTTCCTCATAGGTCGCTATGACTACCGGGAACCATTTCGAACAAGACAAATTCCAATCAACTTCTCATGGAAGGATTTTTGTGTAATTTGAGGCCATTTTGTTCGTGACTGAAACTTCAAAAATTTTATGTGGTCCCCCACATGAGTTTTTTAAATTTTTGCCCAAAAACTGACTTTTTTCAGAAATGCGCGCTATCTTCCTCATAGGTCGCTATGACTACCGGGAACCATTTCGAACAAAAAAAAATCCAATCCACTTGTCATGGAAGGATTTTTGTGTAATTTGAGGCGATTTTGTTCGTGACTGAAACTTCAAAAATTTTATGTGGTCCCCCACATGAGTTTTTTTTATTTTTGCCCAAAAACTGACTTTTTTCAGAAATGCGCGCTTTCTTCCTCATAGGTCGCTATGACTACCGGGAACCATTTCGAACAAAAAAAACTCCAATCCACTTGTCATGGAAGGATTTTTGTGTAATTTGAGGCCATTTTGTTCGTGACGGAAACTTCAAAAATTGTATGTGGTCCCCCACATTTTTCGATTTTTGCCCCAAAACCCACTTTTTTCAGAAATGCGCGCTATCTTCCTCATAGGTCGCTATGACTACCGGGAACCATTTCGAACAAGAAAAACTCCAATCAACTTGTCATGGAAGGATTTTTGTTTAATTTGAGGCCATTTTGTTCGTGACTGAAACTTCAACAATTTTATGTGGTCCCCCACATGAGTTTTTTCCATTTTTGCCCCAAAACTGACTTTTTTCAGAAATGCGCGCTATCTTCCTCATAGGTCGCTATGACTACCGGGAACCATTTCGAACAAGAAAAATGCCAATCCACTTGTCATGGAAGGATTTTTGTGTAATTCTAGGCCATTTTGTTCGTGACTGAAACTTCAAAAATTTTATGTGGTCCCCCACATGAGTTTTTTCGATTTTTGCCCAAAAACTGACTTTTTTCAGAAATGCGCGCTATCTTCCTCATAGGTCGCTGTGACTACCAGGAACCATTTCGAACAAGAAAAATGCCAATCAACTTGTCATGGAAGGATTTTTGTGTAATTTGAGGCCATTTTGTTTGTGAGTGAAACTTCAAAAATTTTATGTGGTCCCCCACATGAGTTTTTTCGATTTTTGCCCCAAAACTGACTTTTTTCAGAAATGCGCGCTATCTTCCTCATAGGTCGCTATGACTACCGGGAACCATTTCGAACAAGAAAAATTCCAATCAACTTGTTATGGAAGGATTTTTGTGTAATTTGAGGCCATTTTGTTCGTGACTGAAACTTCAAAAATTTTATGTGGTCCCCCACATTTTTCGATTTTTGCCCCAAAACCCACTTTTTTCAGAAATGCGCGCTATCTTCCTCATAGGTCGCTATGACTACCGGGAACCATTTTGAACAAGAAAAACTCCAATCAACTTGTCATGGAAGGATTTTTGTTTAATTTGAGGCCATTTTGTTCGTGACTGAAACTTCAAAAATTTTATGTGGTCCCCCACATGAGTTTTTTAGATTTTTGCCCAAAAACTGACTTTTTTCAGAAATGCGCGCTATCTTCCTCATAGGTCGCTATGACTACCGGGAACCATTTCGAACAAGAAAAATGCCAATCAACTTGTCATGGAAGGATTTTTGTGTAATTTGAGGCCATTTTGTTTGTGAGTGAAACTTCAAAAATTTTATGTGGTCCCCCACATGAGTTTTTTAGATTTTTGCCCAAAAACTGACTTTTTTCAGAAATGCGCGCTATCTTCCTCATAGGTCGCTATGACTACCGGGAACCATTTCGAACAAGAAAAATGCCAATCAACTTGTCATGGAAGGATTTTTGTGTAATTTGAGGCCATTTTGTTTGTGAGTGAAACTTCAAAAATTTTATGTGGTCCCCCACATGAGTTTTTTAGATTTTTGCCCAAAAACTGACTTTTTTCAGAAATGCGCGCTATCTTCCTCATAGGTCGCTATGACTACCGGGAACCATTTCGAACAAGAAAAACTCCAATCAACTTGTCATGGAAGGATTTTTGTTTAATTTGAGGCCATTTTGTTCGTGACTGAAACTTCAACAATTTTATGTGGTCCCCCACATGAGTTTTTTCCATTTTTGCCCCAAAACTGACTTTTTTCAGAAATGCGCGCTATCTTCCTCATAGGTCGCTATGACTACCGGGAACCATTTCGAACAAGAAAAATGCCAATCCACTTGTCATGGAAGGATTTTTGTGTAATTCTAGGCCATTTTGTTCGTGACTGAAACTTCAAAAATTTTATGTGGTCCCCCACATGAGTTTTTTCGATTTTTGCCCAAAAACTGACTTTTTTCAGAAATGCGCGCTATCTTCCTCATAGGTCGCTGTGACTACCAGGAACCATTTCGAACAAGAAAAATGCCAATCAACTTGTCATGGAAGGATTTTTGTGTAATTTGAGGCCATTTTGTTCGTGACTGAAACTTCAAAAATTTTATGTGGTCCCCCACATGAGTTTTTTTGATTTTTGCCCAAAAACTGACTTTTTTCAGAAATGCGCGCTTTCTTCCTCATAGGTCGCTATGACTACCGGGAACCATTTCGAACAAGAAAAATGCCAATCAACTTGTCATGGAAGGATTTTTGTTTAATTTGAGGCCATTTTGTTTGTGAGTGAAACTTCAAAAATTTTATGTGGTCCCCCACATGAGTTTTTTAAATTTTTGCCCAAAAACTGACTTTTTTCAGAAATGCGCGCTATCTTCCTCATAGGTCGCTATGACTACCGGGAACCATTTCGAACAAGGAAAATGCTAATGAACTTGTCATGGAAGGATTTATGTTTAATTTGAGGCCATTTTGTTCGTGACTGAAACTTCAAAAATTGTATGTGGTCCCCCACATGAGTTTTTTCGATTTTTGCCCCAATACTGACTTTTTTCAGAAATGCGCGCTATCTTCCTCATAGGTCGCTATGACTACCGGGAACCATTTCGAACAAGGAAAATGCCAATGAACTTGTTATGGAAGGATTTTTGTTTAATTTGAGGCCATTTTGTTCGTGACTGAAACTTCAAAAATTTTATGTGGTCCCCCACATGAGTTTTTTTATTTTTGCCCCAAAACTGACTTTTTTCAGAAATGCGCGCTATCTTCCTCATAGGTCGCTATGACTACCAGGAACCATTTCGAACAAGAAAAAGTCCAGTCAACTTGTCATGGAAGGATTTTTGTGTAATTTAAGGCAATTTTGTTCGTGACTGAAACTTCAAAAATTTTATGTGGTCCCCCACATGAGTTTTTTCGATTTTTGCCCCAATACTGACTTTTTTCAGAAATGCGCGCTATCTTCCTCATAGGTCGCTATGACTACCGGGAACCATTTCGAACAAGGAAAATGCCAATGAACTTGTTATGGAAGGATTTTTGTTTAATTTGAGGCCATTTTGTTTGTGAGTGAAACTTCAAAAATTTTATGTGGTCCCCCACATGAGTTTTTTTATTTTTGCCCCAAAACTGACTTTTTTCAGAAATGCGCGCTATCTTCCTCATAGGTCGCTATGACTACCAGGAACCATTTCGAACAAGAAAAAGTCCAGTCAACTTGTCATGGAAGGATTTTTGTGTAATTTAAGGCAATTTTGTTCGTGACTGAAACTTCAAAAATTTTATGTGGTCCCCCACATGAGTTTTTTCGATTTTTGCCCCAATACTGACTTTTTTCAGAAATGCGCGCTATCTTCCTCATAGGTCGCTATGACTACCGGGAACCATTTCGAACAAGGAAAATGCCAATGAACTTGTTATGGAAGGATTTTTGTTTAATTTGAGGCCATTTTGTTTGTGAGTGAAACTTCAAAAATTTTATGTGGTCCCCCACATGAGTTTTTTAAATTTTTGCCCAAAAACTGACTTTTTTCAGAAATGCGCGCTATCTTCCTCATAGGTCGCTATGACTACCGGGAACCATTTCGAACAAGGAAAATGCTAATGAACTTGTCATGGAAGGATTTTTGTTTAATTTGAGGCCATTTTGTTCGTGACTGAAACTTCAAAAATTGTATGTGGTCCCCCACATGAGTTTTTTCGATTTTTGCCCCAATACTGACTTTTTTCAGAAATGCGCGCTATCTTCCTCATAGGTCGCTATGACTACCGGGAACCATTTCGAACAAGGAAAATGCCAATGAACTTGTTATGGAAGGATTTTTGTTTAATTTGAGGCCATTTTGTTCGTGACTGAAACTTCAAAAATTTTATGTGGTCCCCCACATGAGTTTTTTCGATTTTTGACCAAAAACTGACTTTTTTCAGAAATGCGCACTATCTTCCTCATAGGTCGCTATGACTACCGGGAACCATTTCGAACAAGAAAAACTCCAATCAACTTGTCATGGAAGGATTTTTGTGTTATTTGAGGCCATTTTGTTCGTGACTGAAACTTCAAAAATTTTATGTGGTCCCCCACATGAGTTTTTTCGATTTTTGACCAAAAACTGACTTTTTTCAGAAATGCGCGCTATCTTCCTCATAGGTCGCTATGACTACCAGGAACCATTTCGAACAAGAAAAAGTCCAATGAACTTGTCATGGAAGGATTTTTGGGTAATTTAAGGCCATTTTTTTTAGATTTTTGCCCCAAAACTGACTTTTTTCAGAAATGCGCGCTATCTTCCTCATAGGTCGCTGTGACTACCGGGAACCATTTCGAACAAGGAAAATGCTAATGAACTTGTCATGGAAGGATTTTTGTTTAATTTGAGGCCATTTTGTTCATGACTGAAACTTCAAAAATTTTATGTGGTCCCCCACATTTTTCGATTTTTGCCCCAAAACCCACTTTTTTCAGAAATGCGCGCTATCTTCCTCATAGGTCGCTATGACTACCGGGAACCATTTTGAACAAGAAAAACTCCAATCAACTTGTCATGGAAGGATTTTTGTTTAATTTGAGGCCATTTTGTTCGTGACTGAAACTTCAAAAATTTTATGTGGTCCCCCACATGAGTTTTTTAGATTTTTGCCCAAAAACTGACTTTTTTCAGAAATGCGCGCTATCTTCCTCATAGGTCGCTATGACTACCGGGAACCATTTCGAACAAGAAAAATGCCAATCAACTTGTCATGGAAGGATTTTTGTGTAATTTGAGGCCATTTTGTTTGTGAGTGAAACTTCAAAAATTTTATGTGGTCCCCCACATGAGTTTTTTAGATTTTTGCCCAAAAACTGACTTTTTTCAGAAATGCGCGCTATCTTCCTCATAGGTCGCTATGACTACCGGGAACCATTTCGAACAAGAAAAATGCCAATCAACTTGTCATGGAAGGATTTTTGTGTAATTTGAGGCGATTTTGTTCGTGACTGAAACTTCAAAAATTTTATGTGGTCCCCCACATGAGTTTTTTTGATTTTTGCCCAAAAACTGACTTTTTTCAGAAATGCGCGCTTTCTTCCTCATAGGTCGCTATGACTACCGGGAAAAATGCCAATCAACTTGTCATGGAAGGATTTTTGTGTAATTTGAGGCCATTTTGTTTGTGAGTGAAACTTCAAAAATTTTATGTGGTCCCCCACATGAGTTTTTTAGATTTTTGCCCAAAAACTGACTTTTTTCAGAAATGCGCGCTATCTTCCTCATAGGTCGCTATGACTACCGGGAACCATTTCGAACAAGAAAAATTCCAATCAACTTCTCATGGAAGGGTTTTTGTGTAATTTGAGGCCATTTTGTTCGTGACTGAAACTTCAAAAATTTTATGTGGTCCCCCACATGAGTTTTTTAAATTTTTGCCCAAAAACTGACTTTTTTCAGAAATGCGCGCTATCTTCCTCATAGGTCGCTATGACTACCGGGAACCATTTCGAACAAAAAAAAAATCCAATCCACTTGTCATGGAAGGATTTTTGTGTAATTTGAGGCGATTTTGTTCGTGACTGAAACTTCAAAAATTTTATGTGGTCCCCCACATGAGTTTTTTTGATTTTTGCCCAAAAACTGACTTTTTTCAGAAATGCGCGCTTTCTTCCTCATAGGTCGCTATGACTACCGGGAACCATTTCGAACAAAAAAAACTCCAATCCACTTGTCATGGAAGGATTTTTGTGTAATTTGAGGCCATTTTGTTCGTGACGGAAACTTCAAAAATTGTATGTGGTCCCCCACATTTTTCGATTTTTGCCCCAAAACCCACTTTTTTCAGAAATGCGCGCTATCTTCCTCATAGGTCGCTATGACTACCGGGAACCATTTCGAACAAGAAAAACTCCAATCCACTTGTCATGGAAGGATTTTTGTTTAATTTGAGGCCATTTTGTTCGTGACTGAAACTTCAACAATTTTATGTGGTCCCCCACATGAGTTTTTTCCATTTTTGCCCCAAAACTGACTTTTTTCAGAAATGCGCGCTATCTTCCTCATAGGTCGCTATGACTACCGGGAACCATTTCGAACAAGAAAAACTCCAATCAACTTGTCATGGAAGGATTTTTGTTTAATTTGAGGCCATTTTGTTCGTGACTGAAACTTCAAAAATTTTATGTGGTCCCCCACATGAGTTTTTTCGATTTTTGCCCAAAAACTGACTTTTTTCAGAAATGCGCGCTATCTTCCTCATAGGTCGCTATGACTACCGGGAACCATTTCGAACAAGAAAAATGCCAATCAACTTGTCATGGAAGGATTTTTGTGTAATTTGAGGCCATTTTGTTTGTGAGTGAAACTTCAAAAATTGTATGTGGTCCCCCACATGAGTTTTTTAGATTTTTGCCCAAAAACTGACTTTTTTCAGAAATGCGCGCTATCTTCCTCATAGGTCGCTATGACTACCGGGAACCATTTCGAACAAGAAAAATGCCAATCATCTTGTCATGGAAGAATTTTTGTGTAATTTGAGGCCATTTTGTTTGTGAGTGAAACTTCAAAAATTTTATGTGGTCCCCCACATGAGTTTTTTAGATTTTTGCCCCAAAACTGACTTTTTTCAGAAATGCGCGCTATCTTCCTCATAGGTCGCTATGACTACCGGGAACCATTTCGAACAAGAAAAATTCCAATCAACTTCTCATGGAAGGATTTTTGTGTAATTTGAGGCCATTTTGTTCGTGACTGAAACTTCAAAAATTTTATGTGGTCCCCCACATGAGTTTTTTAAATTTTTGCCCAAAAACTGACTTTTTTCAGAAATGCGCGCTATCTTCCTCATAGGTCGCTATGACTACCGGGAACCATTTCGAACAAAAAAAAATCCAATCCACTTGTCATGGAAGGATTTTTGTGTAATTTGAGGCGATTTTGTTCGTGACTGAAACTTCAAAAATTTTATGTGGTCCCCCACATGAGTTTTTTTGATTTTTGCCCAAAAACTGACTTTTTTCAGAAATGCGCGCTTTCTTCCTCATAGGTCGCTATGACTACCGGGAACCATTTCGAACAAAAAAAACTCCAATCCACTTGTCATGGAAGGATTTTTGTGTAATTTGAGGCCATTTTGTTCGTGACGAAAACTTCAAAAATTGTATGTGGTCCCCCACATTTTTCGATTTTTGCCCCAAAACCCACTTTTTTCAGAAATGCGCGCTATCTTCCTCATAGGTCGCTATGACTACCGGGAACCATTTCGAACAAGAAAAACTCCAATCAACTTGTCATGGAAGGATTTTTGTTTAATTTGAGGCCATTTTGTTCGTGACTGAAACTTCAACAATTTTATGTGGTCCCCCACATGAGTTTTTTCCATTTTTGCCCCAAAACTGACTTTTTTCAGAAATGCGCGCTATCTTCCTCATAGGTCGCTATGACTACCGGGAACCATTTCGAACAAGAAAAATGCCAATCCACTTGTCATGGAAGGATTTTTGTGTAATTCTAGGCCATTTTGCTCGTGACTGAAACTTCAAAAATTTTATGTGGTCCCCCACATGAGTTTTTTCGATTTTTGCCCAAAAACTGACTTTTTTCAGAAATGCGCGCTATCTTCCTCATAGGTCGCTGTGACTACCAGGAACCATTTCGAACAAGAAAAATGCCAATCAACTTGTCATGGAAGGATTTTTGTGTAATTTGAGGCCATTTTGTTTGTGAGTGAAACTTCAAAAATTTTATGTGGTCCCCCACATGAGTTTTTTCGATTTTTGCCCCAAAACTGACTTTTTTCAGAAATGCGCGCTATCTTCCTCATAGGTCGCTATGACTACCGGGAACCATTTCGAACAAGAAAAATTCCAATCAACTTGTTATGGAAGGATTTTTGTGTAATTTGAGGCCATTTTGTTCGTGACTGAAACTTCAAAAATTTTATGTGGTCCCCCACATTTTTCGATTTTTGCCCCAAAACCCACTTTTTTCAGAAATGCGCGCTATCTTCCTCATAGGTCGCTATGACTACCGGGAACCATTTTGAACAAGAAAAACTCCAATCAACTTGTCATGGAAGGATTTTTGTTTAATTTGAGGCCATTTTGTTCGTGACTGAAACTTCAAAAATTTTATGTGGTCCCCCACATGAGTTTTTTAGATTTTTGCCCAAAAACTGACTTTTTTCAGAAATGCGCGCTATCTTCCTCATAGGTCGCTATGACTACCGGGAACCATTTCGAACAAGAAAAATGCCAATCAACTTGTCATGGAAGGATTTTTGTGTAATTTGAGGCCATTTTGTTTGTGAGTGAAACTTCAAAAATTGTATGTGGTCCCCCACATGAGTTTTTTAGATTTTTGCCCAAAAACTGACTTTTTTCAGAAATGCGCGCTATCTTCCTCATAGGTCGCTATGACTACCGGGAACCATTTCGAACAAGAAAAATGCCAATCAACTTGTCATGGAAGGATTTTTGTGTAATTTGAGGCCATTTTGTTTGTGAGTGAAACTTCAAAAATTTTATGTGGTCCCCCACATGAGTTTTTTTAGATTTTTGCCCAAAAACTGACTTTTTTCAGAAATGCGCGCTATCTTCCTCATAGGTCGCTATGACTACCGGGAACCATTTCGAACAAGAAAAATTCCAATCAACTTCTCATGGAAGGATTTTTGTGTAATTTGAGGCCATTTTGTTCGTGACTGAAACTTCAAAAATTTTATGTGGTCCCCCACATGAGTTTTTTAAATTTTTGCCCAAAAACTGACTTTTTTCAGAAATGCGCGCTATCTTCCTCATAGGTCGCTATGACTACCGGGAACCATTTCGAACAAAAAAAAATCCAATCCACTTGTCATGGAAGGATTTTTGTGTAATTTGAGGCGATTTTGTTCGTGACTGAAACTTCAAAAATTTTATGTGGTCCCCCACATGAGTTTTTTTGATTTTTGCCCAAAAACTGACTTTTTTCAGAAATGCGCGCTTTCTTCCTCATAGGTCGCTATGACTACCGGGAACCATTTCGAACAAAAAAAACTCCAATCCACTTGTCATGGAAGGATTTTTGTGTAATTTGAGGCCATTTTGTTCGTGACGGAAACTTCAAAAATTGTATGTGGTCCCCCACATTTTTCGATTTTTGCCCCAAAACCCACTTTTTTCAGAAATGCGCGCTATCTTCCTCATAGGTCGCTATGACTACCGGGAACCATTTCGAACAAGAAAAACTCCAATCAACTTGTCATGGAAGGATTTTTGTTTAATTTGAGGCCATTTTGTTCGTGACTGAAACTTCAACAATTTTATGTGGTCCCCCACATGAGTTTTTTCCATTTTTGCCCCAAAACTGACTTTTTTCAGAAATGCGCGCTATCTTCCTCATAGGTCGCTATGACTACCGGGAACCATTTCGAACAAGAAAAATGCCAATCCACTTGTCATGGAAGGATTTTTGTGTAATTCTAGGCCATTTTGTTCGTGACTGAAACTTCAAAAATTTTATGTGGTCCCCCACATGAGTTTTTTCGATTTTTGCCCAAAAACTGACTTTTTTCAGAAATGCGCGCTATCTTCCTCATAGGTCGCTGTGACTACCAGGAACCATTTCGAACAAGAAAAATGCCAATCAACTTGTCATGGAAGGATTTTTGTGTAATTTGAGGCCATTTTGTTTGTGAGTGAAACTTCAAAAATTTTATGTGGTCCCCCACATGAGTTTTTTCGATTTTTGCCCCAAAACTGACTTTTTTCAGAAATGCGCGCTATCTTCCTCATAGGTCGCTATGACTACCGGGAACCATTTCGAACAAGAAAAATTCCAATCAACTTGTTATGGAAGGATTTTTGTGTAATTTGAGGCCATTTTGTTCGTGACTGAAACTTCAAAAATTTTATGTGGTCCCCCACATTTTTCGATTTTTGCCCCAAAACCCACTTTTTTCAGAAATGCGCGCTATCTTCCTCATAGGTCGCTATGACTACCGGGAACCATTTTGAACAAGAAAAACTCCAATCAACTTGTCATGGAAGGATTTTTGTTTAATTTGAGGCCATTTTGTTCGTGACTGAAACTTCAAAAATTTTATGTGGTCCCCCACATGAGTTTTTTAGATTTTTGCCCAAAAACTGACTTTTTTCAGAAATGCGCGCTATCTTCCTCATAGGTCGCTATGACTACCGGGAACCATTTCGAACAAGAAAAATGCCAATCAACTTGTCATGGAAGGATTTTTGTGTAATTTGAGGCCATTTTGTTTGTGAGTGAAACTTCAAAAATTTTATGTGGTCCCCCACATGAGTTTTTTAGATTTTTGCCCAAAAACTGACTTTTTTCAGAAATGCGCGCTATCTTCCTCATAGGTCGCTATGACTACCGGGAACCATTTCGAACAAGAAAAATGCCAATCAACTTGTCATGGAAGGATTTTTGTGTAATTTGAGGCCATTTTGTTTGTGAGTGAAACTTCAAAAATTTTATGTGGTCCCCCACATGAGTTTTTTAGATTTTTGCCCAAAAACTGACTTTTTTCAGAAATGCGCGCTATCTTCCTCATAGGTCGCTATGACTACCGGGAACCATTTCGAACAAGAAAAATGCCAATCAACTTGTCATGGAAGGATTTTTGTGTAATTTGAGGCCATTTTGTTTGTGAGTGAAACTTCAAAAATTTTATGTGGTCCCCCACATGAGTTTTTTCGATTTTTGCCCAAAAACTGACTTTTTTCAGAAATGCGCGCTTTCTTCCTCATAGGTCGCTATGACTACCGGGAACCATTTCGAACAAAAAAAACTCCAATCCACTTGTCATGGAAGGATTTTTGTGTAATTTGAGGCCATTTTGTTCGTGACGAAAACTTCAAAAATTGTATGTGGTCCCCCACATTTTTCGATTTTTGCCCCAAAACCCACTTTTTTCAGAAATGCGCGCTATCTTCCTCATAGGTCGCTATGACTACCGGGAACCATTTCGAACAAGAAAAACTCCAATCAACTTGTCATGGAAGGATTTTTGTTTAATTTGAGGCCATTTTGTTCGTGACTGAAACTTCAACAATTTTATGTGGTCCCCCACATGAGTTTTTTCCATTTTTGCCCCAAAACTGACTTTTTTCAGAAATGCGCGCTATCTTCCTCATAGGTCGCTATGACTACCGGGAACCATTTCGAACAAGAAAAATGCCAATCCACTTGTCATGGAAGGATTTTTGTGTAATTCTAGGCCATTTTGCTCGTGACTGAAACTTCAAAAATTTTATGTGGTCCCCCACATGAGTTTTTTCGATTTTTGCCCAAAAACTGACTTTTTTCAGAAATGCGCGCTATCTTCCTCATAGGTCGCTGTGACTACCAGGAACCATTTCGAACAAGAAAAATGCCAATCAACTTGTCATGGAAGATTTTTGTGTAATTTGAGGCCATTTTGTTTGTGAGTGAAACTTCAAAAATTTTATGTGGTCCCCCACATGAGTTTTTTCGATTTTTGCCCCAAAACTGACTTTTTTCAGAAATGCGCGCTATCTTCCTCATAGGTCGCTATGACTACCGGGAACCATTTCGAACAAGAAAAATTCCAATCAACTTGTTATGGAAGGATTTTTGTGTAATTTGAGGCCATTTTGTTCGTGACTGAAACTTCAAAAATTTTATGTGGTCCCCCACATTTTTCGATTTTTGCCCCAAAACCCACTTTTTTCAGAAATGCGCGCTATCTTCCTCATAGGTCGCTATGACTACCGGGAACCATTTTGAACAAGAAAAACTCCAATCAACTTGTCATGGAAGGATTTTTGTTTAATTTGAGGCCATTTTGTTCGTGACTGAAACTTCAAAAATTTTATGTGGTCCCCCACATGAGTTTTTTAGATTTTTGCCCAAAAACTGACTTTTTTCAGAAATGCGCGCTATCTTCCTCATAGGTCGCTATGACTACCGGGAACCATTTCGAACAAGAAAAATGCCAATCAACTTGTCATGGAAGGATTTTTGTGTAATTTGAGGCCATTTTGTTTGTGAGTGAAACTTCAAAAATTGTATGTGGTCCCCCACATGAGTTTTTTAGATTTTTGCCCAAAAACTGACTTTTTTCAGAAATGCGCGCTATCTTCCTCATAGGTCGCTATGACTACCGGGAACCATTTCGAACAAGAAAAATGCCAATCAACTTGTCATGGAAGGATTTTTGTGTAATTTGAGGCCATTTTGTTTGTGAGTGAAACTTCAAAAATTTTATGTGGTCCCCCACATGAGTTTTTTTAGATTTTTGCCCAAAAACTGACTTTTTTCAGAAATGCGCGCTATCTTCCTCATAGGTCGCTATGACTACCGGGAACCATTTCGAACAAGAAAAATTCCAATCAACTTCTCATGGAAGGATTTTTGTGTAATTTGAGGCCATTTTGTTCGTGACTGAAACTTCAAAAATTTTATGTGGTCCCCCACATGAGTTTTTTAAATTTTTGCCCAAAAACTGACTTTTTTCAGAAATGCGCGCTATCTTCCTCATAGGTCGCTATGACTACCGGGAACCATTTCGAACAAAAAAAAATCCAATCCACTTGTCATGGAAGGATTTTTGTGTAATTTGAGGCGATTTTGTTCGTGACTGAAACTTCAAAAATTTTATGTGGTCCCCCACATGAGTTTTTTTGATTTTTGCCCAAAAACTGACTTTTTTCAGAAATGCGCGCTTTCTTCCTCATAGGTCGCTATGACTACCGGGAACCATTTCGAACAAAAAAAACTCCAATCCACTTGTCATGGAAGGATTTTTGTGTAATTTGAGGCCATTTTGTTCGTGACGGAAACTTCAAAAATTGTATGTGGTCCCCCACATTTTTCGATTTTTGCCCCAAAACCCACTTTTTTCAGAAATGCGCGCTATCTTCCTCATAGGTCGCTATGACTACCGGGAACCATTTCGAACAAGAAAAACTCCAATCAACTTGTCATGGAAGGATTTTTGTTTAATTTGAGGCCATTTTGTTCGTGACTGAAACTTCAACAATTTTATGTGGTCCCCCACATGAGTTTTTTCCATTTTTGCCCCAAAACTGACTTTTTTCAGAAATGCGCGCTATCTTCCTCATAGGTCGCTATGACTACCGGGAACCATTTCGAACAAGAAAAATGCCAATCCACTTGTCATGGAAGGATTTTTGTGTAATTCTAGGCCATTTTGTTCGTGACTGAAACTTCAAAAATTTTATGTGGTCCCCCACATGAGTTTTTTCGATTTTTGCCCAAAAACTGACTTTTTTCAGAAATGCGCGCTATCTTCCTCATAGGTCGCTGTGACTACCAGGAACCATTTCGAACAAGAAAAATGCCAATCAACTTGTCATGGAAGGATTTTTGTGTAATTTGAGGCCATTTTGTTTGTGAGTGAAACTTCAAAAATTTTATGTGGTCCCCCACATGAGTTTTTTCGATTTTTGCCCCAAAACTGACTTTTTTCAGAAATGCGCGCTATCTTCCTCATAGGTCGCTATGACTACCGGGAACCATTTCGAACAAGAAAAATTCCAATCAACTTGTTATGGAAGGATTTTTGTGTAATTTGAGGCCATTTTGTTCGTGACTGAAACTTCAAAAATTTTATGTGGTCCCCCACATTTTTCGATTTTTGCCCCAAAACCCACTTTTTTCAGAAATGCGCGCTATCTTCCTCATAGGTCGCTATGACTACCGGGAACCATTTTGAACAAGAAAAACTCCAATCAACTTGTCATGGAAGGATTTTTGTTTAATTTGAGGCCATTTTGTTCGTGACTGAAACTTCAAAAATTTTATGTGGTCCCCCACATGAGTTTTTTAGATTTTTGCCCAAAAACTGACTTTTTTCAGAAATGCGCGCTATCTTCCTCATAGGTCGCTATGACTACCGGAAACCATTTCGAACAAGAAAAATGCCAATCAACTTGTCATGGAAGGATTTTTGTGTAATTTGAGGCCATTTTGTTTGTGAGTGAAACTTCAAAAATTTTATGTGGTCCCCCACATGAGTTTTTTAGATTTTTGCCCAAAAACTGACTTTTTTCAGAAATGCGCGCTATCTTCCTCATAGGTCGCTATGACTACCGGGAACCATTTCGAACAAGAAAAATGCCAATCAACTTGTCATGGAAGGATTTTTGTGTAATTTGAGGCCATTTTGTTTGTGAGTGAAACTTCAAAAATTTTATGTGGTCCCCCACATGAGTTTTTTAGATTTTTGCCCAAAAACTGACTTTTTTCAGAAATGCGCGCTATCTTCCTCATAGGTCGCTATGACTACCGGGAACCATTTCGAACAAGAAAAATGCCAATCAACTTGTCATGGAAGGATTTTTGTGTAATTTGAGGCCATTTTGTTTGTGAGTGAAACTTCAAAAATTTTATGTGGTCCCCCACATGAGTTTTTTTAGATTTTTGCCCAAAAACTGACTTTTTTCAGAAATGCGCGCTATCTTCCTCATAGGTCGCTATGACTACCGGGAACCATTTCGAACAAGAAAAATTCCAATCAACTTCTCATGGAAGGATTTTTGTGTAATTTGAGGCCATTTTGTTCGTGACTGAAACTTCAAAAATTTTATGTGGTCCCCCACATGAGTTTTTTAAATTTTTGCCCAAAAACTGACTTTTTTCAGAAATGCGCGCTATCTTCCTCATAGGTCGCTATGACTACCGGGAACCATTTCGAACAAAAAAAAATCCAATCCACTTGTCATGGAAGGATTTTTGTGTAATTTGAGGCGATTTTGTTCGTGACTGAAACTTCAAAAATTTTATGTGGTCCCCCACATGAGTTTTTTTGATTTTTGCCCAAAAACTGACTTTTTTCAGAAATGCGCGCTATCTTCCTCATAGGTCGCTATGACTACCGGGAACCATTTCGAACAAGAAAAATTCCAATCAACTTGTTATGGAAGGATTTTTGTGTAATTTGAGGCCATTTTGTTCGTGACTGAAACTTCAAAAATTTTATGTGGTCCCCCACATTTTTCGATTTTTGCCCCAAAACCCACTTTTTTCAGAAATGCGCGCTATCTTCCTCATAGGTCGCTATGACTACCGGGAACCATTTTGAACAAGAAAAACTCCAATCAACTTGTCATGGAAGGATTTTTGTTTAATTTGAGGCCATTTTGTTCGTGACTGAAACTTCAAAAATTTTATGTGGTCCCCCACATGAGTTTTTTAGATTTTTGCCCAAAAACTGACTTTTTTCAGAAATGCGCGCTATCTTCCTCATAGGTCGCTATGACTACCGGGAACCATTTCGAACAAGAAAAATGCCAATCAACTTGTCATGGAAGGATTTTTGTGTAATTTGAGGCCATTTTGTTTGTGAGTGAAACTTCAAAAATTGTATGTGGTCCCCCACATGAGTTTTTTAGATTTTTGCCCAAAAACTGACTTTTTTCAGAAATGCGCGCTATCTTCCTCATAGGTCGCTATGACTACCGGGAACCATTTCGAACAAGAAAAATGCCAATCAACTTGTCATGGAAGGATTTTTGTGTAATTTGAGGCCATTTTGTTTGTGAGTGAAACTTCAAAAATTTTATGTGGTCCCCCACATGAGTTTTTTTAGATTTTTGCCCAAAAACTGACTTTTTTCAGAAATGCGCGCTATCTTCCTCATAGGTCGCTATGACTACCGGGAACCATTTCGAACAAGAAAAATTCCAATCAACTTCTCATGGAAGGATTTTTGTGTAATTTGAGGCCATTTTGTTCGTGACTGAAACTTCAAAAATTTTATGTGGTCCCCCACATGAGTTTTTTAAATTTTTGCCCAAAAACTGACTTTTTTCAGAAATGCGCGCTATCTTCCTCATAGGTCGCTATGACTACCGGGAACCATTTCGAACAAAAAAAAATCCAATCCACTTGTCATGGAAGGATTTTTGTGTAATTTGAGGCGATTTTGTTCGTGACTGAAACTTCAAAAATTTTATGTGGTCCCCCACATGAGTTTTTTTGATTTTTGCCCAAAAACTGACTTTTTTCAGAAATGCGCGCTTTCTTCCTCATAGGTCGCTATGACTACCGGGAACCATTTCGAACAAAAAAAACTCCAATCCACTTGTCATGGAAGGATTTTTGTGTAATTTGAGGCCATTTTGTTCGTGACGGAAACTTCAAAAATTGTATGTGGTCCCCCACATTTTTCGATTTTTGCCCCAAAACCCACTTTTTTCAGAAATGCGCGCTATCTTCCTCATAGGTCGCTATGACTACCGGGAACCATTTCGAACAAGAAAAACTCCAATCAACTTGTCATGGAAGGATTTTTGTTTAATTTGAGGCCATTTTGTTCGTGACTGAAACTTCAACAATTTTATGTGGTCCCCCACATGAGTTTTTTCCATTTTTGCCCCAAAACTGACTTTTTTCAGAAATGCGCGCTATCTTCCTCATAGGTCGCTATGACTACCGGGAACCATTTCGAACAAGAAAAATGCCAATCCACTTGTCATGGAAGGATTTTTGTGTAATTCTAGGCCATTTTGTTCGTGACTGAAACTTCAAAAATTTTATGTGGTCCCCCACATGAGTTTTTTCGATTTTTGCCCAAAAACTGACTTTTTTCAGAAATGCGCGCTATCTTCCTCATAGGTCGCTGTGACTACCAGGAACCATTTCGAACAAGAAAAATGCCAATCAACTTGTCATGGAAGGATTTTTGTGTAATTTGAGGCCATTTTGTTTGTGAGTGAAACTTCAAAAATTTTATGTGGTCCCCCACATGAGTTTTTTCGATTTTTGCCCCAAAACTGACTTTTTTCAGAAATGCGCGCTATCTTCCTCATAGGTCGCTATGACTACCGGGAACCATTTCGAACAAGAAAAATTCCAATCAACTTGTTATGGAAGGATTTTTGTGTAATTTGAGGCCATTTTGTTCGTGACTGAAACTTCAAAAATTTTATGTGGTCCCCCACATTTTTCGATTTTTGCCCCAAAACCCACTTTTTTCAGAAATGCGCGCTATCTTCCTCATAGGTCGCTATGACTACCGGGAACCATTTTGAACAAGAAAAACTCCAATCAACTTGTCATGGAAGGATTTTTGTTTAATTTGAGGCCATTTTGTTCGTGACTGAAACTTCAAAAATTTTATGTGGTCCCCCACATGAGTTTTTTAGATTTTTGCCCAAAAACTGACTTTTTTCAGAAATGCGCGCTATCTTCCTCATAGGTCGCTATGACTACCGGAAACCATTTCGAACAAGAAAAATGCCAATCAACTTGTCATGGAAGGATTTTTGTGTAATTTGAGGCCATTTTGTTTGTGAGTGAAACTTCAAAAATTTTATGTGGTCCCCCACATGAGTTTTTTAGATTTTTGCCCAAAAACTGACTTTTTTCAGAAATGCGCGCTATCTTCCTCATAGGTCGCTATGACTACCGGGAACCATTTCGAACAAGAAAAATGCCAATCAACTTGTCATGGAAGGATTTTTGTGTAATTTGAGGCCATTTTGTTTGTGAGTGAAACTTCAAAAATTTTATGTGGTCCCCCACATGAGTTTTTTAGATTTTTGCCCAAAAACTGACTTTTTTCAGAAATGCGCGCTATCTTCCTCATAGGTCGCTATGACTACCGGGAACCATTTCGAACAAGAAAAATGCCAATCAACTTGTCATGGAAGGATTTTTGTGTAATTTGAGGCCATTTTGTTTGTGAGTGAAACTTCAAAAATTTTATGTGGTCCCCCACATGAGTTTTTTTAGATTTTTGCCCAAAAACTGACTTTTTTCAGAAATGCGCGCTATCTTCCTCATAGGTCGCTATGACTACCGGGAACCATTTCGAACAAGAAAAATTCCAATCAACTTCTCATGGAAGGATTTTTGTGTAATTTGAGGCCATTTTGTTCGTGACTGAAACTTCAAAAATTTTATGTGGTCCCCCACATGAGTTTTTTAAATTTTTGCCCAAAAACTGACTTTTTTCAGAAATGCGCGCTATCTTCCTCATAGGTCGCTATGACTACCGGGAACCATTTCGAACAAAAAAAAATCCAATCCACTTGTCATGGAAGGATTTTTGTGTAATTTGAGGCGATTTTGTTCGTGACTGAAACTTCAAAAATTTTATGTGGTCCCCCACATGAGTTTTTTAAATTTTTGCCCAAAAACTGACTTTTTTCAGAAATGCGCGCTATCTTCCTCATAGGTCGCTATGACTACCGGGAACCATTTCGAACAAAAAAAAATCCAATCCACTTGTCATGGAAGGATTTTTGTGTAATTTGAGGCGATTTTGTTCGTGACTGAAACTTCAAAAATTTTATGTGGTCCCCCACATGAGTTTTTTTGATTTTTGCCCAAAAACTGACTTTTTTCAGAAATGCGCGCTTTCTTCCTCATAGGTCGCTATGACTACCGGGAACCATTTCGAACAAAAAAAACTCCAATCCACTTGTCATGGAAGGATTTTTGTGTAATTTGAGGCCATTTTGTTCGTGACGGAAACTTCAAAAATTGTATGTGGTCCCCCACATTTTTCGATTTTTGCCCCAAAACCCACTTTTTTCAGAAATGCGCGCTATCTTCCTCATAGGTCGCTATGACTACCGGGAACCATTTCGAACAAGAAAAACTCCAATCAACTTGTCATGGAAGGATTTTTGTTTAATTTGAGGCCATTTTGTTCGTGACTGAAACTTCAACAATTTTATGTGGTCCCCCACATGAGTTTTTTCCATTTTTGCCCCAAAACTGACTTTTTTCAGAAATGCGCGCTATCTTCCTCATAGGTCGCTATGACTACCGGGAACCATTTCGAACAAGAAAAATGCCAATCCACTTGTCATGGAAGGATTTTTGTGTAATTCTAGGCCATTTTGTTCGTGACTGAAACTTCAAAAATTTTATGTGGTCCCCCACATGAGTTTTTTCGATTTTTGCCCAAAAACTGACTTTTTTCAGAAATGCGCGCTATCTTCCTCATAGGTCGCTGTGACTACCAGGAACCATTTCGAACAAGAAAAATGCCAATCAACTTGTCATGGAAGGATTTTTGTGTAATTTGAGGCCATTTTGTTTGTGAGTGAAACTTCAAAAATTTTATGTGGTCCCCCACATGAGTTTTTTCGATTTTTGCCCCAAAACTGACTTTTTTCAGAAATGCGCGCTATCTTCCTCATAGGTCGCTATGACTACCGGGAACCATTTCGAACAAGAAAAATTCCAATCAACTTGTTATGGAAGGATTTTTGTGTAATTTGAGGCCATTTTGTTCGTGACTGAAACTTCAAAAATTTTATGTGGTCCCCCACATTTTTCGATTTTTGCCCCAAAACCCACTTTTTTCAGAAATGCGCGCTATCTTCCTCATAGGTCGCTATGACTACCGGGAACCATTTTGAACAAGAAAAACTCCAATCAACTTGTCATGGAAGGATTTTTGTTTAATTTGAGGCCATTTTGTTCGTGACTGAAACTTCAAAAATTTTATGTGGTCCCCCACATGAGTTTTTTAGATTTTTGCCCAAAAACTGACTTTTTTCAGAAATGCGCGCTATCTTCCTCATAGGTCGCTATGACTACCGGAAACCATTTCGAACAAGAAAAATGCCAATCAACTTGTCATGGAAGGATTTTTGTGTAATTTGAGGCCATTTTGTTTGTGAGTGAAACTTCAAAAATTTTATGTGGTCCCCCACATGAGTTTTTTAGATTTTTGCCCAAAAACTGACTTTTTTCAGAAATGCGCGCTATCTTCCTCATAGGTCGCTATGACTACCGGGAACCATTTCGAACAAGAAAAATGCCAATCAACTTGTCATGGAAGGATTTTTGTGTAATTTGAGGCCATTTTGTTTGTGAGTGAAACTTCAAAAATTTTATGTGGTCCCCCACATGAGTTTTTTAGATTTTTGCCCAAAAACTGACTTTTTTCAGAAATGCGCGCTATCTTCCTCATAGGTCGCTATGACTACCGGGAACCATTTCGAACAAGAAAAATGCCAATCAACTTGTCATGGAAGGATTTTTGTGTAATTTGAGGCCATTTTGTTTGTGAGTGAAACTTCAAAAATTTTATGTGGTCCCCCACATGAGTTTTTTTAGATTTTTGCCCAAAAACTGACTTTTTTCAGAAATGCGCGCTATCTTCCTCATAGGTCGCTATGACTACCGGGAACCATTTCGAACAAGAAAAATTCCAATCAACTTCTCATGGAAGGATTTTTGTGTAATTTGAGGCCATTTTGTTCGTGACTGAAACTTCAAAAATTTTATGTGGTCCCCCACATGAGTTTTTTAAATTTTTGCCCAAAAACTGACTTTTTTCAGAAATGCGCGCTATCTTCCTCATAGGTCGCTATGACTACCGGGAACCATTTCGAACAAAAAAAAATCCAATCCACTTGTCATGGAAGGATTTTTGTGTAATTTGAGGCGATTTTGTTCGTGACTGAAACTTCAAAAATTTTATGTGGTCCCCCACATGAGTTTTTTTGATTTTTGCCCAAAAACTGACTTTTTTCAGAAATGCGCGCTATCTTCCTCATAGGTCGCTATGACTACCGGGAACCATTTCGAACAAGAAAAATTCCAATCAACTTGTTATGGAAGGATTTTTGTGTAATTTGAGGCCATTTTGTTCGTGACTGAAACTTCAAAAATTTTATGTGGTCCCCCACATTTTTCGATTTTTGCCCCAAAACCCACTTTTTTCAGAAATGCGCGCTATCTTCCTCATAGGTCGCTATGACTACCGGGAACCATTTTGAACAAGAAAAACTCCAATCAACTTGTCATGGAAGGATTTTTGTTTAATTTGAGGCCATTTTGTTCGTGACTGAAACTTCAAAAATTTTATGTGGTCCCCCACATGAGTTTTTTAGATTTTTGCCCAAAAACTGACTTTTTTCAGAAATGCGCGCTATCTTCCTCATAGGTCGCTATGACTACCGGGAACCATTTCGAACAAGAAAAATGCCAATCAACTTGTCATGGAAGGATTTTTGTGTAATTTGAGGCCATTTTGTTTGTGAGTGAAACTTCAAAAATTGTATGTGGTCCCCCACATGAGTTTTTTAGATTTTTGCCCAAAAACTGACTTTTTTCAGAAATGCGCGCTATCTTCCTCATAGGTCGCTATGACTACCGGGAACCATTTCGAACAAGAAAAATGCCAATCAACTTGTCATGGAAGGATTTTTGTGTAATTTGAGGCCATTTTGTTTGTGAGTGAAACTTCAAAAATTTTATGTGGTCCCCCACATGAGTTTTTTTAGATTTTTGCCCAAAAACTGACTTTTTTCAGAAATGCGCGCTATCTTCCTCATAGGTCGCTATGACTACCGGGAACCATTTCGAACAAGAAAAATTCCAATCAACTTCTCATGGAAGGATTTTTGTGTAATTTGAGGCCATTTTGTTCGTGACTGAAACTTCAAAAATTTTATGTGGTCCCCCACATGAGTTTTTTAAATTTTTGCCCAAAAACTGACTTTTTTCAGAAATGCGCGCTATCTTCCTCATAGGTCGCTATGACTACCGGGAACCATTTCGAACAAAAAAAAATCCAATCCACTTGTCATGGAAGGATTTTTGTGTAATTTGAGGCGATTTTGTTCGTGACTGAAACTTCAAAAATTTTATGTGGTCCCCCACATGAGTTTTTTTGATTTTTGCCCAAAAACTGACTTTTTTCAGAAATGCGCGCTTTCTTCCTCATAGGTCGCTATGACTACCGGGAACCATTTCGAACAAAAAAAACTCCAATCCACTTGTCATGGAAGGATTTTTGTGTAATTTGAGGCCATTTTGTTCGTGACGGAAACTTCAAAAATTGTATGTGGTCCCCCACATTTTTCGATTTTTGCCCCAAAACCCACTTTTTTCAGAAATGCGCGCTATCTTCCTCATAGGTCGCTATGACTACCGGGAACCATTTCGAACAAGAAAAACTCCAATCAACTTGTCATGGAAGGATTTTTGTTTAATTTGAGGCCATTTTGTTCGTGACTGAAACTTCAACAATTTTATGTGGTCCCCCACATGAGTTTTTTCCATTTTTGCCCCAAAACTGACTTTTTTCAGAAATGCGCGCTATCTTCCTCATAGGTCGCTATGACTACCGGGAACCATTTCGAACAAGAAAAATGCCAATCCACTTGTCATGGAAGGATTTTTGTGTAATTCTAGGCCATTTTGTTCGTGACTGAAACTTCAAAAATTTTATGTGGTCCCCCACATGAGTTTTTTCGATTTTTGCCCAAAAACTGACTTTTTTCAGAAATGCGCGCTATCTTCCTCATAGGTCGCTGTGACTACCAGGAACCATTTCGAACAAGAAAAATGCCAATCAACTTGTCATGGAAGGATTTTTGTGTAATTTGAGGCCATTTTGTTTGTGAGTGAAACTTCAAAAATTTTATGTGGTCCCCCACATGAGTTTTTTCGATTTTTGCCCCAAAACTGACTTTTTTCAGAAATGCGCGCTATCTTCCTCATAGGTCGCTATGACTACCGGGAACCATTTCGAACAAGAAAAATTCCAATCAACTTGTTATGGAAGGATTTTTGTGTAATTTGAGGCCATTTTGTTCGTGACTGAAACTTCAAAAATTTTATGTGGTCCCCCACATTTTTCGATTTTTGCCCCAAAACCCACTTTTTTCAGAAATGCGCGCTATCTTCCTCATAGGTCGCTATGACTACCGGGAACCATTTTGAACAAGAAAAACTCCAATCAACTTGTCATGGAAGGATTTTTGTTTAATTTGAGGCCATTTTGTTCGTGACTGAAACTTCAAAAATTTTATGTGGTCCCCCACATGAGTTTTTTAGATTTTTGCCCAAAAACTGACTTTTTTCAGAAATGCGCGCTATCTTCCTCATAGGTCGCTATGACTACCGGAAACCATTTCGAACAAGAAAAATGCCAATCAACTTGTCATGGAAGGATTTTTGTGTAATTTGAGGCCATTTTGTTTGTGAGTGAAACTTCAAAAATTTTATGTGGTCCCCCACATGAGTTTTTTAGATTTTTGCCCAAAAACTGACTTTTTTCAGAAATGCGCGCTATCTTCCTCATAGGTCGCTATGACTACCGGGAACCATTTCGAACAAGAAAAATGCCAATCAACTTGTCATGGAAGGATTTTTGTGTAATTTGAGGCCATTTTGTTTGTGAGTGAAACTTCAAAAATTTTATGTGGTCCCCCACATGAGTTTTTTAGATTTTTGCCCAAAAACTGACTTTTTTCAGAAATGCGCGCTATCTTCCTCATAGGTCGCTATGACTACCGGGAACCATTTCGAACAAGAAAAATGCCAATCAACTTGTCATGGAAGGATTTTTGTGTAATTTGAGGCCATTTTGTTTGTGAGTGAAACTTCAAAAATTTTATGTGGTCCCCCACATGAGTTTTTTTAGATTTTTGCCCAAAAACTGACTTTTTTCAGAAATGCGCGCTATCTTCCTCATAGGTCGCTATGACTACCGGGAACCATTTCGAACAAGAAAAATTCCAATCAACTTCTCATGGAAGGATTTTTGTGTAATTTGAGGCCATTTTGTTCGTGACTGAAACTTCAAAAATTTTATGTGGTCCCCCACATGAGTTTTTTAAATTTTTGCCCAAAAACTGACTTTTTTCAGAAATGCGCGCTATCTTCCTCATAGGTCGCTATGACTACCGGGAACCATTTCGAACAAAAAAAAATCCAATCCACTTGTCATGGAAGGATTTTTGTGTAATTTGAGGCGATTTTGTTCGTGACTGAAACTTCAAAAATTTTATGTGGTCCCCCACATGAGTTTTTTTGATTTTTGCCCAAAAACTGACTTTTTTCAGAAATGCGCGCTTTCTTCCTCATAGGTCGCTATGACTACCGGGAACCATTTCGAACAAAAAAAACTCCAATCCACTTGTCATGGAAGGATTTTTGTGTAATTTGAGGCCATTTTGTTCGTGACGGAAACTTCAAAAATTGTATGTGGTCCCCCACATTTTTCGATTTTTGCCCCAAAACCCACTTTTTTCAGAAATGCGCGCTATCTTCCTCATAGGTCGCTATGACTACCGGGAACCATTTCGAACAAGAAAAACTCCAATCAACTTGTCATGGAAGGATTTTTGTTTAATTTGAGGCCATTTTGTTCGTGACTGAAACTTCAACAATTTTATGTGGTCCCCCACATGAGTTTTTTCCATTTTTGCCCCAAAACTGACTTTTTTCAGAAATGCGCGCTATCTTCCTCATAGGTCGCTATGACTACCGGGAACCATTTCGAACAAGAAAAATGCCAATCCACTTGTCATGGAAGGATTTTTGTGTAATTCTAGGCCATTTTGTTCGTGACTGAAACTTCAAAAATTTTATGTGGTCCCCCACATGAGTTTTTTCGATTTTTGCCCAAAAACTGACTTTTTTCAGAAATGCGCGCTATCTTCCTCATAGGTCGCTGTGACTACCAGGAACCATTTCGAACAAGAAAAATGCCAATCAACTTGTCATGGAAGGATTTTTGTGTAATTTGAGGCCATTTTGTTTGTGAGTGAAACTTCAAAAATTTTATGTGGTCCCCCACATGAGTTTTTTCGATTTTTGCCCCAAAACTGACTTTTTTCAGAAATGCGCGCTATCTTCCTCATAGGTCGCTATGACTACCGGGAACCATTTCGAACAAGAAAAATTCCAATCAACTTGTTATGGAAGGATTTTTGTGTAATTTGAGGCCATTTTGTTCGTGACTGAAACTTCAAAAATTTTATGTGGTCCCCCACATTTTTCGATTTTTGCCCCAAAACCCACTTTTTTCAGAAATGCGCGCTATCTTCCTCATAGGTCGCTATGACTACCGGGAACCATTTTGAACAAGAAAAACTCCAATCAACTTGTCATGGAAGGATTTTTGTTTAATTTGAGGCCATTTTGTTCGTGACTGAAACTTCAAAAATTTTATGTGGTCCCCCACATGAGTTTTTTAGATTTTTGCCCAAAAACTGACTTTTTTCAGAAATGCGCGCTATCTTCCTCATAGGTCGCTATGACTACCGGGAACCATTTCGAACAAGAAAAATGCCAATCAACTTGTCATGGAAGGATTTTTGTGTAATTTGAGGCCATTTTGTTTGTGAGTGAAACTTCAAAAATTTTATGTGGTCCCCCACATGAGTTTTTTAGATTTTTGCCCAAAAACTGACTTTTTTCAGAAATGCGCGCTATCTTCCTCATAGGTCGCTATGACTACCGGGAACCATTTCGAACAAGAAAAATGCCAATCAACTTGTCATGGAAGGATTTTTGTGTAATTTGAGGCCATTTTGTTTGTGAGTGAAACTTCAAAAATTTTATGTGGTCCCCCACATGAGTTTTTTAGATTTTTGCCCAAAAACTGACTTTTTTCAGAAATGCGCGCTATCTTCCTCATAGGTCGCTATGACTACCGGGAACCATTTCGAACAAGAAAAATGCCAATCAACTTGTCATGGAAGGATTTTTGTGTAATTTGAGGCCATTTTGTTTGTGAGTGAAACTTCAAAAATTTTATGTGGTCCCCCACATGAGTTTTTTAGATTTTTGCCCAAAAACTGACTTTTTTCAGAAATGCGCGCTTTCTTCCTCATAGGTCGCTATGACTACCGGGAACCATTTCGAACAAAAAAAAATCCAATCCACTTGTCATGGAAGGATTTTTGTGTAATTTGAGGCGATTTTGTTCGTGACTGAAACTTCAAAAATTTTATGTGGTCCCCCACATGAGTTTTTTTGATTTTTGCCCAAAAACTGACTTTTTTCAGAAATGCGCGCTTTCTTCCTCATAGGTCGCTATGACTACCGGGAACCATTTCGAACAAAAAAAACTCCAATCCACTTGTCATGGAAGGATTTTTGTGTAATTTGAGGCCATTTTGTTCGTGACGGAAACTTCAAAAATTGTATGTGGTCCCCCACATTTTTCGATTTTTGCCCCAAAACCCACTTTTTTCAGAAATGCGCGCTATCTTCCTCATAGGTCGCTATGACTACCGGGAACCATTTCGAACAAGAAAAACTCCAATCAACTTGTCATGGAAGGATTTTTGTTTAATTTGAGGCCATTTTGTTCGTGACTGAAACTTCAACAATTTTATGTGGTCCCCCACATGAGTTTTTTCCATTTTTGCCCCAAAACTGACTTTTTTCAGAAATGCGCGCTATCTTCCTCATAGGTCGCTATGACTACCGGGAACCATTTCGAACAAGAAAAATGCCAATCCACTTGTCATGGAAGGATTTTTGTGTAATTCTAGGCCATTTTGTTCGTGACTGAAACTTCAAAAATTTTATGTGGTCCCCCACATGAGTTTTTTCGATTTTTGCCCAAAAACTGACTTTTTTCAGAAATGCGCGCTATCTTCCTCATAGGTCGCTGTGACTACCAGGAACCATTTCGAACAAGAAAAATGCCAATCAACTTGTCATGGAAGGATTTTTGTGTAATTTGAGGCCATTTTGTTTGTGAGTGAAACTTCAAAAATTTTATGTGGTCCCCCACATGAGTTTTTTCGATTTTTGCCCCAAAACTGACTTTTTTCAGAAATGCGCGCTATCTTCCTCATAGGTCGCTATGACTACCGGGAACCATTTCGAACAAGAAAAATTCCAATCAACTTGTTATGGAAGGATTTTTGTGTAATTTGAGGCCATTTTGTTCGTGACTGAAACTTCAAAAATTTTATGTGGTCCCCCACATTTTTCGATTTTTGCCCCAAAACCCACTTTTTTCAGAAATGCGCGCTATCTTCCTCATAGGTCGCTATGACTACCGGGAACCATTTTGAACAAGAAAAACTCCAATCAACTTGTCATGGAAGGATTTTTGTTTAATTTGAGGCCATTTTGTTCGTGACTGAAACTTCAAAAATTTTATGTGGTCCCCCACATGAGTTTTTTAGATTTTTGCCCAAAAACTGACTTTTTTCAGAAATGCGCGCTATCTTCCTCATAGGTCGCTATGACTACCGGGAACCATTTCGAACAAGAAAAATGCCAATCAACTTGTCATGGAAGGATTTTTGTGTAATTTGAGGCCATTTTGTTTGTGAGTGAAACTTCAAAAATTTTATGTGGTCCCCCACATGAGTTTTTTAGATTTTTGCCCAAAAACTGACTTTTTTCAGAAATGCGCGCTATCTTCCTCATAGGTCGCTATGACTACCGGGAACCATTTCGAACAAGAAAAATGCCAATCAACTTGTCATGGAAGGATTTTTGTGTAATTTGAGGCCATTTTGTTTGTGAGTGAAACTTCAAAAATTTTATGTGGTCCCCCACATGAGTTTTTTAGATTTTTGCCCAAAAACTGACTTTTTTCAGAAATGCGCGCTATCTTCCTCATAGGTCGCTATGACTACCGGGAACCATTTCGAACAAGAAAAATGCCAATCAACTTGTCATGGAAGGATTTTTGTGTAATTTGAGGCCATTTTGTTTGTGAGTGAAACTTCAAAAATTTTATGTGGTCCCCCACATGAGTTTTTTAGATTTTTGCCCAAAAACTGACTTTTTTCAGAAATGCGCGCTATCTTCCTCATAGGTCGCTATGACTACCGGGAACCATTTCGAACAAGAAAAACTCCAATCAACTTGTCATGGAAGGATTTTTGTTTAATTTGAGGCCATTTTGTTCGTGACTGAAACTTCAACAATTTTATGTGGTCCCCCACATGAGTTTTTTCCATTTTTGCCCCAAAACTGACTTTTTTCAGAAATGCGCGCTATCTTCCTCATAGGTCGCTATGACTACCGGGAACCATTTCGAACAAGAAAAATGCCAATCCACTTGTCATGGAAGGATTTTTGTGTAATTCTAGGCCATTTTGTTCGTGACTGAAACTTCAAAAATTTTATGTGGTCCCCCACATGAGTTTTTTCGATTTTTGCCCAAAAACTGACTTTTTTCAGAAATGCGCGCTATCTTCCTCATAGGTCGCTGTGACTACCAGGAACCATTTCGAACAAGAAAAATGCCAATCAACTTGTCATGGAAGGATTTTTGTGTAATTTGAGGCCATTTTGTTCGTGACTGAAACTTCAAAAATTTTATGTGGTCCCCCACATGAGTTTTTTTGATTTTTGCCCAAAAACTGACTTTTTTCAGAAATGCGTGCTTTCTTCCTCATAGGTCGCTATGACTACCGGGAACCATTTCGAACAAAAAAAACTCCAATCCACTTGTCATGGAAGGATTTTTGTGTAATTTGAGGCCATTTTGTTCGTGACGGAAACTTCAAAAATTGTATGTGGTCCCCCACATTTTTCGATTTTTGCCCCAAAACCCACTTTTTTCAGAAATGCGCGCTATCTTCCTCATAGGTCGCTATGACTACCGGGAACCATTTCGAACAAGAAAAACTCCAATCAACTTGTCATGGAAGGATTTTTGTTTAATTTGAGGCCATTTTGTTCGTGACTGAAACTTCAAAAATTTTATTTGGTCCCCCACATGAGTTTTTTCGATTTTTGCCCAAAAACTGACTTTTTTCAGAAATGCGCGCTTTCTTCCTCATAGGTCGCTATGACTACCAGGAACCATTTCGAACAAGAAAAATGCCAATCAACTTGTCATGGAAGGATTTTTGTGTAATTTGAGGCCATTTTGTTTGTGACTGAAACTTCAAAAATTTTATGTGGTCCCCCACATCAGTTTTTTTCAATTTTGACCCAAAACCGACTTTTTTCAGAAATGCGCACTATCTTCCTCATGGTTAGCTATGACTACCAGGAACCATTTCGAGCAAGAAAAATGCCAATCAACTTGTCATGGAAGGATTTATTGTGTAATTTGAGGCCATTTTGTTAGTGAGTGAAATTTCAGAAAAACCGATGTGGTCCCCCACATCAGTTTTATTCAATTTTGACCCAAAACCGACTTTTTTCAGAAATGCGCGCTATCTTCCTCATAGTTAGCTATGACTACCAGGAACCATTTCGAGCAAGAAAAATGCCAATCAACTTGTCATGGAAGGATTTTGGTGTAATTTGAGGCCATTTTGTTAGTGAGTGGAATTTCAGAAAAATGGATGTGGTCCCCCACATCAGTTTTTTTCAATTTTGACCCAAAACCGATTTTTTTTCTTCAGAAATGCGCGCTATCTTCCTCATAGTTAGCTATGACTACCTGGAACCATTTCGAGCAAGAAAAATGCCAATCAACTTGTCATGGAAGGATTTTGGTGTAATTTGAGGCCATTTTGTTAGTGAGTGAAATATCAGAAAAACCGATGTGGTCCCCCACATCAGTTTTTTTCAATTTTGACCCAAAACCGACTTTTTTCAGAAATGCGCTTTCTTCCTCATAGTTAGCTATGACTACCAGGAACCATTTCGAGCAAGAAAAATGCCAATCAACTTGTCATGGAAGGATTTTGGTGTAATTTGAGGCCATTTTGTTAGTGAGTGAAATTTCAGACAAACCGATGTGCTCCCCCACCTCAGTTTTTTTCAATTTTGACCCAAAACCGACTTTTCTCAGAAATGCGCGCTATCTTCCTCATAGTTAGCTATGACTACCAGGAACCATTTCGAGCAAGAAAAATGCCAATCAACTTGTCATGGAAGGATTTTGGTGTAATTTGAGGCCATTTTTTTAGTGAGTGAAATTTCAGAAAAACCGATGTGGTCCCCCACATCAGTTTTTTTCAATTTTGACCCAAAACCGACTTTTTTCAGAAATGCGCACTATCTTCCTCATAGTTAGCTATGACTACCAGGAACCATTTCGAGCAAGAAAAATGCCAATCAACTTGTCATGGAAGGATTTATTGTGTAATTTGAGGCCATTTTGTTAGTGAGTGAAATTTCAGAAAAACCGATGTGCTCCCCCACCTCAGTTTTTTTCAATTTTGACCCAAAACCGACTTTTTTCAGAAATGCGCGCTATCTTCCTCATAGTTAGCTATGACTACCAGGAACCATTTCGAGCAAGAAAAATGCCAATCAACTTGTCATGGAAGGATTTTGGTGTTATTTGAGGCCATTTTGTTAGTGAGTGGAATTTCAGAAAAATCGATGTGGTCCCCCACATCAGTTTTTTTCAATTTTGACCCAAAACCGACTTTTTTCAGAAATGCGCGCTATCTTCCTCATAGTTAGCTATGACTACCAGGAACCATTTCGAGCAAGAAAAATGCCAATCAACTTGTCATGGAAGGATTTGTTGTGTAATTTGAGGCCATTTTGTTAGTGAGTGAAATTTCAGAAAAACCGATGTGGTCCCCCACATCAGTTTTTTTCAATTTTGACCCAAAACCGACTTTTTTCAGAAATGCGCGCTATCTTCCTCATAGTAAGCTACGACTACCAGGAACCATTTCGAGCAAGAAAAATGCCAATCAACTTGTCATGGAAGGATTTTGGTGTAATTTGAGGCCATTTTGCTAGTGAGTGAAATTTCAGAAAAACCGATGTGGTCCCCCACATCAGTTTTATTCAATTTTGACCCAAAACCGACTTTTTTCAGAAATGCGCGCTATCTTCCTCATAGTTAGCTATGACTACCAGGAACCATTTCGAGCAAGAAAAATGCCAATCAACTTGTCATGGAAGGATTTTGGTGTAATTTGAGGCTATTTTGTTAGTGAGTGAAATTTCAGAAAAACCGATGTGGTCCCCCACATCAGTTTTTTTCAATTTTGACCCAAAACCAACTTTGATTTCCGTCTCTCAGGTCCGGACCTGTTCCAAACTGCCACTTTTTGACACATGAATCGAAAAAAAAAATCCTGTCGCACGGGTCTCAAACTTTGGATTTTGGGCTTTCAGGTTGAGACCTGTTCCAAACTGCCACTTTTTAGACGCTGGAGTCCAAAAACAATCTGTTGATTCTGTTGCAATCTGTTCATTGCAACCTGTTCCAACTGCCACTTTTTGACAAGGTTCTAAAAACTCTCTCAGGTCCAGACCTGTTCCAAACTGCCACTTTTTGACACTTGAATGGAAAAAAAAACACCGGGTCTCGAACTTTGGATTTCGGGCTCTCAGGTCCGGACCTGTTCCAAACTGCCACTTTTTGACACGCCAGTCAAAAAAAATAATTATGTCGATTTGCACCGGGTCTCTAACTTTGGATTTCGGCTGTTCCTAACTGCCACTTTTTGACACTCGAGTTGAAAAGAAAAATCCTGCTGCACCGGGTCGAAAAATTAAATGTATGCAGATTCGCACCGGGTCTCGAACTTTTGATTTCGGGATTTCGGGCTCTCAGGTCGGGACCTGTTCCTAACTGTCACTTTTTGACACTCGATTTGAAAAAAAGAATCCTGCCGCACCGGGTCTCGAACTTTTGATTTCGGGCTCTCAGGTCCGGACCTGTTCCAAACTGCCACTTTTTGACACGCCAGTCGAAAAAAAATTTTTTGTCGGTTTGCACCGGGTCTCGAACTTTGAATTTTGACTGTTCCTAACTGCCACTTTTTGACACTCGAGTTGAAAAGAAAAATCCTGCTGCACCGGGTCTCGAACTTTGAATTTTGGGCTCTCAGGTCCGGACCTGAGTGCAACTTTTTGACACTCGAGTCGAAAAATAAAATCCTGCCGCATCGGACCTCGAACTTTAGGATTTTGGGCTCTCAGACCTGGACCTGTTCCAAACTGCCACTTTTTCACACTCGAGTCGAAAAAAAAAAATCCTGCCGTTGTGGGTCTCAAGCTTAGGATTTCGGGCTCTCAGGTCCGGACCTGTTCCAAACTGCCATTTTTTGACACTCGAGTCGAAAAAAAAATCCTGCCGCATCGGATCTCGAACTTTGGATTTCGGGCTCTCGGGTCCGGACTTGTTGCAAACGTCCACTTTTTGACACTTGAGTCGAAAAAAAAAAACCTGCCGCACCGGGTCTCAAACTTTTGATTTTGGGCTCTCAGGTCTGGACCTGTTCCAAAACTGCCACTGTTTGACAAGGGTCTATAAACTCATTTCATGTGTAATTTTGACATTTCAGAATTTGCAAGAAAACTAGAAAGAAGAAGCTGGTGGATTCATTGAAGAATATGGCAGGCTTTCAAGGTCTGGATCTAAATCATCACACAGGTATGATGTCTCAAATTTTTTCCCAGACACCAAAAAGCAAATCCTACACTGGACTCACTCGAAATATATCCGAATTTGGCATTATTGTCACCCGGACCTGTTCCAAACTGCCACTTTTTGACACTCGAGTCGAAAAAACAAATCCTGCCGCTCTGGGTCTCGAACTTTGGATTTCGGGCTCTCAGGGTTGGACCTGTCGGGCTCTCAGGGTTGGACCTGTTCCAACCTGCCACTTTTTGACACGCCCTTTGAAAAAAAAAATGTATGCAGCTTCGCACCGGGTCTCGAACTTTGGATTTCGGGCTCTCAGGTCCGGACCTGTTCCTAACTGCGACTTTTTGACACTCGTTTTGAAAAAAAGAATCCTGCCGCACCGGGTCTCGAACTTTTGATTTCGGGCTCTCAGGTCCGGACCTGTTCCAAACTGCCACTTTTTGACACGCCAGTCGAAAAAAAAAATTATGTCGATTATGGGTCTCGAACTTTGGATTTCGGGCTCTCAGGTCCGGACCTGTTCCAAACTGCCACTGTCTACTTCACTCGTCTTACCTGTAGAGCCACTACTTATGCATATTTCCCTAGACCGTCAGGTATTCACGCTAAGAATTAGATACAACAGCGCCCCCTATCGACCATCCACAGTGCCCCGCGGCATGAATGCCACGTAGGCGTCCTCTTTTCTCTTTAATAGCGTCAGACGCGGAAGGAAATGGTTTTCGTTCGCTCCGCTTTTTCTCGCTATTGAATCTTTCTGTAATAAAGGTAATCCTATTACAACGTTTGTAGAGTTTTTTGGTATTTCTTCGTGTATATTGTGTTGTGTTGTGCTGTAAAGATGAGACGATCTGATAGAGCCGAGTCTGCAAATCTCGGGGAAAACAACCATTCCCTGCGGCGGACTGCGGTGCTCTCGTGCACGGACTCCGCCGGGTACAACAACCCGTTTAATACCCGGGCGGTAGTCCCCTGCTATGCATCCCCAGCCACAACCGGCTGGGGACGCTGGCAGCTCCGTCGGTCGGGTCGGGGGCCACAACCGGTCCCTGTCCGCGGCCAGTTCGGAAGGCACAAAGAAAATAAAGGGGGGCTCTGGCAAGGTTCCCGTAAAACTAACCTCCTCTGCCAGAGCCAAACCCAAGAAGGAAGGTCTCTAGGGCAAACGCGGTTCGTCCGTGTGCCCTGCACCCCCTGCACCTCCGGACCCGGGGCAGTCACAACCGGCTGGCCTCCGTGGCTCCGCCGATATGGTGCACCCTGGCCTCCCCGGCACGGTGGCAAAACCTACGCGCTCCTGGGATGGGCTTTTGTCCGGTCTCCCCGACCCCGCAACGCGCGCTCAGCCCGTGGGGCTCGTAGCGCCGTTGGCCGGGCAGGCTGTGGACGGCGCGGGTGGCCCATCCTGGGCCTACCCCAGGCCGTCGGCCTCGCTCATCTCGGGCTCCTCGGACTTTCTCCACTGCTCCGGGGTTGCATTGACCCAGGCTGCAGCGGACTCTTCCTCGGACACCCGAAGATCGCGTGAATCTTCACCGAGTTCTGGGGACTCTTCCTCCCTGTCCCGTCGCAGCAAACGCTGCAAGGGCGAGGATGTGGTTTCACGGGGTGAGTTCCTTCAAGCCTTCCAATCGATTTCGGCATCAATATCAGCCCTTGCTGCCTGCCACCAGTCGGGCTCTATTGTTCAGCGTACTGATCCCGTGGCCCACACACAGGTCCCGCTGATCGTTGGTCACGGTTGGGCGGCACAAAGACAAAGGGACCTACCACACACTGTTAGCCGTGCGCCGGCATCCCCTCCAGCTGTAAGCCTTCACCCTTCAATGTCCCTTGTGTCTGAGGAGGTCGTCCAACCACAGGCCCATTCATCTGGCCAGCCCGCCGCCGCCCGGGATTATCCCGACACGCCGTCTTCCCATTCATCGGAAGACTCAGCTGACGACCTGGGCGTGGCCAAGCTGCAGCGACTGTCTATTGCCGAGACCGAGCTTAGGCTCGTACAAAGAGACATGATCCGTGGGCTACAGTTCCCGCCTGAGGAGGAGCCCCCCCAGCCGGAACACAAGTCTTTCAAGCGCAAGACGGGCGTAGCTGGGACTGGTGACAAGGTTTTTCCAGTTATCCCCTTGGACCAGGTGTGTGTCGAGAAGATCTCTGGGATTATGTCCCCTGGTAATTGGCAAGCATACTCCAAACGGGAGCTCGACTACTATCGCTTTCCCAAGTCAGATTTTGAGAAGTTCTTCTCCACCCCGTCTCTCTCCGATGCGACAAAGGACAAGTTGGCAGCGGATGAGGTGTGCCCGTCGTCGAAGCGGCCCTTCGCGGATAAGACCCGCACCACGTTGGAGGACACGCTTAAGAAGCTGGACACAGCCTCCCGCCATGGCTTGGCCGCGACCTCCTTCTTGCTTCTCCTCACGGAATACTTGGTTTCCGGTTGTGAGGAGGAGTCGGCAGTTCCCCCGGACATGCTGACGCGCCGCTTTTCACTGCCTTGATAATGGTCTCCGGTCGGTTCTCGACCAGTTTGCTCGTGTGTCCGCCCTCGCTACCTCGGCCCGTCGGGGCAATGTGCTGGACACGCTTTTCCTCCCGTCTCCCGCCTCCCGTAAGAGGCTCGAGGCCCTTCGTCTTCTGCCCGCCCCACGCAGTAGCAACCCACCACTGCCTGGCGCCAGCAGCCGAAACCAGGACGTGGTTATCGCCTGCCCGGCCCCCGGTTTTCCGGTTCTAGGCGTAAGTGACTCTCCCATCTCCTGCAGGCCTCCCTCCATGGGACCCGTCTTCAGGCATTTGCAGGGTCCTGGGTTCAAGCTACGTCCGACCGGTGGGTGCTCGACACAATCACCCGAGGCTATGCGCTCGAGTTCACGAGCACCCCCCCGTCGGACATGCTCGTTCGGCCTACTCCAGTGCCGATCGATGTTTCGAAGCGTCGCTCTCTCGAGGCGGAAGTAACATCTCTCCTCGAGAAGCGGGCAATACGCGTGCTCCCCCAGGGGGAGCCACGGTCGGGGTTTATGTCAACCTTCTTCCTGGTTCCCAAGAAGGAGGTCGGAGTTTGGTGTCCGATCGTAAACCTGAAATCCCTCAACAAATTCATTCGGCCTCGTCGCTTCCGTATGGATATGCTGAAAATTATTCTCGAATCCATCCGGACGCCAGCGTGGGGAGCAAGCATAGATCTGAAGGATGCCTACCTCCACGTTCCTATCAGGCCGGATCACTGGAAGTTCCTGCGGTTTCAGTACCAGGACATCGTGTACAAGTTCACGGCTCTCCCGTTCGGCCTCTCTAACTCGCCCCGAGTCTTTACAAGAGTCGTAAAGGCGGTTGGGGCCTCGCTGCGGAGACAAGGTGTGATGCTATTCATGTACCTCGACGATTGGCTCATTGTGGGACAATCTCGCGAGGCCACTGTGGCGGCACTAAACCTTACCTGGAACCTCACAGAGAAACTCGGGTTTATCATCAATGTAGAGAAGACCCGTAGAGAACCTCCACCAATGCGTTTCCCTTTTTCTCCCGGTTTCGGTGGCCCCAGCGGGCGCTTGGCTCAGACTGCTGGGCCTCATGGCCAGCCTGGTAGACGTGGTGAATTTTAGCAGGTTGCGGATTCGCCCCATCCAGCTTCACCTGCTCTCCTTCTTCCGGCCAAAACTTCATCGCTTAAGTCTTCCCGTGCCAGTGACTCCTTGGCTGTTGCCACACCTTCGTTGGTGGCTGGACGTCTCAAACATCATGGCGGGCCGTGCCTTTCGCAGACCCCACCCATCACTGACCATCACCACAGAAGCGTCACTTTCTGGTTGGGGGGCCACCCTCCACCCACGCCAAGTGGCGGGCCGGTGGGGCCCCGATCATCGCTCAGACCACATCAACGTGCTCGAGATGCTGGCAGTCTCCAACGCCCTCCAGCATTTTCAGTCCTCCGTGACGGGTCGTTCTGTCCTGATCCGCTACGACAATACGACCGTGGTGGCCTACATCAACCGCCAGGGAGGCACGCAATCCGCCCAGCTGTGTGCGATCACGTGGACCATCTTCCAGTGGTGCATGCGTCACAGTGTGATCCTCTCAGCGGTTCACCTCCCGGGGGAGGAGAACTCCACTGCCGACGCCCTCTCGAGGGGATGGATCCGACCAACAGAGTGGTCTCTACATCCACAGGTTGCTCAGACTCTCTTCCAGCTGATAGATCGTCCTCACGTCGATCTGTTTGCATCACAGGACAAGCACCAACTGCCGACCTACTGCACGAGGACCCCCCTGATCCTCGGGCGTGGCAGACAGATGCTCTGGCAATACGGTGGGACGGGCTGCTGGCTTATGCCTTCCCCCCGTTCTCTCTCATCCCTCGCGTGCTGACCAAGCTAGAACAGGAGGATTGCAAAGTCCTCCTCGTAGCTCCATTCTGGCCCCGTCAGCCTTGGTTTCCGAGGCTGACCAAACTTCTAGTTCATCAGCCAGTAATCCTTCCGCAGAGAGCGGACATTCTGCTCCAGCCGAGCTCGGGTTTTCTTCACCCGGCTCCGCAGGATCTCCACTTGACGTGCTGGGTGCTGTCAAGCAATCCCTCCGCGCAGCTGGCCTTTCTCAGTGAGCTGCGGCTATTGCAGCCTGCAGCCGCAGGGCTTCCACCAGGAAAATCTATGACAGCAGACTACGTCATTTTTCCAAATGGTGCCGAGTCCGATCCCTGCATCCCCCCAATACTTCTGTAGGGGAGGTTGCAGATTTTCTGGTATACCTCTTCGAGAGCGACCTCGCGTCCTCTACGATTAAGAACTACCGGTCGGCCATGCTGGCTGTCCACAGAGGTTTCCCAGATGGCTCCTCAGTGTCGGACAACCTGGCCCTTCACCTGTTGCTCAAGGGTATGTTTGTTTCACGACCCCTGTCACGCAGGCTTGTCCCTGCGTGGGAACTATTCAGCGTTCTGACGGTGCTCTCTAGCCCCCCATTCGAACCCTTGGGTGCTTCCACCTTGCTGCACCTGTCAATGAAGGTTGCTTTTCTGGTGGCTGTGGCTACGTCTGGGCGACGTAGTGAACTTCACTCCCTCTCGATAGAGGCGGGTCACATCCGATTGGAGCCAGGAGGTGTCCGCCTAATCCCGAGGGTCGGGTTTTTGACAAAGAATCAGTCAGAGTCGTTCTCTCCTCCTGATATCTTTGTCCCTGACATCAAGTCTTTTTCGTCTGTCCCAGACGACAAGTTTTGGTGCCCTGTCAGGGCCCTTAAGTGGTACATCAACCGGACCAAACCGCTCAGGGCGGCTTGTTCCCAACTTTTTATTTCAACGACCCCGCCGTATGGACCGGCTTCTCGCGACACGATCGCTCGCTGGCTAGTTTCGGCTATTAACGCATCCCCGCATGCGCCGCCCGCGGGAGCCACTGGCTCAGCCCGGGCGCATGATATCAGGGCGGCATCCACCTCGTGGGCTTTCTTTAAGGGTATTTCTATAGGTGATATCGTCCAGGCTGCATGCTGGAAGACCCCGAACACCTTCACGGAGTGCTACTTGAAGGATGTTCTCCAGGCAGAGGCCAGGGCAGGGAGAGCGGTGCTGGAGTCGGCTGCCAGGTCTGCACCCCGTGACCCGCTCCCAACAAGGACCTCACAGCAATAGGTGAGTTCCCTCATTTCCTTGCTCTTGCCCTTCGTATATTCATTTGCATTTAATAGCAATGTCTTTACTAACCTTATTCCCTCCCTGCCGCGCAGGTCGGCGCGGCGGGCGCTGGTTTTTTATCCAACGCGGGTATCTTGTCGAGCCCGCGATTGGCTTTCATGTTTTTCAGAGGCTGCAGCTTCATGGATGTTTGAAGCTTAGGGGCCTCTCTTTGGCTTGCCTGCCCTACCCACCTTTGGGTGTGCAGGCTTTGCCAGGGCTTGCTCTGGTAACAGTGCCCCTTCCCGTATACAATAGCATCTCGCATACCCACCGCCTTTCTGCCGGTGCCAGTCTATGCATAAGTAGTGGCTCTACAGGTAAGACGAGTGAAGTAGACTCCCTCCCACAGAAGAGTGGTAGGGGTCTACGAACGAGTACTTACCTGTAGAGCATCCCCCCCTCCTCCCCACTATTCTCGATGTTTTGGGCATTCTGCCCTGAGCTCTACCGAGAAAAGAGGACACCTACGTGGCATTCATGCCGCGGGGCACTGTGGGTAGGTCGATAGGGGGCGCTGTTGTATCTAATTCTTAGCGTGAATACCTGACGGTCTAGGGAAATATGCATAAGTAGTGGCTATACAGGTGAGTACTGGTTCTAAGACCCCTACCACACTTCTGTGGGGGGGATTTTGACACGCCCGTCGAAAAAATGTATGCAGATTCGCACCGGGTCTCGAACTTTGGATTTTGGGCTCTCAGGTCGGGACCTGTTCCTAACTGTCACTTTTTGACACTCGATTTGAAAAAATAATCCTGCCGCACCGGGTCTCGAACTTTGGATATTGGGCTCTCAGGTCCGGACCTGTTCCTAAGTGCAACTTTCGGGCTGTTCCTAAGTGCAACGTTTTGACACTCCGAAAAATAAAATCCTGCCGCATCGGATCTCGAACTTTAGGATTTTGGGCTCTCAGACCCGGACCTGTTCCAAACTGCCACTTTTTTGAGTCGAAAAAAAAAAGAATCCTGCCGTTGTGGGTCTCAAACTTAGGATTTCGGGCTCTCAGGTATGGACCTGTTCCAAACTGCCATTTTTTGACACTCGAGTCGAAAAAAAAATCCTGCCTCATCGGATCTTGAACTTTGGATTTCGGGCTCTCGGGTCCGGACTTGTTCCAAACGTCCACTTTTTGACACTTGAGTTGAAAAACAAAAAACCTGCCGCACCGGGTCTCAAACTTTGGATTTCGGGCTCTCAGGTTTAGACCTGTTCCGAACTGACACTTTTTGACAAGGGTCTAAAAACTCATTTCATGTGTAATTTTGACATTTCAGAATTTGCAAGAAAACTAGAAGAAGAAGCTGGTGGAATCATTGAAGAATACTGCAGGCTCTCAAGGTCTGGATCTAAATCATCACACAGGTATGATGTCTCAATTTTTTTCCCAGACACCAAAAAGCAAATCCTACACCGGACTCGCTCGAAATATATCCGAATTTGGCATTATTGTCACGGGTCAAAAAGTGGCAATTTGCACCCTGCTCCGGACCTGGGCTCTCAGGTCCAGACCTGTTCCAAACTGCCACTTTTTCACAAGGGTCTAAAAACTCATTTCATATATAATTTTGACATTTCAGAATTTGCAAAAAAACTAGAAGAAGAAGCTGGTGGATGCAATGAAGATTATGGCAGGGTGTCAAGGTCTGGATCTATATCATCGCACAGGTATGATGTCTCAATCTTTTCCCCTGACTCCAAAAAAGCAAATCCGACACCGGACACGCTTGAAATATATCCGAATTTGGCATTATTGTCACGGGTCGAAAAGTGGCAGTTTGCACCAGCTCCAGTCCTGAGCGCCACGAGACCCGGGTTCGAGACCCGGATCGGAGCTGCAGGATTTTGTTCCCAGACTTTTTGACACTCAAATCGAAAAAAGAAATACTGCCGCACCGGGTCTCGAACTTTGGCTTTCGCGCTCTCAGGTCCAGACCTGTTCCAAACTGGCACTTTTTGACACTCGAGTTGAAAAAAAAATCCTGTCGCTCTGGGTCTCGAACTTTGGATTTCGGGCTCTCAGGTCCGGACCTGTTCCAAACTGCCACTTTTTGACACGCCAGTCGAAAAAAAAAATGTATGCAGATTCGCACCGGGTCTCGAACTTTGGATTTTGGGCTCTCAGGTCCTGACCTGTTCCTAACTGTCACTTTTTGACACTCAATTTGAAAAAAAGAATCCTGCCGCACCGGGTCTCGAACTTTGGCTTTCGCGCTCTCAGGTCCAGACCTGTTCCAAACTGGCACTTTTTGACACTCGAGTTGAAAAAAAAATCCTGTCGCTCTGGGTCTCGAACTTTGGATTTCGGGCTCTCAGGTCCGGACCTGTTCCAAACTGCCACTTTTTGACACGCCAGTCGAAAAAAAAAATGTATGCAGATTCGCACCGGGTCTCGAACTTTGGATTTTGGGCTCTCAGGTCCTGACCTGTTCCTAACTGTCACTTTTTGACACTCAATTTGAAAAAAAGAATCCTGCCGCACCGGGTCTCGAACTTTGGATTTCGGGCTCTCAGGTCCGGACCTGTTCCAAACTGCCACTTTTTCACAAGGGTCTAAAAACTCATTTCATATATAATTTTGACATTTCAGAATTTGCAAGAAAACTAGAAGAAGAAGCTGGTGGATGCAATGAAGATTATGGCAGGGTGTCAAGGTCTGGATCTATATCATCGCACAGGTATGATGTCTCAATCTTTTCCCCTGACTCCAAAAAAGCAAATCCGACACCGGACACGCCTGAAATATATCCGAATTTGGCATTATTGTCACGGGTCGAAAAGTGGCAGTTTGCACCAGCTCCAGACCTGAGCGCCACGAGACCCGGGTTCGAGACCCGGAGCTGCAGGATTTTGTTCCCAGACTTTTTGACACTCAAATCGAAAAAAGAAATACTGCCGCACCGGGTCTCGAACTTTGGCTTTCGCGCTCTCAGGTCCGGACCTGTTCCAAATTGCTACTTTTTGACACTGGAGTCAAAAAAAAAGAATCATGCCGCACCGGGTCTCGAACTTTGGATTTCGGGCTCTCAGGTCAGGATCTGTTCCAAACTGCTACTTTTTGACACTGGAGTCGAAAAAAAAGAATCATGCCGCACCGGGTCTCGAACTTTGGATTTCAGGCTCTCAGGGTCGGACCTGTTCCAAACTGCCACTTTTTAGTCGCTGGAGTCAAAAGAACAATCTGTTGATTCTGTTGCAATCTGTTCATTGCAACCTGTTCCAACTGCCACTTTTTGACAAGGGTCTAAAAACTCTATCAGGTCCAGACCTGTTCCAAACTGCCACTTTTTGACACTTGAATCGGAAAAAAAAACATCGGGTCTCGAACTTTGGATTTCGGGCTCTCGATCTGGACCTGTTCCAAACTGCCACTTTTTGACACTGGAGTCTAAAAAACAATCCTGCCGCACCGTGTCTTGAACTTTGGATTTCGGGCTCTCAGGTCCGGATCTGTTCCAAACTGCTACTTTTTGACACTAGAGTCGAAAAAAAAGAATCCTGCCCCACCTGGTCTCAATCTTTGGAGTTTGGGCTCCCAGGTCCGGACCTGTTCCAACTGCCACTTATTGACAAGGGTCTAAAAACTAATTTCATATATAATTTTGACATTTCAGAATTTGCAAGAAAACTAGAAGAAGAAGCTGGTGGATGCAATGAAGATTATGGCAGGGTGTCAAGGTCTGGATCTATATCATCGCACAGGTATGATGTCTCAATCTTTTCCCCTGACTCCAAAAAAGCAAATCCGACACTGGACACGCTTGAAATATATCCGAATTTGGCATTATTGTCACGGGTCGAAAAGTGGCAGTTTGCACCAGCTCCAGACCTGAGCGCCACGAGACCCGGGTTCGAGACCCGGAGCTGCAGGATTTTGTTCCCAGACTTTTTGACACTCAAATCGAAAAAAGAAATACTGCCGCACCGGGTCTCGAACTTTGGCTTTCGCGCTCTCAGGTCAGGATCTGTTCCAAACTGCTACTTTTTGACACTGGAGTCGAAAAAAAAAGAATCATGCTGCACCGGGTCTCGAACTATGGATTTCAGGCTCTCAGGGTCGGACCTGTTCCAAACTGCCACTTTTTAGACGCTGGAGTCAAAAGAACAATCTGTTGATTCTGTTGCAATCTGTTCATTGCAACCTGTTCAAACTGCCACTTTTTGACAAGGGTCTAAAAACTCTATCAGGTCCAGACCTGTTCCAAACTGCCACTTTTTGACACTTGAATCAGAAAAAAAAACATCGGGTCTCGAACTTTGGATTTCGGGCTCTCGATCTGGACCTGTTCCAAACTGCCACTTTTTGACACTGGAGTCTAAAAAACAATCCTGCCGCACCGTGTCTTGAACTTTGGATTTCGGGCTCTCAGGTCCGGATCTGTTCCAAACTGCTACTTTTTGACACTAGAGTCGAAAAAAAAGAATCCTGCCGCACCTGGTCTCAATCTTTGGAGTTCGGGCTCCAAGGTCCGGACCTGTTCCAACTGCCACTTATTGACAAGGGTCTGAAAACTAATTTCATATATAATTTTGACATTTCAGAATTTGCAAGAAAACTAGAAGAAGAAGCTGGTGGATGCAATGAAGATTATGGCAGGGTGTCAAGGTCCGGATTTACATCATCGCACAGGTATGATGTCTCAATCTTTTCCCCTGACTCCAAAAAAGCAAATCCGACACCACCAGGTCTCGAACTTTGGATTTTGGGCTCTCAGGTCCGGATCTGTTCCAAACTGCCACTTTTTGACACTTGAATCAAAAAAAAAAATCCTGCTGCACCTGGTCTCAATCTTTGGAGTTCGGGCTCTCAGGTCCGGACCTGTTCCAACTGCCACTTTTTGACAAGGGTCTGAAAACTCATTTCATATATAATTTTGACATTTCAGAATTTGCAAGAAAACTAGAAGAATGGATGCAATGAAGATTTTGGCAGGGTGTCAAGGTCTGGATTTACATCATCGCACAGATATGATGTCTCAATCTTTTCCCCTGACACCAAAAAGCAAATCCTACACCGGACTCATTATTGCACGGGTCAAAAAGTGGCAATTTGCACCCTGCTCCGGACCTGGGCTCTCAGGTCCGGACCTGTTCCAAACTGGCACTTTTTGACACTCGAGTCGAAAAAAAAGAATCCTGCCGCACCAGGTTTCGAACTTTGGATTTCGGGCTCTCAGGTCCGGACCTGTTCCTAACTGCCACTTTTTGACACTCGATTTGAAAAAAAGAATCCTGCCGCACCGGGTCTCGAACTTTTCATTTTGGGCTCTCAGGTCCGGACCTGTTCCAAACTGCCACTTTTTAACACTGGAGTCAAGAAAACAATCCTGCCGCACCGTGTCTTGAACTTTGGATTTCGGGCTCTCAGGTCCTGATCTGTTCCAAACTGCTACTTTTTGAAACTAGAGTCGAAAAAAAAAGAATCCTGCCGCACCGGGTCTCGAACTTTGGATTTCGGGCTCTCAGGTCCGGACCTGTTCCAAACTGCCACTTTTTAACACTGGAGTCAAAAAAACAATCCTGCCGCACCGTGTCTAGAACTTTGGATTCCGGGCTCTAAAGTCCGGACCTGTTCCAAACTGCCACTTTTTAGACGCTGGAGTCAAAAGAACAATCTGTTGATTCTGTTGCAATCTGTTCATTGCAACCTGTTCCAACTGCCACTTTTTGACAAGGGTCTAAAAACTCTATCAGGTCCAGACCTGTTCCAAACTGCCACTTTTTGACACTTGAATCGGAAAAAAAAACATCGGGTCTCGAACTTTGGATTTCGGGCTCTCGATCTGGACCTGTTCCAAACTGCCACTTTTTGACACTGGAGTCTAAAAAACAATCCTGCCGCACCGTGTCTTGAACTTTGGATTTCGGGCTCTCAGGTCCGGATCTGTTCCAAACTGCTACTTTTTGACACTAGAGTCGAAAAAAAAGAATCCTGCCGCACCTGGTCTCAATCTTTGGAGTTCGGGCTCCCAGGTCCGGACCTGTTCCAACTGCCACTTATTGACAAGGGTCTGAAAACTAATTTCATATATAATTTTGACATTTCAGAATTTGCAAGAAAACTAGAAGAAGAAGCTGGTGGATGCAATGAAGATTATGGCAGGGTGTCAAGGTCTGGATCTATATCATCGCACAGGTATGATGTCTCAATCTTTTCCCCTGACTCCAAAAAAGCAAATCCGACACTGGACACGCTTGAAATATATCCGAATTTGGCATTATTGTCACGGGTCGAAAAGTGGCAGTTTGCACCAGCTCCAGACCTGAGCGCCACGAGACCCGGGTTCGAGACCCGGAGCTGCAGGATTTTGTTCCCAGACTTTTTGACACTCAAATCGAAAAAAGAAATACTGCCGCACCGGGTCTCGAACTTTGGCTTTCGCGCTCTCAGGTCCGGACCTGTTCCAAATTGCTACTTTTTGACACTGGGGTCAAAAAAAAAGAATCATGCCACACCGGGTCTCGAACTTTGGATTTCGGGCTCTCAGGTCAGGATCTGTTCCAAACTGCTACTTTTTGACACTGGAGTCGAAAAAAAAAGAATCATGCTGCACCGGGTCTCGAACTATGGATTTCAGGCTCTCAGGGTCGGACCTGTTCCAAACTGCCACTTTTTAGACGCTGGAGTCAAAAGAACAATCTGTTGATTCTGTTGCAATCTGTTCATTGCAACCTGTTCCAACTGCCACTTTTTGACAAGGGTCTAAAAACTCTATCAGGTCCAGACCTGTTCCAAACTGCCACTTTTTGACACTTGAATCAGAAAAAAAAACATCGGGTCTCGAACTTTGGATTTCGGGCTCTCGATCTGGACCTGTTCCAAACTGCCACTTTTTGACACTGGAGTCTAAAAAACAATCCTGCCGCACCGTGTCTTGAACTTTGGATTTCGGGCTCTCAGGTCCGGATCTGTTCCAAACTGCTACTTTTTGACACTAGAGTCGAAAAAAAAGAATCCTGCCGCACCTGGTCTCAATCTTTGGAGTTCGGGCTCCAAGGTCCGGACCTGTTCCAACTGCCACTTATTGACAAGGGTCTGAAAACTAATTTCATATATAATTTTGACATTTCAGAATTTGCAAGAAAACTAGAAGAAGAAGCTGGTGGATGCAATGAAGATTATGGCAGGGTGTCAAGGTCCGGATTTACATCATCGCACAGGTATGATGTCTCAATCTTTTCCCCTGACTCCAAAAAAGCAAATCCGACACCACCAGGTCTCGAACTTTGGATTTTGGGCTCTCAGGTCCGGATCTGTTCCAAACTGCCACTTTTTGACACTTGAATCAAAAAAAAAAATCCTGCTGCACCTGGTCTCAATCTTTGGAGTTCGGGCTCTCAGGTCCGGACCTGTTCCAACTGCCACTTTTTGACAAGGGTCTGAAAACTCATTTCATATATAATTTTGACATTTCAGAATTTGCAAGAAAACTAGAAGAATGGATGCAATGAAGATTTTGGCAGGGTGTCAAGGTCTGGATTTACATCATCGCACAGATATGATGTCTCAATCTTTTCCCCTGACACCAAAAAGCAAATCCTACACCGGACTCATTATTGCACGGGTCAAAAAGTGGCAATTTGCACCCTGCTCCGGACCTGGGCTCTCAGGTCCGGACCTGTTCCAAACTGGCACTTTTTGACACTCGAGTCGAAAAAAAAGAATCCTGCCGCACCAGGTTTCGAACTTTGGATTTCGGGCTCTCAGGTCCGGACCTGTTCCTAACTGCCACTTTTTGACACTCGATTTGAAAAAAAGAATCCTGCCGCACCGGGTCTCGAACTTTTCATTTTGGGCTCTCAGGTCCGGACCTGTTCCAAACTGCCACTTTTTAACACTGGAGTCAAGAAAACAATCCTGCCGCACCGTGTCTTGAACTTTGGATTTCGGGCTCTCAGGTCCTGATCTGTTCCAAACTGCTACTTTTTGAAACTAGAGTCGAAAAAAAAAGAATCCTGCCGCACCGGGTCTCTAACTTTGGATTTCGGGCTCTCAGGTCCGGACCTGTTCCAAACTGCCACTTTTTAACACTGGAGTCAAAAAAACAATCCTGCCGCACCGTGTCTAGAACTTTGGATTCCGGGCTCTAAAGTCCGGACCTGTTCCAAACTTCCACTGTTTGACACTTGATTTGTAAAAAAAATCCTGCCGCACCAGGTCTCAAACTTTGGATTTCGGGATCTCGGGTCCGGACCTGTTCCAACTGCCACTTTTTGACACGCCAGTCAAAAAAAAAAATGTATGCAGATTCGCATCGAGTCTCGATCTTTGGATTTCGGGCTCTCAGGTCGGGACCTGTTCCTAACTGTCACTTTTTGACACTCAATTTGAAAAACAAAATCCTGCCGCACCGGGTCTCGAACTTTGGATTTCGGGCTCTCAGGTCCGGACCTGTTCCAAACTGCCACTTTTTCACAAGGGTCTAAAAACTCATTTCATATATAATTTTGACATTTCAGAATTTGCAAGAAAACTAGAAGAAGAAGCTGGTGGATGCAATGAAGATTATGGCAGGGTGTCAAGGTCTGGATCTATATCATCGCACAGGTATGATGTCTCAATCTTTTCCCCTGACTCCAAAAAAGCAAATCCGACACCGGACACGCCTGAAATATATCCGAATTTGGCATTATTGTCACGGGTCGAAAAGTGGCAGTTTGCACCAGCTCCAGACCTGAGCGCCACGAGACCCGGGTTCGAGACCCGGAGCTGCAGGATTTTGTTCCCAGACTTTTTGACACTCAAATCGAAAAAAGAAATACTGCCGCACCGGGTCTCGAACTTTGGCTTTCGCGCTCTCAGGTCCGGACCTGTTCCAAATTGCTACTTTTTGACACTGGAGTCAAAAAAAAAGAATCATGCCGCACAGGGTCTCGAACTTTGGATTTCGGGCTCTCAGGTCAGGATCTGTTCCAAACTGCTACTTTTTGACACTGGAGTCGAAAAAAAAAGAATCATGCCGCACCGGGTCTCGAACTTTGGATTTCAGGCTCTCAGGGTCGGACCTGTTCCAAACTGTCACTTTTTAGACGCTGGAGTCAAAAGAACAATCTGTTGATTCTGTTGCAATCTGTTCATTGCAACCTGTTCCAACTGCCACTTTTTGACAAGGGTCTAAAAACTCTATCAGGTCCAGACCTGTTCCAAACTGCCACTTTTTGACACTGGAGTCTAAAAAACAATCCTGCCGCACCGTGTCTTGAACTTTGGATTTCGGGCTCTCAGGTCCGGATCTGTTCCAAACTGCTACTTTTTGACACTAGAGTCGAAAAAAAAGAATCCTGCCGCACCTGGTCTCAATCTTTGGAGTTCGGGCTCCAAGGTCCGGACCTGTTCCAACTTCCACTTATTGACAAGGGTCTGAAAACTAATTTCATATATAATTTTGACATTTCAGAATTTGCAAGAAAACTAGAAGAAGAAGCTGGTGGATGCAATGAAGATTATGGCAGGGTGTCAAGGTCTGGATTTACATCATCGCACAGGTATGATGTCTCAATCTTTTCCCCTGACTCCAAAAAAGCAAATCCGACACCACCAGGTCTCGAACTTTGGATTTTGGGCTCTCAGGTCCGGATCTGTTCCAAACTGCCACTTTTTGACACTTGAATCAAAAAAAAAAATCCTGCTGCACCTGGTCTCAATCTTTGGAGTTCGGGCTCTCAGGTCCGGACCTGTTCCAACTGCCACTTTTTGACAAGGGTCTGAAAACTCATTTCATATATAATTTTGACATTTCAGAATTTGCAAGAAAACTAGAAGAATGGATGCAATGAAGATTTTGGCAGGGTGTCAAGGTCTGGATTTACATCATCGCACAGATATGATGTCTCAATCTTTTCCCCTGACACCAAAAAGCAAATCCTACACCGGACTCATTATTGCATGGGTCAAAAAGTGGCAATTTGCACCCTGCTCCGGACCTGGGCTCTCAGGTCCGGACCTGTTCCAAACTGGCACTTTTTGACACTCGAGTCGAAAAAAAAGAATCCTGCCGCACCAGGTTTCGAACTTTGGATTTCGGGCTCTCAGGTCCGGACCTGTTCCTAACTGCCACTTTTTGACACTCGATTTGAAAAAAAGAATCCTGCCGCACCGGGTCTCGAACTTTTCATTTTGGGCTCTCAGGTCCGGACCTGTTCCAAACTGCCACTTTTTAACACTGGAGTCAAGAAAACAATCCTGCCGCACCGTGTCTTGAACTTTGGATTTCGGGCTCTCAGGTCCGGATCTGTTCCAAACTGCTACTTTTTGACACTAGAGTCGAAAAAAAAGAATCCTGCAGCACCTGGTCTCAATCTTTGGAGTTCGGGCTCCCAGGTCCGGACCTGTTCCAACTGCCACTTATTGACAAGGGTCTGAAAACTAATTTCATATATAATTTTGACATTTCAGAATTTGCAAGAAAACTAGAAGAAGAAGCTGGTGGATGCAATGAAGATTATGGCAGGGTGTCAAGGTCTGGATTTACATCATCGCACAGGTATGATGTCTCAATCTTTTCCCCTGACTCCAAAAAAGCAAATCCGACACCACCAGGTCTCGAACTTTGGATTTTGGGCTCTCAGGTCCGGATCTGTTCCAAACTGCCACTTTTTGAAACTTGAATCAAAAAAAAAAATCCTGCTGCACCTGGTCTCAATCTTTGGAGTTCGGGCTCTCAGGTCCGGACCTGTTCCAACTGCCACTTTTTGACAAGGGTCTGAAAACTCATTTCATATATAATTTTGACATTTCAGAATTTGCAAGAAAACTAGAAGAATGGATGCAATGAAGATTTTGGCAGGGTGTCAAGGTCTGGATTTACATCATCGCACAGATATGATGTCTCAATCTTTTCCCCTGACACCAAAAAGCAAATCCTACACCGGACTCATTATTGCACGGGTCAAAAAGTGGCAATTTGCACCCTGCTCCGGACCTGGGCTCTCAGGTCCAGACCTGTTCCAAACTGCCACTTTTTGACACTTGAATCAGAAAAAAAAACATCGGGTCTCGAACTTTGGATTTCGGGCTCTCGATCTGGACCTGTTCCAAACTGCCACTTTTTGACACTGGAGTCTAAAAAACAATCCTGCCGCACCGTGTCTTGAACTTTGGATTTCGGGCTCTCAGGTCCGGATCTGTTCCAAACTGCTACTTTTTGACACTAGAGTCGAAAAAAAAGAATCCTGCCGCACCTGGTCTCAATCTTTGGAGTTCGGGCTCCAAGGTCCGGACCTGTTCCAACTGCCACTTATTGACAAGGGTCTGAAAACTAATTTCATATATAATTTTGACATTTCAGAATTTGCAAGAAAACTAGAAGAAGAAGCTGGTGGATGCAATGAAGATTATGGCAGGGTGTCAAGGTCTGGATTTACATCATCGCACAGGTATGATGTCTCAATCTTTTCCCCTGACTCCAAAAAAGCAAATCCGACACCACCAGGTCTCGAACTTTGGATTTTGGGCTCTCAGGTCCGGATCTGTTCCAAACTGCCACTTTTTGACACTTGAATCAAAAAAAAAAATCCTGCTGCACCTGGTCTCAATCTTTGGAGTTCGGGCTCTCAGGTCCGGACCTGTTCCAACTGCCACTTTTTGACAAGGGTCTGAAAACTCATTTCATATATAATTTTGACATTTCAGAATTTGCAAGAAAACTAGAAGAATGGATGCAATGAAGATTTTGGCAGGGTGTCAAGGTCTGGATTTACATCATCGCACAGATATGATGTCTCAATCTTTTCCCCTGACACCAAAAAGCAAATCCTACACCGGACTCATTATTGCACGGGTCAAAAAGTGGCAATTTGCACCCTGCTCCGGACCTGGGCTCTCAGGTCCGGACCTGTTCCAAACTGGCACTTTTTGACACTCGAGTCGAAAAAAAAGAATCCTGCCGCACCAGGTTTCGAACTTTGGATTTCGGGCTCTCAGGTCCGGACCTGTTCCTAACTGCTACTTTTTGACACTCGATTTGAAAAAAAGAATCCTGCCGCACCGGGTCTCGAACTTTTCATTTTGGGCTCTCAGGTCCGGACCTGTTCCAAACTGCCACTTTTTAACACTGGAGTCAAGAAAACAATCCTGCCGCACCGTGTCTTGAACTTTGGATTTCGGGCTCTCAGGTCCGGATCTGTTCCAAACTGCTACTTTTTGACACTAGAGTCGAAAAAAAAGAATCCTGCAGCACCTGGTCTCAATCTTTGGAGCTCGGGCTCCCAGGTCCGGACCTGTTCCAACTGCCACTTATTGACAAGGGTCTGAAAACTAATTTCATATATAATTTTGACATTTCAGAATTTGCAAGAAAACTAGAAGAAGAAGCTGGTGGATGCAATGAAGATTATGGCAGGGTGTCAAGGTCTGGATTTACATCATCGCACAGGTATGATGTCTCAATCTTTTCCCCTGACTCCAAAAAAGCAAATCCGACACCACCAGGTCTCGAACTTTGGATTTTGGGCTCTCAGGTCCGGATCTGTTCCAAACTGCCACTTTTTGACACTTGAATCAAAAAAAAAAATCCTGCTGCACCTGGTCTCAATCTTTGGAGTTCGGGCTCTCAGGTCCGGACCTGTTCCAACTGCCACTTTTTGACAAGGGTCTGAAAACTCATTTCATATATAATTTTGACATTTCAGAATTTGCAAGAAAACTAGAAGAATGGATGCAATGAAGATTTTGGCAGGGTGTCAAGGTCTGGATTTACATCATCGCACAGATATGATGTCTCAATCTTTTCCCCTGACACCAAAAAGCAAATCCTACACCGGACTCATTATTGCATGGGTCAAAAAGTGGCAATTTGCACCCTGCTCCGGACCTGGGCTCTCAGGTCCGGACCTGTTCCAAACTGGCACTTTTTGACACTCGAGTCGAAAAAAAAGAATCCTGCCGCACCAGGTTTCGAACTTTGGATTTCGGGCTCTCAGGTCCGGACCTGTTCCTAACTGCCACTTTTTGACACTCGATTTGAAAAAAAGAATCCTGCCGCACCGGGTCTCGAACTTTTCATTTTGGGCTCTCAGGTCCGGACCTGTTCCAAACTGCCACTTTTTAACACTGGAGTCAAGAAAACAATCCTGCCGCACCGTGTCTTGAACTTTGGATTTCGGGCTCTCAGGTCCGGATCTGTTCCAAACTGCTACTTTTTGACACTAGAGTCGAAAAAAAAGAATCCTGCAGCACCTGGCCTCAATCTTTGGAGTTCGGGCTCCCAGGTCCGGACCTGTTCCAACTGCCACTTATTGACAAGGGTCTGAAAACTAATTTCATATATAATTTTGACATTTCAGAATTTGCAAGAAAACTAGAAGAAGAAGCTGGTGGATGCAATGAAGATTATGGCAGGGTGTCAAGGTCTGGATTTACATCATCGCACAGGTATGATGTCTCAATCTTTTCCCCTGACTCCAAAAAAGCAAATCCGACACCACCAGGTCTCGAACTTTGGATTTTGGGCTCTCAGGTCCGGATCTGTTCCAAACTGCCACTTTTTGACACTTGAATCAAAAAAAAAAATCCTGCTGCACCTGGTCTCAATCTTTGGAGTTCGGGCTCTCAGGTCCGGACCTGTTCCAACTGCCACTTTTTGACAAGGGTCTGAAAACTCATTTCATATATAATTTTGACATTTCAGAATTTGCAAGAAAACTAGAAGAATGGATGCAATGAAGATTTTGGCAGGGTGTCAAGGTCTGGATTTACATCATCGCACAGATATGATGTCTCAATCTTTTCCCCTGACACCAAAAAGCAAATCCTACACCGGACTCATTATTGCACGGGTCAAAAAGTGGCAATTTGCACCCTGCTCCGGACCTGGGCTCTCAGGTCCAGACCTGTTCCAAACTGCCACTTTTTGACACTTGAATCAGAAAAAAAAACATCGGGTCTCGAACTTTGGATTTCGGGCTCTCGATCTGGACCTGTTCCAAACTGCCACTTTTTGACACTGGAGTCTAAAAAACAATCCTGCCGCACCGTGTCTTGAACTTTGGATTTCGGGCTCTCAGGTCCGGATCTGTTCCAAACTGCTACTTTTTGACACTAGAGTCGAAAAAAAAGAATCCTGCCGCACCTGGTCTCAATCTTTGGAGTTCGGGCTCCAAGGTCCGGACCTGTTCCAACTGCCACTTATTGACAAGGGTCTGAAAACTAATTTCATATATAATTTTGACATTTCAGAATTTGCAAGAAAACTAGAAGAAGAAGCTGGTGGATGCAATGAAGATTATGGCAGGGTGTCAAGGTCTGGATTTACATCATCGCACAGGTATGATGTCTCAATCTTTTCCCCTGACTCCAAAAAAGCAAATCCGACACCACCAGGTCTCGAACTTTGGATTTTGGGCTCTCAGGTCCGGATCTGTTCCAAACTGCCACTTTTTGACACTTGAATCAAAAAAAAAAATCCTGCTGCACCTGGTCTCAATCTTTGGAGTTCGGGCTCTCAGGTCCGGACCTGTTCCAACTGCCACTTTTTGACAAGGGTCTGAAAACTCATTTCATATATAATTTTGACATTTCAGAATTTGCAAGAAAACTAGAAGAATGGATGCAATGAAGATTTTGGCAGGGTGTCAAGGTCTGGATTTACATCATCGCACAGATATGATGTCTCAATCTTTTCCCCTGACACCAAAAAGCAAATCCTACACCGGACTCATTATTGCACGGGTCAAAAAGTGGCAATTTGCACCCTGCTCCGGACCTGGGCTCTCAGGTCCGGACCTGTTCCAAACTGGCACTTTTTGACACTCGAGTCGAAAAAAAAGAATCCTGCCGCACCAGGTTTCGAACTTTGGATTTCGGGCTCTCAGGTCCGGACCTGTTCCTAACTGCCACTTTTTGACACTCGATTTGAAAAAAAGAATCCTGCCGCACCGGGTCTCGAACTTTTCATTTTGGGCTCTCAGGTCCGGACCTGTTCCAAACTGCCACTTTTTAACACTGGAGTCAAGAAAACAATCCTGCCGCACCGTGTCTTGAACTTTGGATTTCGGGCTCTCAGGTCCTGATCTGTTCCAAACTGCTACTTTTTGAAACTAGAGTCGAAAAAAAAAGAATCCTGCCGCACCGGGTCTCGAACTTTGGATTTCGGGCTCTCAGGTCCGGACCTGTTCCAAACTGCCACTTTTTAACACTGGAGTCAAAAAAACAATCCTGCCGCACCGTGTCTAGAACTTTGGATTCCGGGCTCTTAAGTCCGGACCTGTTCCAAACTTCCACTGTTTGACACTTGATTTGTAAAAAAAATCCTGCCGCACCAGGTCTCAAACTTTGGATTTCGGGATCTCGGGTCCGGACCTGTTCCAACTGCCACTTTTTGACACGCCAGTCAAAAAAAAAAATGTATGCAGATTCGCATCGAGTCTCGATCTTTGGATTTCGGGCTCTCAGGTCGGGACCTGTTCCTAACTGTCACTTTTTGACACTCAATTTGAAAAACAAAATCCTGCCGCACTGGGTCTCGAACTTTGGATTTCGGGCTCTCAGGTCCGGACCTGTTCCAAACTGCCACTTTTTCACAAGGGTCTAAAAACTCATTTCATATATAATTTTGACATTTCAGAATTTGCAAGAAAACTAGAAGAAGAAGCTGGTGGATGCAATGAAGATTATGGCAGGGTGTCAAGGTCTGGATCTATATCATCGCACAGGTATGATGTCTCAATCTTTTCCCCTGACTCCAAAAAAGCAAATCCGACACCGGACACGCTTGAAATATATCCGAATTTGGCATTATTGTCACGGGTCGAAAAGTGGCAGTTTGCACCAGCTCCAGACCTGAGCGCCACGAGACCCGGGTTCGAGACCCGGAGCTGCAGGATTTTGTTCCCAGACTTTTTGACACTCAAATCGAAAAAAGAAATACTGCCGCACCGGGTCTCAAACTTTGGCTTTCGCGCTCTCAGGTCCGGACCTGTTCCAAATTGCTACTTTTTGACACTGGAGTAAAAAAAAAAGAATCATGCCGCACCGGGTCTCGAACTTTGGATTTCAGGCTCTCAGGTCCGGACCTGTTCCAAACTGCCACTTTTTAGACGCTGGAGTCAAAAGAACAATCTGTTGATTCTGTTGCAATCTGTTCATTGCAACCTGTTCCAACTGCCACTTTTTGTCAAGGGTCTAAAAACTCTATCAGGTCCAGACCTGTTCCAAACTGCCACTTTTTGACACTTGAATCGGAAAAAAAAACATCGGGTCTCGAACTTTGGATTTCGGGCTCTCGATCTGGACCTGTTCCAAACTGCCACTTTTTGACACTGGAGTCTAAAAAACAATCCTGCCGCACCATGTCTTGAACTTTGGATTTCGGGCTCTCAGGTCCGGATCTGTTCCAAACTGCTACTTTTTGACACTAGAGTCGAAAAAAAGAATCCTGCCGCACCTGGTCTCAATCTTTGGAGTTCGGGCTCTCAGGTCCGGACCTGTTCCAACTGACACTTTTTGACAAGGGTCTGAAAACTCATTTCATATATAATTTTGACATTTCAGAATTTGCAAGAAAACTAGAAGAAGCTGGTGGATGCAATGAAGATTATGGCAGGGTGTCAAGGTCTGGATTTACATCATCGCACAGGTATGATGTCTCAATCTTTTCCCCTGACACCAAAAAGCAAATCCTACACCGGACTCATCATTGCATGGGTCAAAAAGTGGCAATTTGCACCCTGCTCCAGACCTGGGATCTCAGGTCCGGACCTGTTCCAAACTGGCACTTTTTGACACTCGAGTCGAAAAAAAAATCCTGCCCCTCTGGGTCTCGAACTTTGGATTTCAGGCTCTCAGGTCCGGACCTGTTCCAAACTGCCACTTTTTGACACGCCAGTCGAAAAAAAAATGTATGCAGATTCGCACTGGGTCTCGAACTTTGGATTTCGGGCTCTCAGGTCGGGACCTGTTCCTAACTGTCACTTTTTGACACTCGATCTGAAAAACAAAATCCTGCCGCACCGGGTCTCGAACTTTGGATTTCGGGCTCTCAGGTCCGGACCTGTTCCAAACTGCCACTTTTTCACAAGGGTCTAAAAACTCATTTCATATATAATTTTGACATTTCAGAATTTTCAAGAAAACTAGAAGAAGAAGCTGGTGGATGCAATGAAGATTATGGCAGGGTGTCAAGGTCTGGATCTATATCATCGCACAGGTATGATGTCTCAATCTTTTCCCCTGACTCCAAAAAAGCAAATCCGACACCGGACACGCTTGAAATATATCCGAATTTGGCATTATTGTCACGGGTCGAAAAGTGGCAGTTTGCACCAGCTCCAGACCTGAGCGCCACGAGACCCGGGTTCGAGACCCGGAGCTGCAGGATTTTGTTCCCAGACTTTCGACACTCAAATCGAAAAAAGAAATACTGCCGCACCAGGTCTCAAACTTTGGCTTTCGCGCTCTCAGGTCCGGACCTGTTCCAAATTGCTACTTTCTGACACTGGAGTCGAAAAAAAAGAATCATGCCGCACCGGGTCTCGAACTTTGGATTTCAGGCTTTCAGGTCCGGACCTGTTCCAAACTGCCACTTTTTAGACGCTGGAGTCAAAAGAACAATCTGTTGATTCTGTTGCAATCTGTTCATTGCAACCTGTTCCAAACTGCCACTTTTTAGACGCTGGAGTCAAAAGAACAATCTGTTGATTCTGTTGCAATCTGTTCATTGCAACCTGTTCCAACTGCCACTTTTTGTCAAGGGTCTAAAAACTCTATCAGGTCCAGACCTGTTCCAAACTGCCACTTTTTGACACTTGAATCGGAAAAAAAAACATCGGGTCTCGAACTTTGGATTTCGGGCTCTCGATCTGGACCTGTTCCAAACTGCCACTTTTTGACACTGGAGTCTAAAAAACAATCCTGCCGCACCATGTCTTGAACTTTGGATTTCGGGCTCTCAGGTCCGGATCTGTTCCAAACTGCTACTTTTTGACACTAGAGTCGAAAAAAAGAATCCTGCCGCACCTGGTCTCAATCTTTGGAGTTCGGGCTCTCAGGTCCGGACCTGTTCCAACTGACACTTTTTGACAAGGGTCTGAAAACTCATTTCATATATAATTTTGACATTTCAGAATTTGCAAGAAAACTAGAAGAAGCTGGTGGATGCAATGAAGATTATGGCAGGGTGTCAAGGTCTGGATTTACATCATCGCACAGGTATGATGTCTCAATCTTTTCCCCTGACACCAAAAAGCAAATCCTACACCGGACTCATCATTGCATGGGTCAAAAAGTGGCAATTTGCACCCTGCTCCAGACCTGGGCTCTCAGGTCCGGACCTGTTCCAAACTGGCACTTTTTGACACTCGAGTCGAAAAAAAAATCCTGCCCCTCTGGGTCTCGAACTTTGGATTTCAGGCTCTCAGGTCCGGACCTGTTCCAAACTGCCACTTTTTGACACGCCAGTCGAAAAAAAAAATGTATGCAGATTCGCACTGGGTCTCGAACTTTGGATTTCGGGCTCTCAGGTCGGGACCTGTTCCTAACTGTCACTTTTTGACACTCGATTTGAAAAACAAAATCCTGCCGCACCGGGTCTCGAACTTTGGATTTCGGGCTCTCAGGTCCGGACCTGTTCCAAACTGCCACTTTTTCACAAGGGTCTAAAAACTCATTTCATATATAATTTTGACATTTCAGAATTTTCAAGAAAACTAGAAGAAGAAGCTGGTGGATGCAATGAAGATTATGGCAGGGTGTCAAGGTCTGGATCTATATCATCGCACAGGTATGATGTCTCAATCTTTTCCCCTGACTCCAAAAAAGCAAATCCGACACCGGACACGCTTGAAATATATCCGAATTTGGCATTATTGTCACGGGTCGAAAAGTGGCAGTTTGCACCAGCTCCAGACCTGAGCGCCACGAGACCCGGGTTCGAGACCCGAAGCTGCAGGATTTTGTTCCCAGACTTTCGACACTCAAATCGAAAAAAGAAATACTGCCGCACCAGGTCTCAAACTTTGGCTTTCGCGCTCTCAGGTCCGGACCTGTTCCAAATTGCTACTTTCTGACACTGGAGTCGAAAAAAAAGAATCATGCCGCACCGGGTCTCGAACTTTGGATTTCAGGCTCTCAGGTCCTGACCTGTTCCAAACTGCCACTTTTTAGACGCTGGAGTCAAAAGAACAATCTGTTGATTCTGTTGCAATCTGTTCATTGCAACCTGTTCCAACTGCCACTTTTTGTCAAGGGTCTAAAAACTCTATCAGGTCCAGACCTGTTCCAAACTGCCACTTTTTGACACTTGAATCGGAAAAAAAAACATCGGGTCTCGAACTTTGGATTTCGGGCTCTCGATCTGGACCTGTTCCAAACTGCCACTTTTTGACACTGGAGTCTAAAAAACAATCCTGCCGCACCATGTCTTGAACTTTGGATTTCGGGCTCTCAGGTCCGGATCTGTTCCAAACTGCTACTTTTTGACACTAGAGTCGAAAAAAAGAATCCTGCCGCACCTGGTCTCAATCTTTGGAGTTCGGGCTCTCAGGTTCGGACCTGTTCCAACTGACACTTTTTGACAAGGGTCTGAAAACTCATTTCATATATAATTTTGACATTTCAGAATTTGCAAGAAAACTAGAAGAAGCTGGTGGATGCAATGAAGATTATGGCAGGGTGTCAAGGTCTGGATTTACATCATCGCACAGGTATGATGTCTCAATCTTTTCCCCTGACACCAAAAAGCAAATCCTACACCGGACTCATCATTGCATGGGTCAAAAAGTGGCAATTTGCACCCTGCTCCAGACCTGGGCTCTCAGGTCCGGACCTGTTCCAAACTGGCACTTTTTGACACTCGAGTCGAAAAAAAAATCCTGCCCCTCTGGGTCTCGAACTTTGGATTTCAGGCTCTCAGGTCCGGACCTGTTCCAAACTGCCACTTTTTGACACGCCAGTCGAAAAAAAAAATGTATGCAGATTCGCACTGGGTATTGAACTTTGGATTTCGGGCTCTCAGGTCGGGACCTGTTCCTAACTGTCACTTTTTGACACTCGATTTGAAAAACAAAATCCTGCCGCACCGGGTCTCGAACTTTGGATTTCGGGCTCTCAGGTCCGGACCTGTTCCAAACTGCCACTTTTTCACAAGGGTCTAAAAACTCATTTCATATATAATTTTGACATTTCAGAATTTTCAAGAAAACTAGAAGAAGAAGCTGGTGGATGCAATGAAGATTATGGCAGGGTGTCAAGGTCTGGATCTATATCATCGCACAGGTATGATGTCTCAATCTTTTCCCCTGACTCCAAAAAAGCAAATCCGACACCGGACACGCTTGAAATATATCCGAATTTGGCATTATTGTCACGGGTCGAAAAGTGGCAGTTTGCACCAGCTCCAGACCTGAGCGCCACGAGACCCGGGTTCGAGACCCGGAGCTGCAGGATTTTGTTCCCAGACTTTCGACACTCAAATCGAAAAAAGAAATACTGCCGCACCAGGTCTCAAACTTTGGCTTTCGCGCTCTCAGGTCCGGACCTGTTCCAAATTGCTACTTTCTGACACTGGAGTCGAAAAAAAAGAATCATGCCGCACCGGGTCTCGAACTTTGGATTTCAGGCTCTCAGGTCCTGACCTGTTCCAAACTGCCACTTTTTAGACGCTGGAGTCAAAAGAACAATCTGTTGATTCTGTTGCAATCTGTTCATTGCAACCTGTTCCAACTGCCACTTTTTGACAAGGGTCTAAAAACTCTATCAGGTCCAGACCTGTTCCAAACTGCCACTTTTTGACACTTGAATCGGAAAAAAAAACATCGGGTCTCGGGCTCTCGATCTGGACCTGTTCCAAACTGCCACTTTTTGACACTGGAGTCTAAAAAACAACCCTGCCGCACCGTGTCTTGAACTTTGGATTTCGGGCTCTCAGGTCCGGATCTGTTCCAAACTGCTACTTTTTGACACTAGAGTCGAAAAAAAGAATCCTGCTGCACCTGGTCTCAATCTTTGGAGTTCGGGCTCTCAGGTCCGGACCTGTTCCAACTGCCACTTTTTGACAACGGTCTGAAAACTAATTTCATATATAATTTTGACATTTCAGAATTTGCAAGAAAACTAGAAGAAGAAGCTGGTGGATGCAATGAAGATTATGGCAGGGTGTCAAGGTCTGGATTTACATCATCGCACAGGTATGATGTCTCAATCTTTTCCCCTGACTCCAAAAAAGCAAATCCGACACCACCAGGTCTCGAACTTTGGATTTTGGGCTCTCAGGTCCGGATCTGTTCCAAACTGCCACTTTTTGACACTTGAATCAAAAAAAAAATCCTGCCGCACCTAGTCTCAATCTTTGGAGTTCGGGCTCTCAACTCTCCAACTGCCACTTTTTGACAAGGGTCTGAAAACTCATTTCATATATAATTTTGACATTTCAGAATTTGCAAGAAAACTAGAAGAATGGATGCAATGAAGATTTTGGCAGGGTGTCAAGGTCTGGATTTACATCATCGCACAGGTATGATGTCTCAATCTTTTCCCCTGACACCAAAAAGCAAATCCTACACCGGACTCATTATTGCACGGGTCAAAAATTGGCAATTTGCACCCTGCTCCGGACCTGGGCTCTCAGGTCCGGACCTGTTCCAAACTGGCACTTTTTGACACTCGAGTCGAAAAACAAATCCTGCCCCTCTGGGTCTCGAACTTTGGATTTCGGGCTCTCAGGTCCGGACCTGTTCCAAACTGCCACTTTTTGACACGCCAGTCGAAAAAAAGAAATGTATGCAGATTCGCACCGGGTCTCGAACTTTGGATTTCGGGCTCTCAGGTCCTCACCTTGTCCTAACTTCCACTTCTTGACACTCGATTTGAAAAAAAGAATCTTGTCGCACCGGGTCTCGAACTTTTGATTTCGGGCTCTCAGGTCCGGACCTGTTCCAAACTGCCACTTTTTCACACTCAGTCGAAAAAAAAAAAATCCTGCCGTTGTGGGTCTCAAGCTTAGGATTTCGGGCACTCAGGTCTGGACCTGTTCCAAACTGCCATTTTTTGACACTCGAGTCGAAAAAAAAAATCCTGCCGCATTGGATCTCGAATTTTGGATTTCGGGCTCTCGGTTCCGGACTTGGTCCAAATGTCCACTTTTTGACACTTGAGTCGAAAAAAATCCTGCTGCACCGGCTCTCAAACTTTGGATTTCGGGCTCTCAGGTCCGGACCTGTTCCAAACTGCCGCTTTTTGACTTGCCGAATGCACCGGGTCTCGAACTTTGGATTTTGGCTGTTCCTAACTGCCACTTTTTGACACTCGAGTCGAAAAAAAAAATCCTGCCGCATCTGATCTCGAACTTTGGATTTCTGGCTCTCGGGTCTGGACCTGTTCTGAACTGCCACTTTTTGACAAGGGTCTAACAACTCATTTCATGTGTAATTTTGACATTTCAGAATTTGCAAGAAAACTAAAAGAAGGAGCTGGTGGATTCATTGAAGAATATGGCCGGCTTTCAAGGTCTGGATCTAATCAAACGCACAGGTATGATGTCTTAATCTTTTCCCAGACTCCAAAAAAGCAAATCCAACACGAGACTCGCTCAAAATATATCCGAATTTGGATTTCTTTTTTTCTAGACGTTTTGACACTCGAATCGAAAAAACCTGTTCAGATTTCTGGCCCACAGGTCCGGACCTGTTCCAAACTTCTACTTTTTGATTCACCCGGGACCTCTGATCGGTCCTGGTGAAAACAGGGCCTTGTGAAAACTCCCACTTTTTGACCTGTGATGGTAATGCCCAATTTGATACATTTCAAGCGATTAGATTTTATGGTGTTGGGGAAAAATTTATGTCGGGTCTCGCTCCTGGGACCTCTGGCTATGAGGTCCGGACCTGGTGAAAACTGCCCTCTGGCTATCAGGTCCAAACCTGGTGAATACTGCCCTCTGGCTGTCAGGTCCGGACCTGGTGAAAACTCCCACTTTTTTTTTTTTGGCCATGCATTGTGATTGGCCAACACATTACAAACTCTTGAGGGCGCACTATTTGGAATCGCCTGTATAGTCGTATAGCCCTTTCACTCTGGAAATAACAAAAGGACCAATGTCATTTGTAAAGCAGTGCATATCATTTAATTTTTCATTTATTCATTTCTGTGTATATTTTTCATGTAGCCTATCGGAGCCCCAGCACCATCGCCTTGAGCCAATCAGATCTCTGAAAAGATGTCATTATTGCTGGACGAGTTTATTACACATGTACATGTAGGAACATCATGATGTATAAATACATCGCATAATTCCGACAACGATTTTATAGCTTTTACCTCATTTAAAGGTAGTATCATACTTTGATAAGAAACCGAAACAGAAATAATCACAGATTTACGTATAACATACTGGGTATGAAGATGGTGCTGGTAGAAACATACTGTTAAAATGTTTCTGCCTGAAATGGTGTCTTTATCCAGAAATTAGTCAAACAATGACCGGAAATCTTTTTGATCTTTTAAAAGATCAAAAATAAAAGAGAAAAGACTTAAGAAATACGGTGACCGTTTTTCACTGTTTTCTCAAAAAGTGGGTACCTTATGGGACTGAAATTTTCACAGATGACTGTTACCGTATCTGTCTTGATATTTTTGCCCATGAATCTGTATTTCTTTGATAAAAACCAAAGTATGATATTACCTTTAACGATAGTTTTTCTTCCATAAAGAAAAAATTGAGAAAATTACGACTATTTGCCATTTGTTTTGTTTAGTTCTTGGGAATGCTAGTTCTTGGTTGTCTTCCAAATTTATTAAACTGATCTAAGTGTAAAGTTATATTTTCCATAATCACAGCACTATCCTTAACGGTTATTTCGTCATATAAGCCTATATTCTCATAACGAAAAAAAATAACGGTAAAAGAACAATTATGCCAAATTGATATTTCTGGTAGAATGTTTTGACTCTTCACAAAGGAAACACAATTAATAATCGACCTTTTCCTTTTGTGAATGACCACATCCGTCATATTCATTCAGATCCGTTAATGACTTAAGATCATTGACTGTAACATTCCTGTTTGCTGGATCTGCACAACATTAATCACCCCAGTAGAACTAAGTATCATTCATTGTAACCTTTTTTCATTCAAATGTTATTATTTGCATTAGTGTGTTATAAACTACACAATTCGAATGTCATGTCGGTGGAGGGGGACTTTGAAATAAATTTACAAGCATCAAAGAGTTTGTGTCATGGAGTGATTAATGAAACTTTTCTGTTGAATGATAATCTCTTGTACAATCACTGAAGTTAGTGAGGTTTGCAATTCGGGCGATTTCAAATAGTACGCCGACAAGAGGTTGCAACGAGTTGGCCAATGACAATTCACGGAATTTAAGGTTGACAGATTCCGCGCATTGTGATTGGCCAACGTGTTGCAAACACTTGGTGATGCACTATTTGGAAACGTTCCTATTGCACTGAGTCACATCCGTCTTCTTGAGACGTACAGAGCGTACGTACCGACACGTTGAGTAATTCTGGTGTTTTTTCGGAACCAACACACAATATCATAAAAAAAATAGTACCTAACATGTTACTGTGTTACCCCATTATCTAAACAAGCATGAAAACAGACGGGTGTTCGTAATTTTTGGCCAAATATTCACTTTTTCTAAAAGTGATCCAAATTACCCAAAATGATGTATGAGAGCACAGATAACCCATTTCTAGTATATAAACTGGTCTATTTCTTATAATAAGAGGAGTTTTAAACCAATTTAAGGAAGTTTGATTTTTCATCAAAAATTGAAACAAAAAGGCACGGGGTACCCCTTGCCGTTTTTGTCATTTTTGGCCAAAAATTTACTTTTTATATTTGTGGTTCAAATCACCCAAATAGATGTCAGAGAGCACAGAGAACCCATTCTAGTATGAAAACTGGTGTATTTGCTATCTGAGAGGAGTATTGAACCAATTTACTCCCATACTGGGGTCAGTGGCGTCACCAGACTTTTGAGTCTGGGGGGCACAAGGGGGGCACTAGCAATTGTTGGGGGGGCACTACAATATAAATTATATTTTTTTCACCAACCCAAATCTCAAATGGGGGGGCACGCGGGGGGCACAAGGTTTTCAAAGGGGGGGCAGGTGCCCCCCCTGGCCCCCCCTTGGTGATGCCACTGACTCGGGTACTACTCCATAGGGGCCATCCATAAAGTACGTACGCACGAACCCTTACCCAACTTGAATGCAGTTATTTAGCATGCACATATAGCATTCATAGATAGCATGTGCATGCTATGAAAACTGCTATCCAATAGCATTCATGCCATAGCATTCCTCTCAACTCTCATCTTCATAAACAAGTTAAAACACTCATTTGACTGAAATGGAAACTTTGGTTATAATGTCCATACATGAATTAGGCCTATTCATGTCATTCAAGTTCAGGATTGTCCGTTGGTCGGTTAATCTTCTTTAGCTTTTTCACTCTAAATTATTTCAAATTAGGCATATGGTCCAACAATGATAATAGTTTTTTGCATATTTTAGTGGTACTTTATTTGTTAGGCTTAACCTTTTTAAATGTGGGCTAGGATCATAGTTTTTATACACTTAACGATGGCAAGGCTATACCTGACACAACAAACAATCAATCAACAATCTAAAGATATAGCTGGCCGGCCCATACAGTACTTATTACTAGTATTTATTATTACTTACTAGTATTAATTAGGGTCACACTTATTTCAGGGCCTCGATCTGGCTATCCAACATATATCTAGGGGTTCAAAAACTCATTGAAGGAAGTACATAATTTATACTATAGGCCTATTGCCACAGTTGTTCATACTTTTTCTGTGCTATGACTGGATTAATAAAACAACAGGGTTAAAACAGTGAATACAGCCTATTTTCATCTGGGAGCATTTTGGGGTGAATTCTCCTCCATTTTGCCAGATTGTGGTTCCACGAGTTGATAAGTTTTGTTGTAAACTGACCGACAAATTGTATTGAAATTTGTATTTGCAGATGTAGGGCCTAGAGTCCAATTACTTTTCAAAGGATAGAGTGGAGCACAGTACACAGAGATGTTGCTTACTGTGTGGTTGTTACAAAAGTGGCTAAAATGGCTATAACCGTTAGATATTCAAACTATAGTCTGTAAGGTGAACAAGGGTCAGTCTGTAAATGTAATAAAAACCTAGACAAGAATTGCTCCAGTAGTCATAAATCAATTAGACTGCTTGACATTACAGGGTCAAATGATCCCAAACTACTGGGGTACAGTATAGCATTCACGCTGCATGCTATATGAATGCTATATGAATGCTATACTTTAAAAAAATCCTTGCTGAGTCCCTCTCCTTATAGTCAAAGTATAGCATTCACGGCTGCATGCTATTTGAAGCTCATGAATGCTATATACTTTAACAAAAAACACGGTTGAGTCCCTCTCCAGTAGTTTTAAAGTATAGCATTAACGGCTGCATGCTAATCCCAGCTCATGAATGCTATCAGGAATGCTATTTGGACTGCTGATCATAGCAGTCCACAAGTCTTCAAACCCTTTGCATGCTATGTTAACGCTATAATAGCATGTGCATGCTATTGAACTGCTATTGAACTGCTATTGAACTGCTATTGGAATGCTATGGAACTGCTATTGAACTGCTATTGAACTGCTATTGAACTGCTATTGAACTGCTATTGAACTGCTATTGAACTGCTATTGAACTGCTATTGAACTGCTATTGAACTGCTATTGAACTGCTATTGAACTGCTATTGAACTGCTATTGAACTGCTATTGAACTGCTATTGAACTGCTATTGAACTGCTATTGAACTGCTATTGAACTGCTATTGAACTGCTATTGAACTGCTATTGAACTGCTATTGAACTGCTATTGAACTGCTATTGGACTGCTATTGGAATGCTATTGAACTGCTGTGGTGTTTGTAGAAACGTTGTGTTAGAATTGTTCTGCCTGAAATGCTGTATTTATCCAGAAAAGAGTAAAACCAGTGACCAACATTATTTTTGATCTTTCAAAGATCAAAATTAAAAGTGAAACAAAAACGATGGGGCCGATTTTCATAGTTTTCTCAAAAAGTGGGCACCGTATGTGACTGTTGCTGCATCTTTTTTGACATTTTTGCTCATAAATCTGCATTTCTTTGACAAAAACTAAAGTCTGATATTACCTTTAAGTATTTGTATAATTATTGATGCTTTCGTTTGTTTAGTTGTGTGTGATTTATTTGTTTTATAAGTTGAATTGGCAGCATATTAGAAATAATTGGCACTGCTGATCCTACACTGGTATAATTATATTCTGAAGTAAAAACGACCTGGCTCAACTTTGTAATAATAAAAAAATCCCTGAATCCGAACATCCAACCCATGAGGGCGCTATTTTTGTAAACACAAACGCATTCATGAAAGACCATGTGTACATCATCAGCTGCTGCATTGTATGATTTGAGGAGATTTTTGTCTGCTTTCCTGCCCGAGTCCTAAGCAGAAGAGGCATTTTCCAGGTGAGTCTTGGTCTGAGGTTTACTAGAGATTATCTTAAATACACTTTTAGCTCGAGACGAAGTATTTTGTGGCTTTTTTGGAGCAAATTTTAAATGGCACTTCAACTTGTACAAGAATTTCATTGACGACCATCATTTGTGTACAACTCTATGGAACCAGCAGAGGGCGTTTTGAGATAAATTGCTGCTGCTGCATTCAAAGTGTATCAATGCAGGTCGGAAAATCCCTGTAAAACTCACTTTTTAGATAAGCTATCCCAGTGTTACACAGCTGAGATTGAAGTTCATCATAACTTGTATTCAGTAAGGTAACTCTTACTAGTCTTAGTCTTACTCAATCAGGTGTTTGTCAATAGAAGTTAGAGGTTAACCCTTTTTTTTCTTTAACTTGGGTTGTAGGCCTACATCATCATGTACACTAAGTAACTTTGTTACTGGTACTTGTGGTAGCATACCAAAACAGAAATCTTCAAAGATTAACCTAGTATAACATGCAGGGTATAAAGATGGTGATGGTAGAAACATATACTGTTAACGTATAGGCCCTACCATTAACATTTTTCTGCCTGAAATGCCGTACTTATCGAGAAAAGAGTTAACACCAATCTTTTAAAGATCAAAATTAGAAGTCAAAAGATTTTTTTTAAAATATTGTGGGTGTTTTTGCTTGGGTCTGAGTTGGCTTGGGTCTGAGTTGGTTTGGGTCTGAGATGGCTTGGGTCTGAGTTGGTTTGGGTCTGAGATGGCTTGGGTCTGAGTTGGCTTGGGTCTGAGTTGGCTTTGGTCTGAGTTGGCTTGGGTCTGAGTTGGTTTGGGTCTGAGATGGCTTGGGTCTAAGTTAGCCTTGGACTGAGTTGGCTTGGGTCAGAGTTAGCCTTGGACTGAGTTGGCTTGTGTCTGAGTCGGCTTGTGTCTGAGTCGGCTTGTGTCTGAGTCGGCTTGGGTCTGAGTTGGCTTGGGTCTGAGTTGGCTTGGGTCTGAGTTGGTTTGGGTCTGAGTTGGTTTGGGCCTGAGTTGGCTTTGGTCTGAGTGGGCTTGGGTCTGAGTTGGCTTGGGTCCGAGTTGGCTTGGGTTGAGTTGGCTTGAGTATGAGTTTGCGTGGGTCTGAGTTGGCTTGGGTCGAAGATTTGGCTTGCATCCGAGTTGGTGTGGGTATGAGTTGGCATGAGACTGAGTTGGCTTGGGTAAAGTTGGTTTGGGTCCGATTTGGCTTCGGTCCGAATTGGCTTGGGTCCAAGTTGGCTTCGGTCCGAATTGGTTTGGTCTGAATTGGCATATGGGTCTGAGTGGGCTTTGGTTGGCTTTGGTAGCATTGGTTTGGGCTGAATTGGCTTGGGTCCGAGTTGGCTTTGTTTGGCTTTGGGTCTGAGTTGGCTTTGGTCTGAGTTTGGTTGGGTCATCGTTTTGCGATGAAGTCATACCGAATTTAAATAGATTAATTTTTTTATAATTGCATGAATTATTTTGTATTTGTGTATTTCTTTGTGGGGACAGATTCTGCAGACCATCCTTTCACCACTGTATCTGACTCCAGATGAGGTTGAATTACTTGCAATTTCCTTCCCTGGCTAATTCTGACATGTGCTGACAAATTGAAGGAACTCCTTGCGGTACAAATGAGTAAGTGACATCTACAATTAATATTCTACATTATTGTTTGCACACTGGACAAAAATTTATCAGAAAGTGCAAACAGTAAATGTAGAGTATGTTGTATTGTGCAAATGTATTGCACGAGATAAATGCCACAAGTTTCGTGCAGGAGTTGGCCAGACTACCGTCCGTCAAGAATAGAATGAACAACACAACAGTGCGAAGACCAGCCAAGTTGCTTTTATTTCACCAGAATGGGAACTAGTGTTGTGCATTTTCGGAGCTTTTGAAAACTGGAAAACGCTTTGAAAAAAATTCTCGATTTTATCAATTTATGGTGCCATCCACAGCATAAATGAGCTAATAATCGAAACAATTTTAATCACTGTGTGATTATTAAAACCGTACACAATTGTAAGCCTATAAATTTCCTTATTGCATGGGTCTGAATTTGTTACTTATTGATTGGGTCCGGGTTGGGTATGCTTGGGTCCTAGTTGGTAATGCTTGGGTCAGAGTAACTGGTTTGGTTCTGAGTTGGCATGAGTCTGAGTTGGCTTGGTTTAGTTGGCTTGGATTGAGTTGCCTTGGGTCTGAGTTGGCCTGGGTCCGATTTGGCATGGGACTGAGTTGGCTTGGGTCTGAATTGGCTTGGGTCTGAGTTGGTTTGGATCTGAGTTGGCAAGAGTCTGAGTTGGCTTGGGTTGAGTTGGCTTGGATTGAGTTGGCTTTGGTCCAAGTTGGCCTGGGTTGAGTTGGCCTGGGTCTGAGCTGGCCTGGGTCCGATTTGTCTTGGGGTCTGAGTTGCTTTGGATCTGAGTTGGCTTGGGTCTGAATTAGCATGGGTCTGAGTTCGCTCATGTCTGAATTGGCTTGGGTCCGAGTTGGTATGGGTCTAAATTGGCTTTGGTCTGAGATGGCTCATGTCTGAATTGGCTTTGGTCTGAGTTTGGTTGGGTCATCGTTTTGCGATGAAGTCATACCGAATTTAAATAGATTAATTTTTTTATAATTGCATGAATTATTTTGTATTTGTGTATTTCTTTGTGGGGACAGATTCTGCAGACCATCCTTTCACCACTGTATCTGACTCCAGATGAGGTTGAATTACTTGCAATTTCCTTCCCTGGCTAATTCTGACATGTGCTGACAAATTGAAGGAACTCCTTGCGGTACAAATGAGTAAGTGACATCTACAATTAATATTCTACATTATTGTTTGCACACTGGACAAAAATTTATCAGAAAGTGCAAACAGTAAATGTAGAGTATGTTGTATTGTGCAAATGTATTGCACGAGATAAATGCCACAAGTTTCGTGCAGGAGTTGGCCAGACTACCGTCCGTCAAGAATAGAATGAACAACACAACAGTGCAAAGACCAGCCAAGTTGCTTTTATTTCACCAGAATGGGAACTAGTGTTGTGCATTTTCGGAGCTTTTGAAAACTGGAAAACGCTTTGAAAAAATTCTCGATTTTATCAATTTATGGTGCCATCCACAGCATAAATGAGCTAATAATCGAAACAATTTTAATCACTGTGTGATTATTAAAACCGTACACAATTGTAAGCCTATAAATTTCCTTATTGCATGGGTCTGAATTTGTTACTTATTGATTGGGTCCGGGTTGGGTATGCTTGGGTCCTAGTTGGTAATGCTTGGGTCAGAGTAACTGGTTTGGTTCTGAGTTGGCATGAGTCTGAGTTGGCTTGGTTTAGTTGGCTTGGATTGAGTTGCCTTGGGTCTGAGTTGGCCTGGGTCCGATTTGGCATGGGACTGAGTTGGCTTGGGTCTGAATTGGCTTGGGTCTGAGTTGGTTTGGATCTGAGTTGGCAAGAGTCTGAGTTGGCTTGGGTTGAGTTGGCTTGGATTGAGTTGGCTTTGGTCCAAGTTGGCCTTGGTTGAGTTGGCCTGGGTCTGAGCTGGCCTGGGTCCGATTTGTCTTGGGGTCTGAGTTGCTTTGGATCTGAGTTGGCTTGGGTCTGAATTAGCATGGGTCTGAGTTCGCTCATGTCTGAATTGGCTTGGGTCCGAGTTGGTATGGGTCTAAATTGGCTTTGGTCTGAGATGGCTCATGTCTGAATTGGCTTTGGTCTGAGTTTGGTTGGGTCATCGTTTTGCGATGAAGTCATACCGAATTTAAATAGATTAATTTTTTTATAATTGCATGAATTATTTTGTATTTGTGTATTTCTTTGTGGGGACAGATTCTGCAGACCATCCTTTCACCACTGTATCTGACTCCAGATGTGGTTGAATTACTTGCAATTTCCTTCCCTGGCTAATTCTGACATGTGCTGACAAATTGAAGGAACTCCTTGCGGTACAAATGAGTAAGTGACATCTACAATTAATATTCTACATTATTGTTTGCACACTGGACAAAAATTTATCAGAAAGTGCAAACAGTAAATGTAGAGTATGTTGTATTGTGCAAATGTATTGCACGAGATAAATGCCACAAGTTTCGTGCAGGAGTTGGCCAGACTACCGTCCGTCAAGAATAGAATGAACAACACAACAGTGCAAAGACCAGCCAAGTTGCTTTTATTTCACCAGAATGGGAACTAGTGTTGTGCATTTTCGGAGCTTTTGAAAACTGGAAAACGCTTTGAAAAAATTCTCGATTTTATCAATTTATTGTGCCATCCACAGCATAAATGAGCTAATAATCGAAACAATTTTAATCACTGTGTGATTATTAAAACCGTACACAATTGTAAGCCTATAAATTTCCTTATTGCATGGGTCTGAATTTGTTACTTATTGATTGGGTCCGGGTTGGGTATGCTTGGGTCCTAGTTGGTAATGCTTGGGTGAGAGTAACTGGTTTGGTTCTGAGTTGGCATGAGTCTGAGTTGGCTTGGTTTAGTTGGCTTGGATTGAGTTGCCTTGGGTCTGAGTTGGCCTGGGTCCGATTTGGCATGGGACTGAGTTGGCTTGGGTCTGAATTGGCTTGGGTCTGAGTTGGTTTGGATCTGAGTTGGCAAGAGTCTGAGTTGGCTTGGGTTGAGTTGGCTTGGATTGAGTTGGCTTTGGTCCAAGTTGGCCTGGGTTGAGTTGGCCTGGGTCTGAGTTGGCCTGGGTCCGATTTGTCTTGGGGTCTGAGTTGCTTTGGATCTGAGTTGGCTCATGTCTGAATTGGCTTGGGTCCGAGTTGGTATGGGTCTAAATTGGCTTTGGTCTGAGATGGCTCATGTCTGAATTGGCTTGGGTCTGAGTTGGCTTGGGTTCAGGTTGGCTTGGGTCTGAGTTGGCTTGGGTTTGAGTTGGCTTAGGTCTGAGTTGGTGTGGGTCCGAGTTTGCTTGGGTTCGAGTTGGCTTAGGTCCGAGTTGGCTTGGGTCCGAGTTGGCTTGTGTCCGATTTGACTTGAAACCGTTGCGGTAGTTCACAGTTTCTTACACTTCTACAGTTGCATGACATTGTTAAACATTTCCCCATTGACCACCTTTCACTTAACTTTTCATGCTTTTCATCTTTGTTTCTTATTACCTGTATATTGTCGCTCCAGGTTGGTATAGCCTTGGACAAAGAATCCTAGCTCTTTTGAAGACAGTGATCAAGTCCAGAAACTGTCTCATAACAAAGATTTGATCTGGTGAGTAGAACCCTATATTACTTCATAACCATTTTGACATGGTCGGTCGTACAGTCCAAGGGCTCCAAAGTTGTTAACAGAAATAACCACCTGAAATGACAGTAACTTCATGATGTTTAGCATATTGACTCAGCCTGGTGTTCCCTGGTATCATGTAGGATGAATTTTGAGCCCAACTTCCATACGTACATCCGATTTCAAATTTGAAAAATAAACTATCAGGCATGCTTTGTGAGATCCTTAATACCTCACATAGTAAATAATTATGTAAGCTCTAGAGCAGATTCCCTAGATCTCCAGAAGTCATATAGCTTCATGTGCAACACACATCTTGCAGAATAAGGAAAAAGTGAAATGTTTGTACAACTTGCGTAGCAGACACACTCAGGCACTCCCATTGATTCCCTGCAGCATTTCAACAAACACTGCTTGAGGTTTTGGATTTGTTCAGAATTTTTATGAAACTTGATAACAAGATGCAAATGAGTATTTCTTTTCAGCCAGCCTCAGGCAAAGACAAAGATATTCCTTGCTGACGGCCCCCTCATCAGTGAAACTTAGCAAATTTGCTTAGGCCCCCCAAAGCAGGTTTTTATAATTTTTGCCCAAAACTGCCCTTTTTTCAGAATTACATCTTCCTCAAAGGTATCTAAGACTACCAGGAACCATTTCGAGCAAGAAAAATGCCATTCAACTTGTCTTGGAAGGATTTTAGTGTAATTTGAGGCCATTTTATTCAGCAGTGAAATTTCACCAATTTGGTTTGGTCCCCCAAAGCAGGTTTTTTTTAATTTTTGCCCAAAATGACTTATTTCAGAATTACATGTCATCTTTCTCAAAGGTATCTATGACTACCAGGAACCATTTTGAGCAAGAAAAATGCCAGTTAACTTGCCTTGGAAGGATTTTGGTGTAATTTGAGGCCATTTTATTCATCAGTCATACCATCCTGTAGTGTACATCTGGGGCTACATTTCGTGCAAGTTTCAGCTCGATAGCTTCAGTATTGGGGGAGAAATTTCAACCTCTAGCATAAAAAAAGTGTCTCATAGTCTAAGTGCAGTCTTAATTGCGCACATTTTTCTTCGTTTGTTTTTATAGTGGCAGGACTTTTTGTGAATAATTTTTGATGCTTTAGTTTAAGATAATCAGAAATCAAGTGAAATGTACACAAAAAGTTAATACAACAGCAGTCATACTGCCGCAAAAAGCGCAATAACGGTATGCAGTTAGTGGTTGCAGTAAGCCCAAAATGTCATATGTCATGGCGGCCACAAAAATGTGTAATTACACTATATGAATTGGAATTGTGTGGTGTACATTATGTTTTTATTATTCTATTTTTACAGGAGTTGTCGTCATATTTGTATCAGATTTACACGGTGCGGAACTACATGGTGCCGTCAACATTTACTTTAGAGTATTTGTGCAGTTTGTAAAAGAAGAGGTTAAGTACGACACCAATGATAAACACATGGTAAGTTACCAAGCCATCATTTCCATTAGTATCATAAATGTTACCAAACAGGTTCAGTTGTAATGAAAGAATGCCGAACTATCTATAAACAGGGTGTCCCAGAAAAAAACCCACTTTGTTTCAAAAACCATTATATGAAAATTAAACTGTTTTATCACTTCAAAATTCAGATATGTGATACAGCCATGTCTTGGCTATCACAATGTAGACTTTGAGCAAACGTGGAATGAAATTGAGTTAAAAATCTAAGACTGAATCACCCAGCCTCAAAACCCAATTTTCATCTTTCTTTCAATACGAATTATTTGTGTATTGATCAGTGTCCCCAGAGTGTGACTATACAGAGATCAGTGTCCCCACGGTGTAACCATAAAAAGATCAGTGTTCCCAAAATACCTGTTACCATACATAGATCAGTGTCCCTATAATGTGGCTATACAGAGATCAGTGTCCCCACAATGTGGCTATACAGAAATCAGTGTCCCACAGTGTGGCTATACAGAGATCAGTGTCCCCACACTGTGGCCATACAGAGATCAGTGTCCCCACACTGTGGTCATGCACAGATCAGTGTCCCCACAATGTGGCTATACAGAGATCAGTGTCCCAACACTGTGGCCATACACAGAACCTAGCTTCCACACAGTGTGCACACACAGATATTTAACGTCGTCGATTTCACAGAGATTTAAGAGTCATCTTTTACATTAGTTGTTCATGTCTCCACAGTAATGTGTGACATCACGCTTTGCTAATTAGCAACGATAAGCTTGTTATGATCTGTTTTAGCCTTTCGTGAAATCGAGCACAGTCCGTTGTATTCTTTTACAGAATCATCACTTGGCTATGTGTCACAACAATCATTATTGCTTTCTGAAATCCAAAATGAAATGAAATTATAAAGTTATATGTATTCGATCTGATGAAAATGTGAGAGCAATTCAAAACACGACTGAATGTAGGCCTATACTGCCGCAGCTTAGCAGGCAAATCCAAAATCACAAAAATGATTTGCATCGCTTTGGCCAATTACAATGCACAGAATCTGTCCACATGCGCATTGAGTCAATAAATATTCCGCGCATTACAAACTCTTGAGGGTGCACTATTTGGAATCGCCCGTATAGCCCTTTCACTCTGGAAATAACAACAAAGGGGCCAATGTCATTTGTAAAGCAGTGCATTTATTTACATTTATTTGTTCGTTTATTCTTTTCTGTGTATATTTTTCATGTAGCCTATCTCGGAGCCCCAGCACCATCACCTTGAGCCAATCAGATCTCTCAATAGATGTCGTTATTGCTGGACGAGTTAGGAACATCATGATGTACGGATACAGCGAATAATTCCGACAACGATTTAGCTTTTACCTCATTTAAAGGTAGTATCATACTTTGGTAAGAAACTAAAACAGAAATGTTCACAGATTTACATATACCTTTAATACAAGGTATGAAGATGGTGCTGGTAGAAACATACTGTTAAAATTGTTCCGCCTGAAATGGAGCATTTATCCAGAAATTAGTCAAACAACGACCGAAAATCTTTTTGATCTTTAAAAAGATCAAAAATAAAAGAGAAAGACTTAAGAAATACTGTGGCTGTTTGTCACTGTTTTCTCAAAAACTGGGCAACGTATGGTACTGAAATTTTCACAGATGACTGTTACTGTATCTTCCTTGATATTTGTGCCTATGAATCTGTATTTCTTTGATAAAAACCAAAGTATGATATTACCTTTAACAGTAGTTTTTCTAGTGTTAAGTTATATTTTCCACAATCACAGCACTATCCTCAAACAGCTATTTCGTTATATATGCCTACATGTTCTCGTAACTGAACAAAAATAACGGTAAAAGAACAATTATGCCAAATTGCAATTTCTGGTAGAATGTTTTGACTTGATATCACAAGAAACTACACAAATGAAAAGAAGTAAGCACTTCTTTTCGTTTTATGGATACTATGTCCGTCATATTCATTCTGATCCGTTAATGACTTGATATCATTGACTGTAACATTCTAGTTTGCTGGATCTGCTAAAAATTAACCACTAGACCAAAATAATTCTTATTCATTGTAACTTGTCTTCATTTAAAAAAGGAATTCCTGCAGTCTTTTATTGAGTCAGGTTATTTTATTGCCTTTATACAGAGAATATACTGACAAATAATGAATGGCAAGTCTTATTTTGGTTCCAGACCAGCAATTGATTTTCGTTTTAATGGCTTATAAACTTCACAATTCGAATGTCATGACGGTGGAGGTGGACTTTGAAATAAATTTACAAGCATCAAAGAGTTTGTGTCACGGAGTGATTAATTAAACTGTTCTGGACATTGCATAATGATCTCTTGTACAATCTCTGAAGTAGTTCCCCCAGTATTTAGTAGTGCCCCTCTAGTAGTTCCCCTAGTAGTTCCCCTAGTAGTTCCCCCAGTATGGAGTAGTGCCCCCAGTAGTTCCCCCGGTAGTTCCCCCGGTAGTTCCCCCAGTATTTAGTAGTGCCCCTAGTAGTTCCCCCAGTATGGAGTAGTGCCCCAAGTAGTTCCCCCGGTAGTTCCCCCAGTATTGAGTAGTGCCCCCTAGTAGTTCCCCCAGTATGGAGTAGTGCCCCCAGTAGTTCCCCCGGTAGTTCCCCCAGTATTTAGTAGTGCCCCCTAGTAGTGCCCCCAGTAGTTCCCCCAGTATTAAGTAGTGCCCCCTAGTAGTTCCCCCCAGTAGTTCCCCCAATATGGAGTAGTGCCCCCAGTAGTGCCCCCAGTATTTAGTAGTGCCCCCTAGTAGTTCCCCCAGTAGTTCCCCAGTATTTAGTAGTGCCCCAGTAGTTCCCCCAGTAGTTCCCCCAGTATGGAGTAGTGCCCCCTGGTATAGTTCCCCCAGTATGGTATATTCCCCCAGTATCATCAATCGCTCACAGGCCTCATACGTATATCTACCATCAATCACATACAAGCTTCATACGTATAGCTACTATCAATCACATACAAGCTTCATATGTATATCTACCATCAATCACATACAAGCTAATTCATACGTATATCTACCATATCAATCACAGGCAAGCTTCATACGTATATCTATACCATCAATCACATACAAGCTTCATACGTATATCTACCATCAATCACAGGCAAGCTTCATACGTATATCTACCATCAATCACAGACAAGCTTCATACGTATATCTACCATCAATCACAGACAAGCTTCATATGTATATCTACCATCAATCACACACAGGCTTCATATGTATATCTACCATCAATCACACACAAGCTTCATACGTATATCTACCATCAATCACAGACAGGCCTCATACGTATATCTACCATCAATCACAGACAAGCCTCATACGTATAGCTACCATCAATCACAGGCAAGCTTCATACGTATATCTACCATCAATCACAGGCAAGCTTCATACGTATATCTACCATCAATCACAGGCAAGCTTCATACGTATATCTACCATCAATCACAGGCAAGCTTCATACGTATATCTACCATCAATCACAGGCAAGCTTCATACGTATATCTACCATCAATCACAGGCAAGCTTCATAGGTATATCTACCATCAATCACACCCAAGCTTCATACGTATATCTACCATCAATCACAGGCAAGCTTCATACGTATATCTACCATCAATCACAGGCAAGCTTCATACGTATATCTACCATCAATCACAGGCAAGCTTCATAGGTATATCTACCATCAAGCACACCCAAGCTTCATACGTATATCTACCATCAATCACAGGCAAGCTTCATACGTATATCTACCATCAATCACAGGCAAGCTTCATACGTATATCTACCATCAATCACAGGCAAGCTTCATACGTATATCTACCATCAATCACAGGCAAGCTTCATACGTATATCTACCATCAATCACAGACAAGCTTCGTACGTATATCTACCATCAATCACAGGCAAGCTTCATACGTATATCTACCATCAATCACAGGCAAGCTTCGTACGTATATCTACCATCAATCACAGGCAAGCTTCATACGTATATCTACCATCAATCACAGGCAAGCTTCATACGTATATCTACCATCAATCACAGGCAAGCTTCATACGTATATCTACCATCAATCACAGGCAAGCTTCATAGGTATATCTACCATCAATCACACCCAAGCTTCATACGTATATCTACCATCAATCACAGGCAAGCTTCATACGTATATCTACCATCAATCACAGGCAAGCTTCATACGTATATCTACCATCAATCACAGGCAAGCTTCATACGTATATCTACCATCAATCACAGGCAAGCTTCATACGTATATCTACCATCAATCACAGGCAAGCTTCATACGTATATCTACCATCAATCACAGGCAAGCTTCATACGTATATCTACCATCAATCACAGACAAGCTTCATACGTATATCTACCATCAATCACAGGCAAGCTTCATACGTATATCTACCATCAATCACAGGCAAGCTTCATAGGTATATCTATCATCAATCACAGACAAGCTTCATACGTATATCTACCATCAATCACAGACAAGCTTCATACGTATATCTACCATCAATCACAGGCAAGCTTCATACGTATATCTACCATCAATCACAGGCAAGCTTCATATGTATATCTACCATCAATCACAGGCAAGCTTCATACGTATATCTACCATCAATCACAGGCAAGCTTCATACGTATATCTACCATCAATCACAGGCAAGCTTCATACGTATATCTACCATCAATCACAGGCAAGCTTCATATGTATATCTACCATCAATCACAGGCAAGCTTCATACGTATATCTACCATCAATCACAGGCAAGCTTTATACGTATATCTACCATCAATCACAGGCAAGCTTCATACGTATATCTACCATCAATCACAGGCAAGCTTTATACGTATATCTACCATCAATCACACACAGGCTTCATATGTATATCTACCAACAATCAAAGACAAGCTTCATACGTATATCTATACCATCAAACACATACAAGCTTCATACGTATATCTACCATCAATCACAGGCAAGCTTCATACGTATATCTACCATCAATCACACACAGGCTTCATATGTATATCTACCATCAATCACAGACAAGCTTCATACGTATATCTACCATCAATCACAGGCAAGCTTCATACGTATATCTACCATCAATCACAGGCAAGCTTCATACGTATATCTATACCATCAATCACATACAAGCTTCATACGTATATCTACCATCAATCACAGACAAGCTTCATACGTATATCTACCATCAATCACAGACAGGCCTCATACGTATATCTACCATCAATCACAGACAAGCCTCATACGTATAGCTACCATCAATCACAGGCAAGCTTCATACGTATATCTACCATCAATCACATACAAGCTTCATACGTATATCTACCATCAATCACACACAGGCTTCATAGGTATATCTACCATCAATCACAGGCAAGCTTCATACGTATATCTACCATCAATCACAGGCAAGCTTCATACGTATATCTACCATCAATCACAGGCAAGTTTCATACGTATATCTACCATCAATCACAGGCAAGCTTCATACGTATATCTACCATCAATCACAGGCAAGCTTCATACGTATATCTACCATCAATCACAGGCAAGCTTCATACGTATATCTACCATCAATCACAGGCAAGCTTCATACGTATATCTACCATCAATCACAGGCAAGCTTCATACTTTTATCTACCATCAATCACAGGCAAGCTTCATACGTATATCTACCATCAATCACAGGCAAGCTTCATACGTATATCTACCATCAATCACAGACAAGCCTCATACGTATAGCTACCATCAATCACAGGCAAGCTTCATACGTATATCTACCATCAATCACATAAAAGCTTCATACGTATATCTACCATCAATCACACACAGGCTTCATATGTATATCTACCATCAATCACACACAAGCTTCATACGTATATCTACCATCAATCACAGGCAAGCTTCATACGTATATCTACCATCAATCACAGGCAAGCTTCATACGTATATCTACCATCAATCACAGGCAAGCTTCATACGTATATCTACCATCAATCACAGGCAAGCTTCATAGGTATATCTACCATCAATCACACACAAGCTTCATACGTATATCTACCATCAATCACAGGCAAGCTTCATACGTATATCTACCATCAATCACAGGCAAGCTTCATACGTATATCTACCATCAATCACAGGCAAGCTTCATACGTATATCTACCATCAATCACAGGCAAGCTTCATACGTATATCTACCATCAATCACAGGCAAGCTTCATACGATATCTACCATCAATCATATGTATATCTACCATCAATCAAAGACAAGCTTCATACGTATATCTATACCATCAAACACATACAAGCTTCATACGTATATCTACCATCAATCACAGGCAAGCTTCATACGTATATCTACCATCAATCACACACAGGCTTCATATGTATATCTACCATCAATCAAAGACAAGCTTCATACGTATATCTACCATCAATCACAGGCAAGCTTCATACGATATCTACCATCAATCATATGTATATCTACCATCAATCAAAGACAAGCTTCATACGTATATCTATACCATCAAACACATACAAGCTTCATACGTATATCTACCATCAATCACAGGCAAGCTTCATACGTATATCTACCATCAATCACACACAGGCTTCATATGTATATCTACCATCAATCAAAGACAAGCTTCATACGTATATCTATACCATCAAACACATACAAGCTTCATACGTATATCTACCATCAATCACAGGCAAGCTTCATACGTATATCTACCATCAATCACACACAGGCTTCATATGTATATCTACCATCAATTACAGACAAGCTTCATACGTATATCTACCATCAATCACAGGCAAGCTTCATACGTATATCTACCATCAATCACAGGCAAGCTTCATACGTATATCTATACCATCAATCACATACAAGCTTCATACGTATATCTACCATCAATCACAGACAAGCTTCATACGTATATCTACCATCAATCACAGACAGGCCTCATACGTATATCTACCATCAATCACAGACAAGCCTCATACGTATAGCTACCATCAATCACAGGCAAGCTTCATACGTATATCTACCATCAATCACATACAAGCTTCATACGTATATCTACCATCAATCACACACAGGCTTCATAGGTATATCTACCATCAATCACAGGCAAGCTTCATACGTATATCTACCATCAATCAAAGGCAAGCTTCATACGTATATCTACCATCAATCACAGGCAAATTTCATACGTATATCTACCATCAATCACAGGCAAGCTTCATAAGTATATCTACCATCAATCACAGGCAAGCTTCATACGTATATCTACCATCAATCACAGGCAAGCTTCATACGTATATCTACCATCAATCACAGGCAAGCTTCATACGTATATCTACCATCAATCACAGGCAAGCTTCATACTTTTATCTACCATCAATCACAGGCAAGCTTCATACGTATATCTACCATCAATCACAGGCAAGCTTCATACGTATATCTACCATCAATCACAGGCAAGCTTCATACGTATATCTACCATCAATCACAGGCAAGCTTCATACGTATATCTACCATCAATCACAGGCAAGCTTCATACGTATATCTACCATCAATCACAGGCAAGCTTCATACGTATATCTACCATCAATCACAGGCAAGCTTCATATGTATATCTACCATCAATCAAAGACAAGCTTCATACGTATATCTACCATCAATCACAGGCAAGCTTCATCTACCATCAATCACACACAGGCTTCATATGTATATCTACCATCAATCAAAGACAAGCTTCATACGTATATCTACCATCAATCACAGGCAAGCTTCATATGTATATCTATACCATCAATCACATACAAGCTTCATACGTATATCTACCATCAATCACAGGCAAGCTTCATACGTATATCTACCATCAATCACAGACAAGCTTCATACGTATATCTACCATCAATCACATACAAGCTTCATACGTATATCTACCATCAATCACAGATATTAGCTTCATACGTATATCTACCATCAATCACAGATATTAGCTTCATACGTATATCTACCATCAATCACAGACAGGCCTCATACGTATATCTACCATCAATCACAGACAAGCCTCATACATATAGCTACCATCAATCACAGACAAGCTTCATACGTATATCTACCATCAATCACATACAAGCTTCATACGTATAGCTACCATCAATCACTAACAGGCTTCCTACATATATCTACCATCAATCACAAACAAGCTTCATACGTATATCTACCATCAATCACAGACAAGCTTCATACGTATATCTACCATCAATCACATACAAGCTTCATACGTATATCTACCATCAATCACAGACAGGCCTCATACGTATAGCTACCATCAATCACAGACAAGCCTCATACGTATAGCTACCATCAATCACAGGCAAGCTTCATACGTATATCTACCATCAATCACATAAAAGCTTCATACGTATATCTACCATCAATCACACACAGGCTTCATATGTATATCTACCATCAATCACACACAAGCTTCATACGTATATCTACCATCAATCACAGGCAAGCTTCATACGTATATCTACCATCAATCACAGGCAAGCTTCATACGTATATCTACCATCAATCACAGGCAAGCTTCATACGTATATCTACCATCAATCACAGGCAAGCTTCATAGGTATATCTACCATCAATCACACACAAGCTTCATACGTTTATCTACCATCAATCACAGGCAAGCTTCATACGTATATCTACCATCAATCACAGGCAAGCTTCATACGTATATCTACCATCAATAACAGGCAAGCTTCATACGTATATCTACCATCAATCACAGGCAAGCTTCATACGTATATCTACCATCAATCACAGGCAAGCTTCATACGTATATCTACCATCAATCATATGTATATCTACCATCAATCAAAGACAAGCTTCATACGTATATCTATACCATCAAACACATACAAGCTTCATACGTATATCTACCATCAATCACAGGCAAGCTTCATACGTATATCTACCATCAATCACACACAGGCTTCATATGTATATCTACCATCAATCACAGACAAGCTTCATACGTATATCTACCATCAATCACAGGCAAGCTTCATACTTTTATCTACCATCAATCACAGGCAAGCTTTATACGTATATCTATACCATCAATCACATACAAGCTTCATACGTATATCTACCATCAATCACAGGCAAGCTTCATACGTATATCTACCATCAATCACAGACAAGCTTCATACGTATATCTACCATCAATCACAGACAAGCTTCATACGTATATCTACCATCAATCACAGACAGGCCTCGTATGTATATCTACCATCAATCACAGACAAGCCTCATACGTATAGCTACCATCAATCACAGGCAAGCTTCATACGTATATCTACCATCAATCACATACAAGCTTCATACGTATATCTACCATCAATCACACACAGGCTTCATAGGTATATCTACCATCAATCACAGGCAAGCTTCATACGTATATCTACCATCAATCACAGGCAAGCTTCATACGTATATCTACCATCAATCACAGGCAAGTTTCATACGTATATCTACCATCAATCACAGGCAAGCTTCATACGTATATATACCATCAATCACAGGCAAGCTTCATACGTATATTTACCATCAATCACAGGCAAGCTTCATACATATATCTACCATCAATCACAGGCAAGCTTCATACGTATATCTACCATCAATCACAGGCAAGCTTCATACGTATATCTACCATCAATCACAGGCAAGCTTCATACGTATATCTACCATCAATCACAGGCAAGCTTCATACGTATATCTACCATCAATCACAGGCAAGCTTCATACGTATATCTACCATCAATCACAGGCAAGCTTCATACGTATATCTACCATCAATCAAAGACAAGCTTCATACGTATATCTACCATCAATCACAGGCAAGCTTCATACGTATATCTACCATCAATCACAGGCAAGCTTCATACGTATATCTATCATCAATCACAGGCAAGCTTCATACGTATATCTACCATCAATCACAGGCAAGCTTCATACGTATATCTACCATCAATCACAGGCAAGCTTCATATGTATATCTACCATCAATCAAAGACAAGCTTCATACGTATATCTACCATCAATCACAGGCAAGCTTCATCTACCATCAATCACACACAGGCTTCATATGTATATCTACCATCAATCAAAGACAAGCTTCATACGTATATCTACCATCAATCACAGACAAGCTTCATACGTATATCTACCATCAATCACATACAAGCTTCATACGTATATCTACCATCAATCACAGACATTAGCTTCATACGTATATCTACCATCAATCACAGACAGGCCTCATACGTATATCTACCATCAATCACACACAAGCTTCATACGTATATCTACCATCAATCACAGGCAAGCTTCATACGTATATCTACCATCAATCACAGGCAAGCTTCATACGTATATCTACCATCAATCACAGGCAAGCTTCATACGTATATCTACCATCAATCACAGGCAAGCTTCATATGTATATCTACCATCAATCACAGGCAAGCTTCATCTACCATCAATCACACACAGGCTTCATATGTATATCTACCATCAATCAAAGACAAGCTTCGTACGTATATCTACCATCAATCACAGGCCAGCTTCATACGTATATCTACCATCAATCACAGGCAAGCTTCATACGTATATCTCCCATCAATCATAGGCAAGCTTCATACGTATATCTACCATCAATCACAGGCAAGCTTCATACATATATCTACCATCAATCACATACAAGCTTCATACGTATATCTACCATCAATCACAGACATTAGCTTCATACGTATATCTACAATCAATCACAGACAGGCCTCATACGTATATCTACCATCAATCACAGACAAGCCTCATACATATAGCTACCATCAATCACAGACAAGCTTCATACGTATATCTACCATCAATCACATACAAGCTTCATACGTATAGCTACCATCAATCACTAACAGGATTCCTACATATATCTACCATCAATCACAAACAAGCTTCATACGTACATCTACCATCAATCACAGACAAGCTTCATACGTATATCTACCATCAATGACATACAAGCTTCATACGTATATCTACCATCAATCACATACAAGCTTCATACGTATAGCTACCATCAATCAGTAACAGGCTTCCTACATATATCTACCATCAATCACATACAAGCTTCATACGTATAGCTACCATCAATCACTAACAGGCTTCCTACATATATCTACCATCAATCACAAACAAGCTTCATATGTACATCTACCATCAATCACAGACAAGCTTCATACGTATATCTACCATCAATGACATACAAGCTTCATACGTATATCTACCATCAATCTAAGACAAGCTTCATACGTATATCTACCATCAATCACAGGTAAGCTTCATACGTATATCTACCATCAATCACAGGCAAGCTTCATACGTATATCTACCATCAATCACAGGCAAGCTTCATAGGTATATCTACCATCAATCACAGGCAAGCTTCATACGTATATCTACCATCAATCACAGGCAAGCTTCATACGTATATCTACCATCAATCACAGGCAAGCTTCATACGTATATCTACCATCAATCACAGGCAAGCTTCATAGGTATATCTACCATCAATCTTCATACGTATAGCTTCCATTAATCACACACAGGCTTCATACGTATATCTACCATAAATCACACACAGGCTTCATACGTATATCTACCATCAATCACATACAAGCTTCATACGTATATCTACCATCAATAACATACAAGCTTCATATGTATATCTACCATCAATCACATACAAGCTTCATACGTATATCTACCATCAATCACATACAAGCTTCACACGTATATCTACCATCAATCACATACAAGCTTCATACGTATAGCTACCATCAATCACAGACAAGCTTCACACGTATATCTATCATCAATCACATACAAGCTTTTCCAAGTATGGGAAACAGTAGTTCTCCCAGTATTAAAAACAGGAGTAATACACCCATTATGGAAAACAGGAGTGCATGGTACTCCCAATATTAAAAACAGGATTGGTAACCCAGTATGAACAACAGGACTTTTTCTAAAAGTGGTCCAAATCAACCAAAATGATGTCTAAGAGCACAGAGAACCTGTTTCTAGTATGAAAACTGGTCTATTTCTCATCTGAAATGAGTATAATTGATCCACTTTCAGGACATTTGATTTTTCATCAAAAATTGTCGTTATTGTCATTTTTGACCCCAAAATTTACTTTTCCTACAAGTGGTCCAAATCACCCGAAATGAACACAAAAACAGACAAATATACTTGTATTAAGCGAAAACGTTGTGCTTGTTTAATCACAGTGTAGTTTTAGAATCACATACATGTACATGTACCATGAAGGGTTCCGTTACATTATAAAGTTTACTGCTGGAACTGCACAATAACCAACCAAGGCCCTTTTCCAAACCTCGGCTCCGGTTCAGGCTTTCGGCTATGGTTTGGAAGTTGATATTAAATTTTGAACCAGAAAACAGAGATTAAGCTTCAATGAAAAGCCACAACCTATATTTTTAGCCTATGGATGACAGCACCGGAGCCTGAGCATGAGCCTGAGCCCAGATTTGGAAAAGGGACCCAAAATATCTAACTGCTCTATTCCAAGTACTGAATTAATTATGACTACTAACATTCTACCAAAGAAACCAACAGAAAAAGAAATTATCCCAGAAGTTGGGAAGGTTTCATACAAATATACAAATCAATGCTTCAAAAAAAGTCAATTTTAAATCACGTGCTGATTACAAATTTTAGATATTTCGAATTTTGAATATAAATAATTTATTGAAATTGATGATTCTTCTATCTACAAAAGAAATCTGTGTATTTTAATAAGTCATACGTCAAACTTAAAAGAAATTAATCAAAATGTACAGGGCACCCTGACATTTTTGTCTGAGTATACAATATGATATAGAGTAAAACTTTTAAATGGCCACAATAACCTACAATTAACATATTATGATAAACCTTTTTGCAGATTTCAAAAATTGATCCATGTCTAGTAAACTGACTTCACATCATAGCATGTCAAATTCGTATTTCAATTCACCTAACTAAACTTTGAATACAATCCAAGGGCCGTAACAAAACCAGGCTTGAGTCTAAGCTTGGGACTTATTTCCGGCACTACCGCCAATTTTGAGGCCAACATAACGAAACGAAGGGATTAGGCTACACGACGAAGCCTAAGAAAGGCTCCAGCTTCGCCATGTATCTCAAGCCCTTCATTTCAGTTATGCAACCAGTATTAAAATCTATCTTCCTTTATAAAGTATACATTTCTAGGACAGACTAATGATACTTATATGTAATTCACGGAACATTTAACCATTATAAGCTCACAATGTGACAATAGCATATAAACACATGATGATATGCACACTATCATTACCACTACAGTAAAAAAAAAACACAGCTAAATATGGAATGCATACATGTAATACACGAAACAGCCGTTGGTTTTGAACATTATGAGGTTTTTACCATTCCAAGACGCAGTACTTCACACGTGCATGCTAGCCCAACAACTCTTTCATGTCCTTGTCTTTCTAAATCAGCAACTTTTCCTAACAAGTCACTTTTCATTACCCAAAGAGCACTTAGTTTTACTAAACATCGCAAGAACCAGGCCAACAACAAAAATATCAATCTTCCTATTTTTTCGCGAAATACAGTAACTCATATCATCATAAATTTGATTTATTTTTTATGTAATAATATCTTTTGTACACTGAAAATATTTGAGGAAGACACAATTCATAAATGAATTTTTCATAATAATTTGCTATTAAAATTTACATGATTCAAAACCCCTAAAACAATCACTGCTGTTTCCTACCTCACAAAGACTTAAATTAAAATCTTTCAACTACAATAGAAATGCAAGGCGTATAAGCAAGGTGTATACACCGATCCGACTACACAAAATAACATCTGCCATAACTGCGGTGTCCCCGCCCGCATTTTATGTGTAATACCCGAATCCGACTTGCAATTCATGTAATTGGCCCTGCGGTGTATCAGGGGTGCGACAGAGCGGAAATTCTTTTGTTGCCACTCAGTGGGAACAAAAGGAGGACAGGGACACCGCAGTAATGGCGGACAGTATGACGTACCGTGGAATCATTCTATAACATGGATAATTAATTGGCATTTTCTCAACTATGAAACAAAACTACGCGACCCACCTATGTTTCTTCTAACATGTCATATGTTGCACTTGGAATGTTAAAAAAAAATTGGAATCATTTTTGAAAATACATAATTTAAAGTAGAGATATTTTCATATTGCAAGATTCATTGAATGTGCTGTGGATTTTTCATAGGAAATCACCAAACCAGAGGTTAATAAGGGACGGTTGGATCAAACTTCCATTTGTAGCTCTACTGCATAATAAATCTTTTTCAAGGATGAAAAATCATCACTATGAGCGCAGCAAAGAAAGAGAATGGACTTCTTTTATGTAATGATTTCATGACCACATTCAATATCATGATCTAACACCCACTGTATGTATTGCTTTGTTTCCTGCTCAAAGTGCATTGGACTCTGCAGGCTGGACCCAAAGCAACAGGCACAAACTGCAATTCAATATTCACAAGTGACATTTAACTAACGGAGGCCAGTCAATATTGAGCTGATTAAGTAGAAGTTAATACCTCTGTTCTCTTAACATTTCCCGACTGTTCAAAATTGGTTAACAATATTGGAATTTTTCTTCTAGCTGACAAATGCAACAGCACTGTCCGAGAGATTCACAAGGCCTTTTTGAAACGGAGGCTCAGGCTCAGGCTCAGGCTCTGGCTCTGTCATCCATATGCTGAAAATATAGATTGTGGTTTTTCAATGAAGCTGAAGCTCTGATTTCCTTTTCAAACCAGAGAACCTACCTCCAAACCGCAGCATCTATTTTGATACCCTTCATTTTAGAATGGATTCAAAAAATGGAGCCGGAGCCGTAGCCTGAGCCTGAGTCTCCGTTTCAAAAAGGCCCACAGTCTACAACAACACGACCTAAACCGCCAATGCCAAACCATGTGACCACACCTCGGCCAATCAGAATCCATTTTCAAAAATCTGAGCACAAGTTACATGTATAATGAATACAAGTACATAATTATTTGTACAATTAGGGTATCAGGGAGTCAGGTAATAGCATCTGAAAGTGAGCATTTTGGAGACATCAGGAATTAGGGAGACATTCCGATGTCTCCCTATTAGGTATCAGCTACCTTTTAAAAACATATATGTGGAGAGCTGTGGCCTGGCGTCTTGAACTCACAGTCTTGTGGTCAATCTACAGAAAGTACAGATTGTGGGTTTGAATCCAGCCATGGGTTTAAATGGTGCTTGCATCCTTAGGCAAGACGCTTTGTCACATATTGCTCCTCTTCACCCAGGAGTAAATGGGTACATGCGGGGGTAGAGATGGCTTTGTGGTTTGATTAGCCTCTGTGCGCTGAATACGGCAGCCAGGGCTGTATACTCCCCAGGGAGTTGAGATGGTTTCAGGAATGCAAATTATGGCCCGATGACCAGGGATAAATTGATTTGCGCCATGAGCGTCATGCATTGTTATTATTATTATATTTTAAGCTCCCATGTTTTAATAGAAGACAGAGAATTCTCTCATATGAACAAATTCATTGGTTTGGAGGATGTATAGAAATATTAAAGTAATGTTTCGTGCACGACCCTATCGAATTGTCTCCCTAAGTACCCCTCCTCAATTTTAAACATACATACATGTATTTCGTTTTGCTACACTAAACATGAAACACTGGAATACACTATGCACCAACACCTGAACAAACCAATACCATGGCAACATTTTCTTATTGAAATAGTTACAAAGCCCTGAATACAATTTTTGGCATAACATCCGCACATTTTTGGCAAGGCACAAAAAGACTGCAAACTTATTCGTGGTTGTGGTTGTTGCTTTTCATTTTTATTTTGCTTACAGTTCAGAGCCTAGTCATTAACACTGAGATCGCTTATTTTGAAAAAACTGTCATTTTTGCCCATAAAAATTCTTCGCAATTCTTTGTCACATTTTTTTGCAAGATTTGTTTTTTAATCGGCAACCGCATTAACACTCGGTTTTTTTTTATAATTCGCCAATAATGAACATTGGGAGGATCTTAAAAATGCTGAAAATCACATATTTTGATGAAAATGTTATGAATTTAATTCCATTGTTTGGCAAAATGATGCATCATCTTTATAGTAAGTTATTATTAATTGTTTAAGGGCCTGTTTGTTTAACAGATTCCAGATTTGCGGATCTACATCCTATGCAGGGTGCGCTAAAATGGGATCCAGATCCGCAGAATCTGTGATCGTTTGCTTTAAACAAACAGGGCAAACAGGCCCTAAGTCACTGTCTTAAATCATTAGAGGCTGACTCTTGACTGAAACAATGCAAGTAACTTTCTGTGAGGTGATGAGAGAGAGACATTGGTGGCTTGGATGGGATTCGAACCTATGCACTGGTTTGGAACTCCATGCACATTTACAGCTTCGAGGTCAGCTCTATGAAATTGGCACCTGACTTTTTATATGATGTCTGTGGTACATGTAATTGTTTCACTGCCATGACCTGAGTTTGCTGTGCTCCGACAAATCGGACAAGGAGATCTTGTTTGATTAGGATTCACAGATGCGATCAGTAAGACCTACATGTATCAGGGCCCAATTTCATGGAATCTGTTACCTGTCCAAAAGTTCTTCAGTAGCAGACTTTTTTTTGGTTACCGTTAGCATATTTCACAGGAGAGCTGTCTTTCTCTCCCTGCTAAGCAAGAACTTTCTGCGGAATGCATATGACAGTACGTTAGCAGAAAATAATCATGGTTATCCTAGAAACTCTTTGCTAACCAAAAGTCTTGATTACAGATTCCATGAAATAGATTTTATTGCAGTGCCTGTTAAATAGGCCGTAACGGATTCCATGAAATTGGGCCCAGATATGTGGTGGGGTGGTTCTATTAACTAAACACTGGTTTCTTTACCCAATTCTTCCCCGCAGTACTTGCCAAAGAGGTACGTGGTCAGCTGGGATGACACCTCGACTGGCTGGGCGTTGGGCTCTAGCTTCCTGGTCGGACAGTCACTGATGGAGGAGCCAAGGCCGGGGCCAAGGCTGGGGCCGGGCTCTTCCACGTCGGAGCATGGACCCGACGAGCCGACACCCATGTAGTCGTGAAGGGAGTCGGCGTCCTGGTAGTCGGTCAAGGAGCTGGTCTCGGTCTGGTCCGGCACCGAGGTGGATTCCGGGTACTCCGGTAGAGAGTTGCATTCCTGGATAGAGTTGCTGGCCGGGTAGGCTGGAGGCAAGCTGGAGTGGTGGCCGCCGTGCTGGTGATGACGATGCCTGAGGGATGGGGGCAAGCCAGGTAGGCCCCGCCGGTCTGGGTGGAGTCCGCTGGGGGAGTCCGGCTGGAGAATCAGGTTGCATTGCTGGCCGGACAGGAAGCTCTGTGTGGTTGCAGCGCCCTCGCTGTCAGTCGTTGTTAGATCGTTGAATTGGTCTTCAGGGGGACATGATGCGTCCCTGTATTAACACAAATTATTTGAAAATGTTGAAAATAAACAATAAATCAGGAGGGAAAAAATTACTTCAAATTCAAGGGGGACAGGTAAAAATATGAAAATTTTCAAACCCAGTGACCTACATTAACTCGATGAATAGTGCACAAATGAGCCACGTGCCATCAAATTTGGAGGAATTGGTTGGCTAGGACCAGATTTCATTGACTATATCTTAAGTTCGTTGTGGTACTCTTTGGCCAATGGTCTTGACCAAATGGTATTATGACCAAAAGCCATAAACATGATAAAATGGGTACAGAATTGCACATAATCAGAGCCTGAGTTAAGGCGCCTTTCCATATGCGCATTTTTTCATCCGTTGCATATAATATGTTGCGTGTGCGCCAGAAAAAAATTGATCATTATAAAAAAACACAAGCGAACCTTTCCATATGTGCGTGTCCATTGGAAATGGCCGCGTGCGTCTTTTTAATGGCCAATTTAAAAGCACGTACACGCAACGTAGGCCTATACACAGCGGTTGAAAAAAACACGCATATGGAAAAGCGCCTCTATTATCACGACTAAAATGTGAACTCAAAGACTTCTTCTTAAACTATAAAGCACGTCAGGGGTGCTGTCTTTCTCAGTGTTATGAAACCAAAGACAACCCTGACAGAAGCTCAGGTCAGAATAAGCCAACAAATTGCTCGCTTTGAATTAAACTGGACAAGCTAACGACACCCAACAACAACCTTATCTTCGGATATCGCTAGAAATGAACAAAACCTTTTATGCCACTTAATATGCCAGCTTCTACAAGTTAAAGCAATGAAACTTCATTCCCTGAATGTATCACTGATTCGCTTTAAGTCCAAGGAACCGAAAGGCGATTCACAATAGTGTGCCTCCAAGAGTTTGCTACGCGTGGGCCAATCAGTCGACCCTTTCCAGATGCGCATTTTGTCACGAAATTCCTACATTGTGATTGGCTAACGCATTGCAAACTCTAGGAGGCCCACAATAGCGCTCTGCACTAATGACGTCACAAAATCCCCGGATGTCAGACAAACATTGACTTGCACACGTAGTGTACATGCACGCGTACACCCACGCACATGTGCATGTTTGCAATGTTTGTCTGAGGTCCGGTGCTATTTTTAGCATAAGTGCGGAGTGCTATTGCGAATCGCCCGTAATAAAACAAATAACAGTGGATTATTTTTCTCTTGAAACGAAAAAAAAAATTCCCAAGAAAAAAAAAGAAGAAAGAGCTACATTTTAATCGATAAAAGCCAAAGAATGGGGTCTGATGACGACAGCTTTTGCAATGATACAGCAAAATGGAGGGCAGGGAACAATGAGAAAATGTGATGAAAAATGAATTCCAAAATGGTATGACGGATGAGCCATGGAATTTGAGGAGCTATTGACGGAATTTCAAACAACAAAAAACAACAAACGCACGTGTACCATCACAGGCGCTTAGAGTGGAGGGGGGTTTAAATGGTTCCTCATTCCTTGCAACCGACCACACGCACGCAAATGAAAAAATACAAAGAAATGACGTCAATTATTGGAAATGCTTTTCGCCATGGAAACACAAATGCTATAAAATGACAAGGATGTTGTGAAGAGACAGCAAATTAAAATGGTCGGCTTGCAAGATGAAAAAATAATACCAATTACAAACAGCGATCTACTAAATGATTTTGGGTGTTTTTTTCTCAAAAGTTTTAAAAGATTACGAAAGAATAATATAGACATCTATGTATCCTCAGCGAAATCAAAAACATGATTAGTGCTTTTACAACGACATCGGCGCAGACTTATGTCCCAAAGAAAAAAATTAAAACAACATTTAAATCCAAAACACTTCATCGGCAAAGGTGTATTTAAAGAAAAAAAAAAATTTGACAACAACCATCTTCGAAATGCTGGCCTCGACTTACATGCTATAATGACAAAGACGCTCGCCCACTAGCAAGCTACTAGGCGGCTATGAAAATTAGAGTAGGGTCAGTAATAAATAAAAAAAATAAAAATAATAATAAATAAAAAAGTAGGTGTGGTTAATCAGACAAAAAAGGCGGGGTCAATTCAGAAAAAAAAGTGGGTCAATCAGAAAAATAGGCGGGGTCAATCAGAAAATAGGCGTGGTCAATCAAAAAAGGCAGGGTCAATTTAGTACAAAGTGGGCGGGGTCAATCAGACAAAGGTAGAGGGTCAATCAGAAAAATAAGACAGAAAAGGGGTGGCGCCAACCAGAAAAAAGGGTGGAGTCAATCCAAAAGAAGGCAGAGACAATTGGAAGATGGGAGGGGTGATCAGAGGATGGATAAGAAATGGGGAGGGGCCATTGAAGAAGGAGGAGTGTCGTAGGAGAGGAGGAAAGGGTGAAATAGAAAGATAAGTTAGGCTATGATGTACGTCCCACATCTCCACACACTGATGAATCAAATGCATTGATTACTAACCATCACAGGAACATAGCTTCCTAGATAGAAACTGCAATTTGTGCCCTCTTTGCAGCAGATTTAGCTGACAGCAGAGCTTTTAATTTAAGGCAAATTCTGGTTTTCACAAGCACTCTTTAGAACTTAGCTGCAAAGCAAGCGACAACCAGCTTTTTGAGGGGCAAAAAATATTAAAGTAGTCCGAAGAACTCTGCAGCAGACAAAACAAAAATTCACAGCATTTTGCATGTAGTGTGTTATTGAGCACCCTGGCCAAGATTGACTTTTTTCCAAACTTTAATTTGGTGTGAAATGCTAATGAGTCCCTTTTTTATCAGAAGCATTACTTTGCGCTATCCAATTTTCCATTTTTGGGATATTTTCTAGAAATTGAAATATTGAATCAACCTACAAAGGCTCATGCATGCATGTCAACAAAACAGAACAAAAAATGTATTTAAAGGCAAAGCAATGTCACAAAAATGCGAGCATGTTTTCTGAGTCCCCCTCCCCTAGACTGGTTCCCATTCACTCCGTAGTCTTGAAGATGGTGCAGGTAAAAACATACCGTCTGAAATTTCCGTCTGAAATGGTATATTTATCCAGAAATTAGTCAAACAAATTCCCAACACAGTTTTGATCTCGGGGCAAGATCAAAACCAATTTGTTTTATAAATGATAAAAGAAAAATTGAGAAGGCCAAGTCAAGTGTTCATCATTACACGCACATGAAAAGTTGCAAATGTGGTCTCGTCAAATAGAAAACTTTTTTTTTTTTTTTTTACACATCTGTGCTTACATTTACTTCTTATCAGCAGTAAATGTTATACTGCTAGCTGCTGGTCCCTATAATTGATTAATCAAGTGGGGTGCTGTTGCCAATGGCCTAGTGGTCTGGCGTGTTGAACTCAAAGTCTTGTGGTCAATCTACAGATTGTGGGTTCGAATCCAGCCATGGGTTAATGGTGCTTGCATCCTTGGGCAAGACGCTTTGTCACATAGGCCAATTTTGCTCATCTTCACCCATGTGTTAATGGGTACCTAGCTATGAGGGTAGAGATGGCTTTGTGGTTTGATTAGCCTCTGTGCACTGAATATGGTACATGTAGCTGGGGCTGTATACTCCCCAGGGAGTTGGGATGGTTTCAGGAAGGTAAATTATGGCCCGATGACCAAGGATAATAATAAAATTGTAATGCCCTTAGAGTATATTCATAAAGTGGCTGCGCAATATAAATGTCAAATTAGGCTTGCCCTTCACCGACGTGGATGAGCACTGGATACTAAGTTCTTGTGGGTGCTCGTGAAAAAATCACGTGCTGGCTCAGGTGGGATTCGAACCCACGACATCCAAATCATGTCCTATATCAATATCATTGGGATGGTGGGATGGGAACCAGTCTACCCGGTCCCCTGTACATAACATTTAGCAGTGCAACCAACCAGACATGCGGCATAACAAACAGAATTGGTCACAGACTGGCCAAATTCAAACCGAATTCGAGGCATACCCGTTTAAAACCAACCGTCGTCAACGTGTCTGCATCACATGGGCATTATGGCAAACTAGAACGTGAAACAACAAACAAACAAAAAAGTCCAAACAACCAGACTCAACAACAACCAAAATTTTAAACGAGGCAAAGCCGCCAGCTCGTAAAAAAAAGGACAACTTTGCGCAAAACAGACAACCAAAGAATCCACTTTGTAAACAAAGAACCCAACCCCTTCCAAATGCAAAATAAAATTTTGTTTGCATGACACTGAGTGTTTTCTTAATGAAGCTTATGCAAAATAAATGATGGGTTTTGTTTGTTTTCTTGGCAACTGTATCATATTCGTCTACATTATGGTGAAAATGAGGAAATGACTCTCGAAAGGCTATGTTTTGGGTCAATAGAGGGCGCTATATCGATGCCGTCTATGAGTGTAAACTTAAGGAGAGAAATTAAAATACTGGCTGGGCCAAGCCATTGAAAAGCCAGGCCAGGGCAAGGCATTTGGGCCTGTAATCCTCCTCTTGTCAGCCCTGAACTTCACTGCAATAGAGCTGCTTAAAATCAATCAAGCCTGGCTTCTGGATACTATCCATGATCAATGTGAACTCAACCTGTCAATCAGGTTATTACCAACTGTGATCCAGGACACAACAGGGGCTTGAAGTTGATAGTTCAAGCCTGGGGGTTATAGAAGCCCAAGACCCCAGGCAAAGCCCAGGCTTGGCCTGGCTTTTCAGTGGCTGGACCCAACCAGCAATACAGTTTCTTTCCCTCAGCTTTCAACATAATATCAAAAATTCCAAAATACACCAAGAAAGTATCTCACAATCTTGCCGTTTGAAAAACTTGATTTAAGTTCACAAATTTGTGTTCATTCAGAGCATATAATTATCATTGAACATGTTCAAGTATCTCTTCTGACTTGTAACCCAAATGACGGCATTTGAAATAGCGCCCTCGCGAGACTGATAATGAGGTCAATAAATCAGTCTGAGTTTGAGAACAACACACAGACACAAAATACATAACGGGATGGGTGACATTTCTGAAAAATGAGGTTGAACCAATAAAGATGTAAAATCGATGCTTTCGGGTATTTTCAGAGTTTGAGGAATAGATTCAAAAGAAAAGATATCAACTGAATACTAGGAGCATTGAGAAGATTTTGAACGAATTTGACTAAGAATGGAATCAAAGATGACTGGGGCCAATTTCATGGAGTTGTTAAGCACCAAATAATTGTTTAGCATAAAATGTCTAGCTCAATAAAAATAAACCACTATAAAAAAATTCCATTTGATATTCGTGGTCAGGGAACAACAGCCAAAGAACAATTGCAAATGATGCACAACACATGGAAGTTTGGTTGTTAATCCTAACAACTACTTCATCAGATATACATTACATCTTTACATCTGGTGAAGTAGTTGTTAGTACGTAAGCTTATCTTGTTTTTCTCTTTAAATAGTTTTCAAGTGCTAACCTAATTTTCTTTATCATTTCGATAGTCTGACACGTTTACCAACAATTTTCGTGGATAGCAAATTTGTGTGCTAAGCAGGGCCATGAAATTGGCCCCCTGTATTCTAACTAGCAGAATGATGGAGCATACCCGATCATTTGGTAGCGTAGCATTTGGATATTAGGGAGGCCGCCATCATAGGGCAAGATAGCTCAAATGGCAGACAGGCAAGTGACTACAATATTTCAGCATTATTTTGTTGTTAAAAGGCTCAAAGACCTAAAAATCCAAACAAACTACCCATTCCTGTTTCACTCTAAAATCCTGCAAAAGCAAGGACTCTACATATTTCAAAGGTACAACGTAATGAACGGGCTTTAATGACTCCTATGAAAAATGACAATATTATGTTTTCAACAATAGAGGGCGCTACAGCAGGCTTCAGTTGATAATTCATCCACAGATTATTTTATCGGATGTGAACAAACCTCTGGCTGCCATTGTAATCAAAACACAGGTTTTTGAGTGGCGCCCTCTTTTGATTAAAAAAGAAAATGCGGTGATGTTTTTTCGGTCTTTATGCACTACAACTACAGCTGGTACGTGGTGCGCAATTTATTCCCAAAAGGAACAGGGAATATTCGGCATGGACAACATCTCCCGGTGTTCCCCACCAGTCTTTTGCTCATGATTACCTTTCTGGCTTTTCGGATTTCAATGATGATTTGGCAGTGTACAAAATACTATACTGACACCACAACATTTTCTGTTTTATCAAAAGAGGGCGCCACTCAAAAACTTGTGTGCAGATTACGGTATAATTATGCAAATGCCCACCAACCAGCGCCCTCTACTGATAATTAAGCTAGAACATTTCATTCACTTACCAAGTTGGTGTTCTTCTTCTCTTCATGAGCGACGATGTCGGCTGTCTGCTCCTTGGAGAACTTCACAACAGCGGCTATCACTTTGGCCATCGTCTGGAAGGAAAAAAACAGAAAGTAAATTTGGATCATCCAATCTTCTGATACCAAATAAATGTAGGAAAAGGTGTGTATAGATAAGGAACTCAGGACAAAGTTCCAGTGTCAGCAGAATGAGACCATCATGGAAACGTTATGACTGCCGATGAGGCAAACAGTCTGGAACTACGATGGAACGCCACTATAACGAACACCGCTATACTGAACATTTGGCTATACCAAACATCATCCTTGGCTCCCAATTTTTGTGTACAATACATAGCCAATATGGTTCTTTAATTCACTATAACGAACGATCACTATAATAGACAATATATGTGCATCCCGCCATGTTTGTTATTGAAAAGTGAACAAAGAAAAATTGACTGGAGCGGGATTCGAACAATATGTTTGTTATAGCGGAATTCAAAGGAGAGAAACTTAAATACTCATCAATTAACCACAAGGGAAACTGACTGAATTTAAAAGTCATTGAAAATTGAACAAAGACAAATTTAATGGAGCGGGATTCGAACCGCCGACCTCCTGAATACCATACAGGGGCTCTACCAACTGAGCCATCCAGCCCTATGTCAGGTATGTTGGTTGCCATGGCTTCTGACTGCCAAACGAATAAAGATAGTTGACTATTGGGGTCACCACCAAAGTAGGTAATTGTTTCTTTGTTCACTTTTCAAAAACTTAAATACTGTTGAAAAGCAAGGCAAGGCCAGGGTCCAATTTCACTAATACTTTGCGATCATCGCTAAAGCCCAAATCCAACGCTAAACAGTATTGCGACACAAAGTAGCGATCAATTTTCTGTTTAGCAATGCAGTTGGGCTTTAGCGATGATCGTAAAGCGTTAGTACAATCGGCCCCTGGCCTGGGTCTTCAGGCCTCAAATCCTCCTCTTGTCAATGCTGAACTTCACTACAATGAAGCCTGGGATGCATTCCACTCCAGCTAACTAAGCGCACGGCGCACAATGTGCGCCACCGTTTTCAAACCGGAACGCGCTGTTCCCCAAACACACACAACGTTCGCCTAACATAGCAAACGGTGTAGAGGAGGGGTGCGTTCCACTCCAGCTAACTAAGCGCACAATGTGCGCCACCGTTTTCAAACTGAAACGCGCTGTTCCCCAAACACACACAACGTTCGCCTAACATAGCAAACGGTGTAGAGGAGGGGTGCGTTCCACTCCAGCTAACTAAGCGCACGGCGCACAATGTGCGCCACCGTTTTCAAACCGAAACGCGCTGTTCCCCAAACACACACACAACGTTCGCCTAACATAGCTAACGGTGAAGAGGAGGTGTTTGCTGAAGTTGACTAACTACTTTGAATGAAAGATGGACGCAGTATGCAACCCCTTTTTTCGCCATTTGTTGTGTGTGCGTTCCACTAAAAAATCCAAGCGTAATGCAAACGGCGCGAACATAATGGCGTATGTTTGCGCAAGCAGAACACACCCCTGGCTTCAGGATAGTAGATACTATCCATGATCAATGTGGACTCAACCTGTCAAGCAGGTTTATAGTGCCAACTATGATCCAGTTCCCCAATGGAGACAGTGGTAATGTGTGGTATCAAAGCAGCTCTTGTCTTGTGTGGTAAGCGCAGAGGGTTAGGGTTAAGAAACATACAACATTTCAACATTTTGCTGACATCGATCTTCAACCTACCTTTGTTTCTCGACCCATCATGTACTGATACAAGACGTTCTTCAAATACTGTATGAAAATGACAAAATAGTGAAACCAACTTGAATTGACTAGTGTCAGACAGTGTGGCAACAAATGGTGCCATTCGCAATGCATACATTACCACAATAGGGCGCTAGATAGTTGCTTACATTGTACATTATAGACCTTTCTTTTGTTTACAAACATTGGCATGATGGTTATTGGCAATACTTAGCATGGGCGGCCAAATGTTGCAAATCATTTCGTCTTCTTGACAGACGGCGTGACCAACTTCAACACTTTTGCAAACTTTCCATAGCTGTCCAAATACATACCATCATTGCTTGTGCTGTTTCCATTTAAACATTCAGCAATATCTTTCAATGTTTATGAATTGTTGTGTACAAATTGTATTCAAATTGTGGTTATATTTTATGCCCGGCTTTGATGGCTCTCCATAGTTGGTTGGCCATCTTGGTTGGCAAAAACTCGGGGTGCACATGACGTTGCAAAAGAAAGGTCTATAGGCAACCTAACTTTATTGAAAAACGCTGATCTATTCAAATGCAAACCAAGGTGGTAAATGTACCACAATGAGTGAATGTTTTAGGACAATAAAGGTTCATTGTACCTCTTGTTCCAGAAAGTACCCTCATTCAATGTACTTCAATGGAAATAAACAAAGCAATCATGAATATGAACTGCTATAGATACTTCCCGTCCGGAAGGGGTAACAACGATGTAAATAACTGCTTTTGATTTTCATCAATAACATTAACGATGGTCTGCCTTGACATGGGGGAGGGGAAGGGGGGGAGGGGCAAGTGAATGAGGTCATCAGCCACCATTATTAGGGTTGTATCTCGATATGACATCCCTCCTTAAGAGTCTAAGCTCAAGAAATCAAATGGGGAAAACAGCTATAGATGCTTCCCGGGTGGAAAGGGTTAATCCCACAGTGTCTTACCTCAATCTGGGTGGGTTCTGCTAAGGGAACTGCCTTGTGCTTGCTGGGTGTATTATTGGCAGATGCTACAGGCGAACCTAATGTTTGTGAACATTTTCAAAAAACAGAATGGGAGTTAAAATTGATATTTAAACCATCAATTCAAAAACTGCCAGTGAGCAACATGACAAATGGCCTTTATGAAACCCAGGCTTGAGGCTAGGCTTGGGAATCATTTTGCTTCCGCCATTTGAGGCCCTCAAAACAAAATGAAGGGATTCGGATGCATGACGAAGCCGAAGAAAGGCTCCAGCTTCACTGTGCATCACAAACCCTTCATCTCTTTAGGACACAAAATGGCGGTAGCAAAATGAAACCCAAGCTTAGCCTCAAGCCTTATTTTGTAAAAGGCCCTATATTATGCTCCATAATGGTGTTTAAGTTATTTATGCATTTGACAAAGTGACTGGCTCGAGTGGTCAACTGTTTTGCTTGTTCATTTCCCTTATGCAAGGTTAACATGTTTTGCTGTTTTATTTAGGGATAATACTCGGGTCTGTATCAATACAAGTTTAGGAAGAGAAACATTTAATGCTGTTTGACCCCAGCTAATGAAAAGGCTGGTCAGGCCAGGGCTTTGCCTGGGATCTTGAGCTTCTATATTGCCTACCCTTAAACTAAAAATTTCAGGACCCTACTTTTGTCCTGGATCATAGTTGGCATAAATCTGATTGACAGATTGAGTCAACATTGATCATGGACAGTATCCAGAAGACAGGCTTTGTCAGTTTGCTGGCATCAAGCAAGTTTATTGCATTGAAGTTCAGGGCTGACAAGTGCAGGATTACAGGCCCGAAAGCCTGGGCCTGGTCAGGCTTTCCAAAGGCTGGGCCTGACTAGAATTAGAGTTTATCTCCCTTATCTTATGGGCGCAAGCATGACAGGTTCCTACTGGTTTGCAGTGACTGGCTTAAATGTACAGCTCAGTATCATCTTTGGCAACCTAAGAGTAGACTATTTTGATCAGATGGGTTGCACATTTTTCAAAGTTCTTTTGAAACTGACCTGGTTCTGTTCCCCTGAGGGCGCTGTTCTCTTCTATAAGCTGCCTCTCCCGCAGCTGGAACTGGGCCATCTGGGCTCTCTGCTGCTGAACTTCAGCCTGTAGAAAATATGCACAGACAGGGAATGAGTGGTGTAATAATTATACTTGCATAGCGCCCTCTGTTGACTAATTCACGGCAATGTAATTAATACTCAAACGTACGAACCGATTACGCGCACTGACCCGCATGCACATACATACATGTACATTGGGTGCATTCGTTTAGCTCCCCCGGGTCGACACCAGTCAACCTCGTCCTCATTCTCTCGCTTGTTTTGTGCAGTTTTAAACACGACCATTCCCAGTAAGGGCTGACCTGTGTTTAGCGAATGCACCCATGAAGGCCTCTCTAAAACATAGTCTTGGGAATCCTGTAAGGGCCGTGAGTTGCGTGCCCACCTCATTATGTAGCGCGCTACGTCGTCTCCATGACACACTGTTGAATATGTATGATTACCTGCACTGGCCTGCACACACGTAGGCCTATACGTGTATGTTAATAGGCTGCCCGAGGGGCCGATTTCACTAAAGCTTTGCGTTTTTCTGTTTAGGGATGGATTTGGGCTTTACGATGATCACAAAGCGTTAGTGAAATCGGCTCCTGATTCATAGGTAACATATGCGCAGTGTGTTTTCCCCCATTTTTAGGGGGACAATTTACAGGATTCCCAAGGCTATGTTTCAGAGAGGCCTTTACGTACAAGTACGTACGTGCGTGCGGATCAGTGCGAGTAATCGGTTCGTACGTTCCAGTAATAACATTGTCATGAACCAATATCTGTTGACCAGTACTTGACATATTTCTATACTGCACGTTATTAGTACAGAACCTGCATGCATATAAAGATGATTCAATGAAGTCCATAGGGAGAGAAGATAGCCAAGGTTAATATCTCAACACCAGTAAGGCTGTGTCTTAGTGAATTACCTGGCTACGGCTTTATCAAATCTCTAAGTGTGTTAACTTGTTAACTACATGTAAAGCCGTAGCCAGGTAATTTACACACTTAGCCAACACGAGGGCTCAATTTCACGGTTCTGCTTATCCCAGAATTTGGCACTTATGATTCTCATTCTACAAGTCTATGCTTAATACAGGGTTAATAGTGCCTAAATAGCGCTCCGCACTTGATCTAAAAATAGCACCGGATCTCAGACAAACATTGCAACCATGCAAACGTGAGTGGGTGTGTGCGTGCATGGGCGTGTACACTACGTGTGTGAGTCAATGTTTGTCTGACATCCGGGGATGTCATTAGTGCCGAGCGCTATTGTACAATAGCTGAGTAAGCAAGAAAATCATTATGAACAACGCAAACGCACAACTGAAAATTCCTTGCTAATCTATGAAATGAGATCTTGTATATAAGCACAGAATGTCCTGCTTCTGTATAAAGCGCAAATTCCACACTTATGTTAAGCAAAGCCATGGAACTGGACTCAGGGACAATTTCAAGAAATTTCCTAAGCACAAACATTTGCTAACCATGACATTTCTGTCTTAATAAAAACAGGATTAACAACCAAATGTCCATATGTTGTATTTCACTTGTGATAGTTCTTTGGCTGTTAAAGTTTAAGTGACCGTGAATATCAAATGTTTTTTTTATGGTGGTTTGTTTTTATAATGAGCAAGACATTTTGTGCTAAACAATATTTTTTTGCTTAACAGCTCCATGGAATTGGCCCCTGGTGCCAAGAAAGAACCAAAGGTAGGAAAAAATGGTATTAAAGGCCAGTGCTGTCTGGCAACCAGAATCAAGCAATGACTTTATAGGCATGCATTAGAGCAATCATCCCCATCTACCAGACTATTGGCTACAGCAGTGTATGTGGAGTAGGAAAAAAACTCGGAGTTAGGAGGATCTTTATCGAAGGCTTTGAGAAAGATCAGGATCGAAAAGTGTCAAGCCCTCCTAATTCCAAGCATTTGACATATTTCAGGTTATTTTGGCTAGTGAGCAGTTTGCAGCAGTTTATTACTTGTATCAGTGTATATAGGAGAAAACTCAATAGTTTGAAATATGGGCAGAATTATGCCAGAAGTTTGCATGTTGTGCTTTCATGCAAGTCTCAACATAAGGGTAGAAATGGGTTAGTATTAATGATCTGCAAAGCAATAGACCTAATATTCACGGTGCATCCATCCTACATTTGAAGATGTGCAATCAAATCGAGGATTGGATTCAAAGTAGTCTGGTACCCATTATCTTTTTAGAATTGGTGTTATTTTTCCAACGGGTATACAAGGAAGGTGACAAGATGGATGCACTGTGAATAGGGTCTATTGTCTATTGCATTGTAACTTCAATAGCGCCCTCTACAGGTTATGCATGAGGCAGATCAAGGCAACGGAAGAAGATGAAAGCTGGATGATTCCATCTCAGCACTAGCTGTTGTTAGCTTGGAAACAAGAACCAATAATTTAAGGCCCAATGGCCTGGGCCTGGGGATGGTTCCGCTTGTGCGAACATATGCGAACATGTTCGCGAATTTTGAAAGTGAACGCATCAACGCACACACACAAACATGTGTTGCGTAGTGCGTCCATCTTTCATTAAATGTAGTTCGCCAAATTCAGCAAACATCTCCTCTACACCGTTAGTTACGTTAGGCGAACGTTGTGTTCCTGTTTGGCGAAAAGCACGTTCTGGTTTGAAAAAGCACATTGTGCGCTGTGTGTGTAGTTAGCTGGAGTGGAACGCATCCCTGGCCTGACTTTTCAGTGGCTGCTGTGTCAGACCAGCATTAAAATTCCTCTCCCTAAAACATGATGATTCTACTCTTAAATATTAAACTACACCTCTTCAAGTGAATGAGTTTGAGCATTTTAGTTTTTATCAGCACCCTCCACCCGTCTCCCACCAAGCGAGGGCGCCATATACATGTACCTTTAACAGGACATTATTTTGACTCAGCTCCTCAGGATTCAAGTTTTCAGCACTAGCTAAGAGGGGATCAAGGGACAGCACAGAGTCTGGTTCCTGGACTCCCTGTGGAGAAACAGTGGACAGCCTCACCTTAATAATGAACAATTGACAAGCTTTAGGGCATGAAAATAACACCGTCAGGTCACCGATGTTTGTTTTACATACCTTATGTGGACTTTCCTTTGTTTTCATGTACTGACCAAATGGACAACTTTAAACCATTGGTATTTGAACTCTACCCATTTTTCATGATGGACTTTGGACCGAATATCCCTTGAATGATAAACTTCAATTTGCGACAGATAAAGACACACTGGAAATGTTTCCCTTTGGCCTTTTCATTGGCATCAAAATGTGGACGTGTGTGAGTCCACATAACGTCTTGGGATCCTGCATTATGTGGACGTCCTTTGTCGTGAGGTCCACAGAGTGTATGCCACTCCTGTGCACCCCGTCATCAAGAAGGGTATACAGACCATGAAGCCTCCAAAAACTAGCCCAAAGCTTGCCCAAAGTGTTCCCGCTTTTGCTTCCAGGAGTAGAGCACATTATACACACAGATATCATTCTATTAAACCTAAACCAACCTCCATACCACAGTGTGGTTTGTGTGGTAAGTCGTGGTTTAAAGGTCCTGGGGTCGATTTCACAACGCCCTATGATCGATCATAACTGATACAAAGGATAACCTATCGTATCCTACGACATCAATGTGGGGCTGCAATACATCTAATTATTAAGTTCTACAATTGATAGTAAGGTACGATTAGATTCGTGAAATCATCCTCGGTTCCCCCTATGGAGACTGTGGTAGTGTGTGGTAAGCAGCTCGTCTCATGTGATAGGTGCAGAGGGTTAGGGTTAAGGGGTGAGTGTTCACAATCCAGGTGCATAAAATCGATTTAAGGTATAAACTCTTGTGTGTATTCTCGATAGCCATGGTAGCACTTAGACAACAGGGACGGCCCTTACCATTAAGGCCACACAGTCTGGGGAAAGAACACCATTACAGTGCTGCAGTGGTCTCTGGTTCTAGTCCTGGTTCAGTCAATTTTGCTTTCGAGGCGGATGTCCCAAGAATCTCTATTTTGAGGGTTTGGGAACAATGACTGTGCTTGACAGAGCAATTGAGCCATGATCTGAGGGAGAAAAACTTGAATACTGGAAGGACCCAGCCACTGAACAGCCAGGCCAGGCCCGGGCTTGGTCTGGGGTCTTGGGCTTCTATAAATCCCTAGCCTTGAACTATCAAGTTCAAACCCTTGCCCTGCTGTGTCCTGGATCATAGTTGGAAAGCCTGGCCAGGCCTGGGCTTTACCTGGGGTCTTGGGCTTCTATAATCCCCAGCCTTGAACTATCAACTTCAAGCCCCTGCTGTGTCCTGGATCATGGTTGTCAAAAATCTGCTTAAAACAGGTTGAGTCCACATTGACCATGGCAGTATCCAGAAGCCAGGCCTTATTCATTTTGAGCAGCGCTGATGTATTGAGGTTCAAGGCTGACAAGAGGAGAATAACAGGCCAGACGGCCTGGACCGGGCCTGGCTTTTCTGTATCTGAGCCCAACCACTATTAAAGTTTCCCTCCCTAAAAATGACCACAACCTTGACTAACCTGTTTGCCCTGGCTGACCGAATGCTGGTAGGCAGTCATCTCCTTCCGGATTCTGGCCTCTAGGTCGGACAGCTCGTTCTGATGGGTGGATTCCTGGTGTTCCAGCCTGAACTCCACCTCGTTCAGCTGGGCCTTGTGGTCTACATTCAGCTGGGCAATGCGGGACTCGTACATCTGCTTCAGTTCCTTGGTCTGTTCCCGGAATGCCTGAAAGTTGGTAACATTGAAAAACCAGACCATGAAGAACCAAAAACTCCAAATCAAAAGATGCATCCTAAATAAAACCTTAAAAAGTGAACAAAGAAAAATTGACTGGAGTGGGATTTGAACCGGCGACCTCCTGAATACCATACAGGTGCTCTACCAACTGAGCCATCCAGCCCTACGTCGGTGGTGACCCCAATAGTCAATTATTTTAGTTCGTTTGGCAGTCGGAAGCCATGAAACCACACACACACCGCCATATCCCAGGGATCGTTTCACCGATACGTGCAGCAATGCTGCAACCTGGGAACGGTACATGGGGGATAACTAAAAATAAAACCTGTAATCAAATGACAATAAGTTTAAACCTGAAGCATATGTGTCTTTTGATGTGACGTGACTTTGCACAAGACCCAACTATGTATTGTGGAGGATACGCGGGTGGGATTTGAACCTGTGACGTCCTACTTACTAGAGTAGGTATCAACTTGACATAACTATTGCTTTAAGGGTAGTATCATTCTTTGGTTTTTATCAAAGAAATACAGATTCATGGGCGAAAATACCAAGACAGATACAGTAACAGTCATCTGTGAAAATGGCAGTCCCATTCGTTGCCCACTTTTTGAGAAAATAGTGAAAAACAGCCGCAGTATTTATTAAGTCTTTTCTCTTTTATTTTTGATCTTTTAAAAGATCAAAAAGATTTTCGGTCGTTGTTTGACTAATTTCTGGATAAATACACCATTTCAGGCGGAAACATGTTAACCGTAGGTTTCTACTAGCACCATCTTCATACCCTGAAAGTTATACATTAATCTGTGAACATTTCTGTTTTGGTCTCTTACCAAAGTATGATACTACCTTTAATATGCCAACATACATCCATATACATGATATATATCCCACATACAGCGAGTTCACATCCACTTACCGCTATTTCTTCTTTGTGTCTGTCATTGATGGTCTCTAGCGCCCTCGCTTGTTCGTCATTCTCTCGGTGTAGCTCCTTCACAATATCACGGTGCTCCTTCTCAATACGCTGTTCAATATTCTGCCCCTTATCTGAGAAAATAATAATCAAAACAAATTTCACAGATGATGATTAGGAAAACATTGCATCTATTCAACACAAAAATGTTTGAATAAGCTTTTCTTGCCATCATGTTTTCATCCGAATAAAACTTTCAGTTTAGGGTGGCATCTTATGATAAGATGGTCCATATGATAAGGTTGGGCAGTTTTTAGGTATTGCCGAATAGTGGCGGTTTAAAACAAACAAAAAGAAATCAAACCGAAGATTTTTTGAAATACTGACATACCGGCAAAGTCGGTTTAGAAAAAAAAGAAAACGCGGTATTGTAAGATTTGAAGAGCCCCACTTGTTATTTTTCTGTTGGCAACAGCCAGAGTGTAAACTAAATGGAGATAAGATCTTTCCCTTCATGTTTAAGCGATTTGTCGACAACGGAAAGTTTGTGGTTTCTGGTTTCTTGACCCAGAAATCTGAACCCAGCTTAAAAAAAGGCCTGCCAATTATGTGTAGACGACGTGTAGACAGAACTGGAGACAGTTCATGAAAACAAGCGGATGAACCACTCACCATGTATGACACACTATTAACATTCCTGTGTCCGATCAAAAGATAAGATGACGTAATTTGTGCCTTTAGAAGTTGCCGGTAGTACCGAATACTGTGGTTTTTTTTGGGTGCCCGTATACCGGCTAGTCAAAAATTGGAAACCACCCAACCCTATCATATGGTGCATACAACTTTTTCTTGCGCTTGCAAAATCTGGGGCATGTTTTGGCGGACCTGACCAATGAAGTGTTTCTGATGTCACTCTTGATGAACAGAATCATAGTTAGGAAGAGGGCGGTGTCACACCAATGTCGTCATTGAAGCAGAACCGAAGTTGCAAAAACCAATAACCAACGCAGAAAAACTTCAACGGTTCGCGCCGCCAAAACGTGCCCTGGTCTGGGGGTGAAATGTCGCAAATTGGAAGACAACCGCCAAACTTTTTTCTGAATCGGGTACTCACAGATAGCCTCGTGAAGGGCCTGTTCGGTCTCATGTTCCTTAGAAGCCATCTTGGCTGTCATCTCCCTCATCAGCTGCTTGATCTTGGAGTGATGCTCCAGGTCTTGCTCTTCCAGCTTCTGCTCATACTCCCTCTGCAGTCCGGCCAGCCTCTTCTCGGCGTCGGCGCTCAGCCTGTCCAGCTCAACCTTGTGCTCCTGCCTTTGGGGCGGGAAAAAGTATCGAATGCCAAACTTTAGCATCATTCTTTAATAACAGAGAGGTCTAGGCTTTGACTCAATGTAATTGCTATTTGAAGATGGTGGAGCAACCCAAAATAGATTGTAACCCTCTTCGAAGCTTTGAGTCTGGCTTTGGCTTTCTTTCTGTAGTGCTTTGAACTCTATACTGTGATTTGGTCAAGTGTATTAGCATACGCTACCGGTCTTAAGTCACTTGTGTGTTAGCTGTCCGTTGTTGTACATATCTCACTGCTGTTGTGCTATTGCAAAATAAAGCAGTAGTTTAACTAGTTGATATTAATGAAAAAGCTGTATCCTCATTGAGTGATCCCCACATACCGTTCCCAGGTTGCAGCATTGCTGCACGTATCTATGAAATGATCCTTGGGATATGGCAGTGTGTGCGTGGTTTCATGGCTTCTGACTGCAAAACGAACAAAGATAATTTGACTATTGGGGTTAACACCAACGCAGGGCTGGATAGCTCAGTTGGTAGAGCGCCTGTACAGTCTTAAGGAGGTTGCCAGTTCGAATCCCGCTCCAGTCAATTTTTCTTTGTTCAAATTACAATGAGTTTCCCTTGAGGTTATTTGATGTATATGGTAGTTAATATTGATACATTTGTGTGTTCCATCAGTTCATTACACTTTCCATATCTAAAATCTAAAACCTGGGATTTCTAATATGGAAGTTTTTGCCTTTCCTACGTCAACCCCTAAAATTCTGTACAAGATTGTGCATAACACCATTCAGAAATGGAATGAGTATAGTAATGACAACGTTAATCTTGAAATTGTATGATTCCACTCACTTGAGAACATTGATTTCCCGTTCAAATCTCTCAGTGTTTTTTTGTAGTTTCTCCTCCAGGTGTTTCATCTTCCTCCCTTCCTCCGCCTTGTCCCCATCACCCCCAGGAGGTGCAGCACCAAGCATCCCCTCCCTGGCTACAGTGATGGTCTCCTCGACAGGTTGCACGCTGGCCACTTGGATCTTCTCTCGCTCCTGCGTCAACTCTTGCTGGAGGGTGAGGATCTCCAATTCATGAGCCGCTCTCAAGGTGTTGGTCTTCTCTTCCAAGGTGGCAAGTTCTTTGAGGTGGGAGGCCTTAGCTGTGGCAAGCTCATCGGTTAGCATTCGGCACCGCTCTTCGATGGCGTCAAACTGCTTCTTCCGGGAATCCAAGTCTTCCCGGTACTGCTTCTTGATCTCGGAGAGTCTTCCCTCGGCCTTCTTCTTCAAGTCGCCCACCCGCTGTCTTGTCTCCTCTTTTGCCCTGTCGACTTCTTGTTTTGCCTTCTGATCCGTTTCAGCAATTTCCTTGTCTTTGGCTGAGCAGAGTTCCTCTAACTCCTTTATCCTCTCTGATTGCATTCTCTTTGATTCGCTTTCTGAGGACAATCTTGCTTCTTGTTCCTCCACAACTTTTGCTGCTTCTCTCTTCAACTCTTCCATCATTTCAGAGATCTGGTTATCCTTGCTGGCACAAAGCTGTTCCAACTCTGTTACTCTTTGCAATTTTTCAGCACTGGAACCTTCAGCTGATATTCTTGCCTCTTTCTCCTCATTGGCCCTCTCTGTTTGATGGCTTAAATCCTTTTCAATCTCAACAATTCTGTTGTCCTTCAGATTGCAAAGTTCGATCAGTTCGCTGATCCTCTCACCACTCTTGTCTTTGTCAGCATTCTGTGCCGTCAGCTTTGTTTTCTCTTCCTCCAGCATCTTCCGAGAGTCTTGGAGCTCTTCGATCAGCTTCTGTTTCTCAGCATCATGACTGGCCATCAAGGAGGAGATCTCAGCTTCAAGGACTGCCGTCTTATCCTTATAGAGTACTTCAAGGTCCTGGGCTTGTTTCTCCATGAGTGCAATTTGCTCCTCTGCTGCCTTTAGCTTAACTTGCATCTCCAAGTCACTATCGATCAAATCGTCGATCTTCCTCTGATGCTCCATCTCCATCTCCTGGATCTGTTGGTCCACCTTGGCGCCCTCTTGTCGCGACAAGCCATCAAACTGTTTCTGCATCACCTCTATCATCTCAAAGTGCTGCTGCTCAAGCTGTTCCATGTTGGTTTTGTGCTCCTTGTCTTTCTTCTCCAGTTCCTCTTTGTGAAGCTTTTCCAGTTTCTCGATGAGCTCCGTTGTCTTTGTCTCCTCGTGCGACAGGTTCTCTTGGCTCTCTTTTTCCAACGAGGAAATCTTCTCCTTCAACTGTTCAACCTCAGCAGATTTCTCCTGTTCCAGTCTTGCAACTGTCTCGGCGAGCTCTTGTTTACCATCCTCCTCTTTCCTCTTGACCTCTTGTTCTAACTCAGCGAAACTCTCGGTGTGTTTCTTCAATGTGCTCTCGAGTTCCTCAGCTTGAATTTTCTTGAGGCTCTGGACCTCCTCTGCATGTTCAGCCCGAGCTCGCTCAAGAGCTCCACCAACTTGCCTTTCGTGTTCCTCTTTCATTTCCTCCTTGTTCTTTTTGAGTTGTTCGATCTGAGTCTTGAGGGAAGCAATCTTGGCCTTGGCCTGATCTCTGAAATCAATCATCTGCTGTTTGTGGACGGCATTTTGCTTCTGGAGAGCTTCTTGATGCTCCTCGCTGAGACGATCAATTTGTTCTTTGTGAGTTACCTGCAGCTTGGACACAACCTCTTCTGATCCTACTTCCTTCTCCTTCAGCAGATCGGACAGCTGATTCTGGAAATCTGTTTCCCTTTGGGTTAGTTTCTCTTCAGATTCTCGGGTCGTCCTCTCCAGCTCCTCTTGGTGAGATTTTGCAACAGCAGACAATTTATGTTCATTTTCCTCCTGGAGACCATGGACGGTCTCCTGCAGGGCCTGAATTTGAGATTCCAGGGCATCGACTTTTTCGGAATGGTGTTTGGTGAGCTCCGATCGGTCTGATTCTGCTTTGTCCTTGACGGCTTTCTTACTCTCCTCAAGTTCCTCCTGCATCTGTCGGCTCTTCTCCTCCTGAGCTGCTTTGAACTCGGCCAACTTCTCTTTATTTTTCTCTTGCAAGTCTTCATAATGTTTCTTGACAGTCGTTATCTTGGACTTCGCCTGATTCTTCAATTCATTCATTTGGGATTTATGGGTCTCCATTTGTTTTTCTCTTTGCTCTTTGTGTTCCTGGGTAAGATTCTGCAACTCTGTATTCTTATTATGAAGTTCAAGAGATAGGGCTTCCTGGGCCTGAGTTCTGCTCTCAATTTCTGCTCTGAGGGACACTTCGGACTCTTGTAATTCTCTCAGCAGATCATCTTGCTTAGAAGCAACCTCTGCCCTCTCGGCAGCTTCTGCTTTCATCCGAGCCAGCTCTTCTCCCAAACCATCAACTTTAGCTGTCAGGGCTGACTCTGCTGCCTTCAGTTCCTGTATGATGTTATCCTTTTCCGAGAGTTGGCTGGACTTTTCCTCAAGTTCCTCTCTAAGCTGCTGCAACTGCTTCTCCAGTTCCTCCAGTCTGCTACCGAGAGCTTCCGAATGACTGGACTTTTGTTGGACCTCCACTTCAAGCTTTGACATTTGAGCCAACTGCTCTTGCAGCTTACCTTCCTCTTCTTGGAGGCTCCCGTGTGACCTCTGTAACTCTTGTAGCCTCTCCGTTTCAGATGCCAGTTCGGCTTCCAAGCGTTCAACATTCTTTAACAATTCCGCTTCCCGGCTTTCAAATTGAGACCTCAAGGTATCCAGCTCAGTTCTTAGAGTATCTCTTGCATTGGATGCTTCAGAAAGCTCTTTGGTATGTGCATCAGTTAAGTTTGCAATTTCATCTTGAAGGTGTGATAATGTTTTCTGAGATTCCTCCATCTTTTGATCAAACTCTGCTTTCATACTTTCAAGAGAAGCAGAGAGCTCGGCTTCCTTATGCTTGCACCCTTCTAGCTGGGTCTCCTTTTCTGCCTGGAGGTTCACAAATTCTGCTTCCTTTGATTGCAGATGCATATTGCTTGTTTCAAGCTCACTTCTGAGTTCGTCCAAAGTGAGCTGAAGAGAGCTGGAGCTTGATTTGAGTTCTTGTATGGCCTTCTCCTTCTGGCTGATCTCGTCGTGAGCTTCAGCAAGCTGTTGTCCGAGTTTCCCTGAGAGCTCATCAACCGAGCTCTGCTTCTGTACCTCGACTGACTCCAGTCTCCTCTCCAAGTCCTTCTCGTGGTTTACCCTCTCCTCCTGTAATCTCTCTTCAAAACTCGATTCGAGTTGAGCTATTCTTTCCTTATGCTTGTTCTCATTCTCGGTGAGCTGCAGCTCAAGGGACTTGCACAAGTGTTCCTTCTCTTCGCAAAGCTTCTCGAGATTTACAACAGACTCGTCGCTGGCCTTCTTAACGTCTTCTAAATCGTGGGATAATCTTTCCATCTCGTCTTCTTTGTTCCTAATATCAGAAAGTCTCTCATTCAAGAGTGACTCCAATTTGTTGACAGCTTCTCCGTGCTCATGCTGCCGTAATTCTAAAAGTTCTTGTAAACTTGCAAGTTCACTTTCAAGTTGTGAATTTCGAGAATGCGTACGGTCAAGTTCAGCTTGAAGTTGGATGATGCTTTCACTATTTTCACTTTCCAAACTGGCCTTTTCATTCTGAATGGCAGAAACTTGCTCTTGGAGGCTGGCTGCAAGACTCTCTTTTTCTTCCAAAGCTTTCCTGAGGGCCTGGGTTTCCTCCGAGTACTTTTCATTGTGCGAGTTGACGTCATTAAGGGCGGTATTGATCCTGCCCAACTGTTCGGTGTGTTTCTGTCTTTCCAACTGCAGGTTTTCATTAACTGCGGCAAGATCACCATCGAGCTTCACCTGGAGGGCCTCCAAGGAGTTCTGGAGCTCTTTCTCTTTCAGCTGAAGGTTCTGAATCGTCTTCTCCTGCTCTGCAACTGTGTTGTTTGCCTCAGTGAGCTTATTACCAAGCTGACTAAATTGTTCGTCTGCTGAGCTCTGTTTCTGGATTTCCAAGGCCTCTAGTCTTCTCCCTAACTCTTTCTCGTGGTTCTCCTCCTGGAACTTCATCTTCTGCTCAAATTCCTCAATTTTATTCTCGTGCTCCTTGGCTTTTGCTTCCATGCTTCTATTCAGAGTCTCATTCTGCTGCTTCAGCTCCTCAATTTCTGAGAGACTCTTCTGAATCTCATTTTCCTTGTCCTTGAGCTCTTTGAGGTGATGCTCTGCAGCTTCCTTTATCTGTGCCTCCAACTCACCTATCCGAGTTTCGCTCTCCTTGACCTTTTGATCCAAGCGCTCCTGAAGTTCAGAAGTCTTTTGCTTCCAGGAATCTACCTCAGCACTGAAGTCCTCAAGTTTCTGCATTTGCCCTTGAGCATCCTCTGACCTTGCAGCTTCCTCGGTCTTAACCCTCTCCTCTAAGGCTGCTAACCTCTCATCTTTCTCTTGGCCTTCTCCTGTCAGGCTCTGGATTCGCTGCTTCATCTCGGAAGCCTTTGCCGCCAGCTTTTGAAGCTGATCAATCTTCTCCTGGACGATCTTCTGGTGGTTCTGATTCAGTTCGTCCACCTTTGTCTTGTACTCGGCATCTGAATCCCTGTTTGTCGCCTCGAGGAGGTCCTCGTGTCGCCTTGTCAGCTCATCGACGTAGGTACGGTGTTCCTGTTTAAGCTCCTCTAGCCTGGTGGTCAACTCCTCCTGGTGGGCTGCCTTCAGTTCCTCTGTGGCCTTCTCGTGTTTCTCTTTGCTGTTGGAGATGGCCGTGCGACTACGCTTGATGATTTCTTCGATCTTGTTGCGAGCTTCTGTCTTGTCGGTCTCGATCTTGTCCTTCAGCTGCTGTAGGTTCCCTTCCATTTCCAGTTTTTCCTGTGAGAAAAAAATCCACAAATTAACAAGGTTCACTGGCTACAGAGTAGAGCGCAGGTGTAAAACATAGTGTAATGCAATCATAAGCCTTTTTTCAACTGTCTTCAGATGTTATAATTCAGATTAAATTCTTGCAAATTAGGCTTGCCCTTCACCGACGTGAATGAACGCTGTATACTCAGTGCTTGCAGTGCACGCAAAAAAAGTCACATGCTGGCTAAGGTGGGATTCGAACCCACGACCTCCTGCTTACTAGTGCAGATGCCATACCTGCTAGGCCCCCGATGCTAGCTGGAGTCAGCGGGGTGAATCAAATCCAATATCGCGGCGAGTACCCCAGTAAATCATGAGTATTAAATGATTTGGTCGGGAGATAAATAATATGCAAATTAGGCTTGCCCTTCACCGATGTGGATGAACACTGTGTGATTCAATTCTTGTTTTTCTACGACCCTAACCTGATATGTGTTCAGATTTAGGAACTCTCCTTATTCTCTCAACAGTCTGTGGGACAGAAAGCCTAATATAATGCAATGGTCTCCTGGTCTAATATTACCCGCGTCCATCAAAATGCATCAAAACCATCAGATGGACCTTAGCGGTTCGGGGGAAGCTTGAGTTGAGTTCAGAAAGGTTTTTTGCATCATTCTGAAGTGAAGCTGAACTGAAATGTCCTCAAACAGGGGGGCATAGGTGGCAAGTGCGTTAGGCACTGGCCTCTCACCAATGTGGCCCGGGTTCGATCCCGTCTTGGGTCATATGTGAGTGGAGTTGTGCGTTTGGTTCTCTCCTATGCTACGAGGGTTTTTCTCCAGGTGATTCAGTTTTTCTCCCTCCACAAAAATCAAACACTTTCGATCTCAGGCTGTGCTCAGTGATCATATAATGGGTTGATGTGGCTGGCAGCCAAAGGCGCCCATGAAAGCTCGCTACTCGGTCACGTTGTAGCAGCATCCTTCACAATTCAGCACCCCAGCTGCGAATAAGGATGATTAGCCTCCCAAATTATTATTATTATTATTATCATGGAAAAGGGAGAGTTTAAAAATTTTCTCACCGTTGTCATAGCATCGATGGTGCGCTGCAGCTCGTCCTTCTGGCTGTCCTGGGCGCTGACGGCGGCCATCTTCTGCAGCTCCCTCTCCTCGATGGCCATCATCATCTCCGTCTCTTTCTCCTTCAGGATATGCTTCTGCTCCTCCTCTCGGCGCTGCATGGCCATCTGCAAGTCCTTCTCCTGCGGAAAGGAAGAGGCGATGCTCAAAAGTGATATCTGGCAGTGAAGAGGTAGGCTCATGGCAACCATCGACATGGAAACACATCAACTGAAAATTCCTGCCTTAATTACGAACAAGGGCCTTAAGGCTGGTTTATACTCACTGCGTTAATGCACGCGCAGCGCACAATGCGAATGTCGCATTCGATGTTCATACTCTTTCAAGATATGAAATACAATATGCAGCGATAGTTTGCATTCGAAACGCGCAAGCGGTATAGTTCATACTTTTAAAAAAATGTGTGATGCGCCGAAGTGCAACCCTACTCCGATTCCATGAATTCACTGATTCACAATGGAGAGAGTAAACAAGAATATTCTTTTGTCATTATTGTGGATTGCACACCGTCGAAATTAGGCCAAATCTGAAAGAAATTGCCTGCCTATTTTGCCCCGTATCTCATCTACGTGTAGGCATCCGGCGAATGTTGAAATATTTCAACTTGTTCCAATACGAATCAAATTGGTTCGAACAACCTTTTTTTCATATCCAAATACTTTTCACAAAGACGCGCACTTTTAGTACGCAGTGCGCGTTCTTACACGCAGAGCAGACACTGCGTACGCAGTGAATACACAGCGAGTATGAATCGGCCTCTATAAGCACATAATTCTCTGCTTTTGTAGTAAAGTATTAAAAGATTCTACGTTTCAAACAGCGAACAGAGCCGTGGAATTGGGCACAAATCGCTAACAAGTTATGGCACTTCACTTGATACTCACTTGGATAAAATCAGGTTGTGATATCATGTATGCTGTATAACTTATTTTTAGCACAAAAAAGAAGATTCTCCGCGGTAAAAACTACCATGAAAATGGGCCTTTGGGCAGAGACAGTTCAGAAGGGCTCTGGTTATCAGTTTCCAGGAAGTTTCAATCATTTACTCACAAGAAATGAGCTTAGAGGTATGAGCTTAACCGCAATAAAAGCCTTTAGAGAGAGAAATACTGGTCGGGCTCAGCCACTAAAAAGCCTAGCCAAGACTTGGACCTTTGGGCCTGAAATCCTCTTCCTCTTCTCAGCCTTGAACTTCAATACAACAAAAAACTGCTCAAAATCAATACAGCCTGGCTTCTGGATACTGTCCATGATCAATGTGGACTCAATCTGTCAATCATGTTTATGCCAACTACATGTATGATCCAGGACACAGCAGGGGCTTGAAGCTGATAGTTTAAGTTTAGGGATTATAGAAGCCTGAGACCCCAGGCAAAGCCCGGACCTGGTGAGTCTTATCAGTGGCTGGGCCCAACAAGTATGAAGGTCTCTCGCATTAATACCTTAGTTGCTAATGCTTCCTCATACTCCTGCTGCTTCTGTTTCAGGATGCCCTCCCAGTGGCTGTTTCTCTCTGCTACGGAATCCGTCTTCATCTTCTCCAAATCCTTCTTCATGGTCTCCTTTTCCTCCTGAAAAATAACAAACAATACATCATCCTCGTCATCATCATCATCATCATCATCAAGTGCCGTCTTCACTACGAAGGTCGGCCACCAAAGTTTTCCATCGACTCCTGTTCTGAGCCCGTCTTTTTGCTCCTACGTAAGACGTTGAACCACACCACAGCTTGATGTCATCGTTCCACTTTCCTCTTTGTCTTTCTCTGGCTAGGGAACCTTCTATTAAGCCTTCCAAGATAATGTTTGGAAGCTCACCACCACTGCCTCTAAGAAAATGTCCTGCATAGTGCAGCTTTCCTTGCATCGGACCTGTGTGTTCTGACTCTATTTAGAACGAACAATACAATAATTTCGAATCAAATGCACGTGTACGATAAACAAACGGCCCTCTCATAGGATACGACAGGTGCCCACTTTCAGTTCTGAATTTCCAAAGAGCTGCTTGGAGGTCAGCAAACTTCTGTCGAATCGCAGAATAGTGCGTAAGCCAGTTTCACTAGTAATGGTTAGCAAGAAACTTGGGCTGAGAGCTAGCACAGTGAATGAAGATTTGCATAATTCATTATAGAACCAAGCCCAGTCTGTTTAACAGATCTTAGAGTCACTGTCACTTTCCAGCAGTCGATTTCACGAAACTTTACGCAGTTGCGTAAGTCCACTTACGCCACAAATTTCATGGCGTAAGTGGACTTACGCAACTGCGTAAAGTTTCGTGAAATCGGGCACTGGTGACATTCATATTTAAATAACCTGACCACAATTTGGGTATGGCGTTCTGGACGCGGACCGGACAGGAATATTCATGTTTGCTGATTAACATACACCGTTTTTGCCGCGTGCGGCCGTGGTTGTCAAGGGCTCTTTTGTTAAAAAAAGTCCACGGACTCCAGCGGACTTCCCCAGGAAAGAACGGTTAGGCCTTAAGCCTCCTTATGGAAATCGATGTGAAATGCCTCTATTATAATAATAATTTGAGAGGCTAATCATCCTTACACGCAGCTGGGGCGCTGAATTGCAAAGGATGCGGCTTTAACGTGATGGAGTTGCTGGCATTCATGGGCGCCCTTGGCTGCCAGCCACGTCAACCTGTATATGCTTATGGAGTACACAGCCTGAGATCGAAAGTGATTGATTTTTGTAGAGGAAAGAAAACCGGAAGTACCCGAAGAAAAACCTGGTAGCATAGGAGAGAACAAATGCACAACTCTACTCACATATGACCCGAGCCAGGGTCAAACCCGGCCACATTGGTGAGAGGCGAGTGCCTAACGCACTTGCCACCTATGCCCCCTATTACGCTCCAGGGAGTTCTGACTAAGATGAGGAGGGTTTGTTTGGGTTTTTTTATTCTACCTGCATGAGAGAGATGACGGCCTGTTTGCCTCGGGACAGCTCCTGGGCCAGGTTCTGCCGCTCCTCTTCTCCGCGCTTCTCTGTTGACTCCAGCTGCTGACGCAACTCAAGAACTGCAAAGGACAAACAAAAATCACAAAAATATAGCACTGTTATTCTGGAGTACGTCGTTTTCCAGGGAGAGAAACTTTCAAATCTCTAGAAATCAGGGCAATGGTGCTGTGGTTGAGAGCGAAACTGAAATGTTTATGGGGGTGATTAAACAAAAGGCTAGAAGCTGATCTTAAAATGCAGATCATTGCTGAGAAAGGTATGGTGCTACAAGCCAAACTTGTGGTGCTGTCACCAACTAAAATGAAGCATTAATTGAAAAATCTGAGAAATCACATCTGAGACAGCTTGAAGCCATGGTTTGGACAACAAAAGTTTGCTAAGTTTGACAGTCGACACTAAGATTTGCTGCTTTAGACACTTTACATGTACAGGCAGAACAACTATTAGAGAAAAATATTGGGATACACTTTGTGCTATCTTCCCAAACCCTGGATACAATTATTTGAAGAGACACCAAGGCACAAGAGGGGCCATGGCAATGACCAGGGGCACCAAGGCAATGACCAGGGGCACCAAGGCAATAACCTCCGTAATGCCTCTCAAAATTCCTTCAATCAAAAGGACAGACTTTCAACCAGCTACTTGTAGACTGCCTGGCTAATCAGTATTTGTTGGCAAATTTTGTTCGGCAACAAGGCAGCGAAGTCAATCAAAAGCATGAAGATGCTATGGAAACTGGAGAGGCAACACTTCAAACTAATGGAGAGAAACAATACGATCCACTGACAAGCCTGGGCGTTGCCTGGGGTCTTGGGCTTCTATAATCCCTAGCCTTGAACTATCGACTTCAAGCCCTTGCTGTGTCCTGGATCACAGTTGGTACCATGATTGTCAGGTTGAGTCCACGTTGATCATGGACAGTATCCAGAAGCAAGGCTTGATTGATTTTAAGCAAGTCTATTATAGTGAAGCCTACAAGTTCAGGGCTGACAAGAGGAGGATTACAAGCCCAAAGACCAGGCCTGGCCAGGATTTTCAGTGGCTGGACCCGACCAGTATCAAAGTTTCTCTCCCTTAGAGAATTTGGGTGATTATAAAGCAGCTCAATGAAATTGGCCCTTGATGTTCACATGACAGCCAATCTTAGTACCAGGGTACAAGGAAGCCTGACCTATCATGCACCGACGGAACCTAAACGATAATACACCACACATTTTATATTAAACCGCATGCATTTCCCAAACAATCTTGAGACGATGGACAACACAAACCGAGAGCCTGCAATTCAGAACTGGCTGATAGAGTAAATGGTGCAAAACTAGAGACGAAATCATTGACCCGTGTCGGCTGAATATGAGATGCATGCTTCACAATGCATGAACCACCACCTGTGTCCAACAAACCAGTGTAAATTTTGTCACATTGCATATTGAAGAATTGTCAAAAGGTGTGAGCCAATTTCACATGTCTATGTACGATATTATGTCGTCATCAGTTGTATTTTATGAAGTCAATCATTTTTTTTTTCATGTACTGTACGTGTATAGCAAACACAAAAACTTACAAATGTAATATGTGATTTCGTCAGGGATGTGAAAATTAACATTTTTATCTGATTTAAAATTTGTGGGTTTAGGTTTTAACTCAGAATTTCAGCTTTTTTTTGTACACCTGCTCTGTACAAAAACATAGGAACTTTAAAATGTCATTTTTTTCTTGGTGTTTTCAGATTTTTTTTGTAAGTAAAGTAAATTTATAGCGAAACTCATCATCCACAGATTCTGTAGTGAGCACCCTCTTGTGTTGGCAAATGTATTGTAAATGGAACAAATTTCCCCATAATTGCATGTATTTCTGATTTTGGGAGTTTCAAACTGATTTATTTAATTTTTTTAATAGCGTGACGAAATAATTTGAAGGCCTGGCCAGGTTTTTGGGTTACTGTGCCCAACCAGTATTGAAGTTTCTCAAAGTAATACTGTGCGGATGTTTGAAAAGTACACAGATGACAGTGAAATATGTTTTACATGTATGTTCAAAGCAATGGAAGTGGGTTTGTGAAAACTAACACGATAAATGGTTTGCGCGGTGTTTCTGCCACTAACATAACTAACTGACTAAGTGGATATATTTGAAATCTGGCTATTTGGAGAAGTTATTCATTATCTCACTTGTCGCATACTGTTTCATAATGTTGGAAACTGTTAATTTGTTGTTATTTACTTATTGGTTTGTTTATTTGTCAGTTTATTTTGTGTGCCTTTATTTGCTTGTTTGTTTGTTAGGTGTTTGTGTGTCTGCTTGTTTGAACTTAACAGATGTTTTCACTCAATAAAAAGTGGTATTTTGGTTTTATAATATTGTTTGCGACTAAGAAATGAAAAAATTGAGGTGCAAAAAGAAACTGATATGAAAGAGACAGCGACAGGACCACCTTGCAAAAAAAGCCAGCAAGCTAGAGGGTCCTAACCTGTCCGCCTAGCCTCTCTGATTTGTTGCAGGTGTCGAGCTTTAATAATGTAAGCCGGTGGCGATTGCCTGGAGTCTGTGGGGAAGAAGTGGGATTGACCAATCAGGAGAGGGGATGTAAGAGAGGGTGACGCGCCTGATGGAGAAAGTCTGTTTTAAGGAAAGAGAAACTGTCCTGGGGTTGATTTCACATGTTTTGTATCAAAGTTCTGGTCGGTCAGACAATTTCACAGAAAGATGAAACTCAGACTGCAATTTGGTACAAGGGCGGGAATTTCTCAGATTGAAAAAGCTTTTCTTACAAAATAAGTCCCTTGTCAAAGCAACAAAAGATTGAACCTCTAAATCATGTGGCTTTTTAATTAGAACCACCTTATGCAAATTATGCAATGTTTTTTGCACAATCAGTTTGATTATTTTATGCAAATTTATGCAGAGTAACGATTCACTGTACAAACAACCTAAATACAACACCATTGCCCCGACGTTCCAAAAATGTTTCTTTTATGCACTTTCTAAACAATTCAAAGCAATTTTTTGTTTATAGTAGTCCAGCTTGCAAAAACTTTGACTGAGATGGGATTCAAAACCAATGGAACAATGGTCCAGCACTCTACCACCTGAGCTACCTAGCCATAAACACTCAAAACTGTTCATTACCTATTTTTTCGGCGTCTCCGAGTTTCTGCCTCAAGTCGTCCCTCTCTTGTCCCACCTCCTTCGCCTTGTCTCGAAACTCAGCCCCTTCCTCCAGGCTCTTCTCCAACTGCCCGTGCATCTGTTGCTTGGTCTCGGCGATGGCCAGAGATTTATCCTCGCCAGCCTGGTCCAGGAGCTTCTTGGCCTGGCTGAGCTGCTCCGAGAATTTGACTTGCTCTGCGGACTGCTGCTCCTGAGGAACAACAACGAAAGAAAGCAACGATGAGACATGAAGACAGCTGCTGCTTGCAACAGAATAGTCTCTGCAAGCCAAACGTCCTCTAGCAACTCCTTATCTAAAGAGGCCCACTCTGAAGTGACACCTCACTGAGAGATCAAGAGTCTGATCCTGCATACTCGTCACTGAGAGACCTTGACAGAGAATGACCTTCCATCTCACTAACTTCTCACCTGGACTTAAGCCAGACCCCTTATAATACCTCATCAACTCCTCATTGAGAGACTTGGCATAGAGTTAAATAAAAAACTAGAGTGTGCACTCTGGGCGTGATGCTCGAACCATGGCCAGCGCCATTGCCTAAGAAAACAAGGGCAAACGCGCGCGTCCCATTTCAAATTGTGCGTACATATTCTTACCCCGGTTCGTGTGCGCAGCACTGTGCATAAAATACACGTCGCGTCACGCACAGCGCGCGCAGTTCACCGAGTAACATCCGGGTACCGTTTTTGAACTCTACTGCGGTTGCTCAGTCACCCCAACTAAAATAGCGGGTGCGCGTCCATGCCAGAGTGCCAAGAGCACGCACATTGAATACGAAGTGCGCACTCTAGTGTTTTATTTAACTCTATGGAGACTTGGTACATAATCTACGTAGCACTTCAATGAGAGATTGAGAGTTACGGAGCCTGAACCTGCATACTCCAAACTGAGAGACCAAGATTAACAGAGCATGACGTTCCATCTCAGTTTCTTCTGATTTTGACTGAAGCCAGACCCCAATACCTCATCAACTCCTCATTGAGAGACATGATGCCAATTCAATGAGAGAGTGAGTTACGGAGCCTGACCATGCATACTCCTCACTGAGAGACTGAGACTAGCAGAGAATGACCTTCCGCCTCAGTCACTTCTCACCTAGACTGAAGCCAAATCATTCAATGAGGCCAACCTCATTAACTCCTCATCTGGGTTCTAGCCACGGTGGGCGGCGCTGGGCGGGCCAGCCCGGCACTGGAAATTTGCGCCCGGAACATAGGTCTGAAATAAACTCTGCCGCCCAGCACGAATTTCCGCAGAGTGAATAAAAGTATTTCCAATATCGTGAATTTTGATCACATTCCTGAATAAAGTTCACTCTTTTTGGTGTTTTGAAATGTGAAGCACTGATTCTCAATGTTTACAAGACGATATAATTTCCCATTTTTAGCGTAGGCCTACCGTATATCTGTACATGTAGCGGACTAGGGCTCAACTTCATTTCTAGAGCCCACCACTAAAATTGGTCTGGCTAGAACCCTGCTCCTCATTTAGAGACATCAGACCCACTTCAGTGAGAAATTGAGAGTTATGGAGTCTGACCCTACGTACTCCTCACTGAAAGATTATTAAAACGGAGAATGACCTTGCATCTCACTTTACTTGCATCTCAGTAAAATCCTCACCACGAGGCTGAGAGTTGGACTATCTGATTCTGCATCTTTGTGGCAAACTCAAGACTGAGAGATTGGTCTTTAGGGAAATTGATCCTAGATTAACGTAACACCTCACTGAGAGCCCTGATATCACACATCCTGCTCCTACATCTCGAAAGGTTCGCTGAATCTAGTGCTGGGCTTTTTATCCGGATATAAGTTAACCGTCCCAGATTTAATTAGCTGGTTACAAATTTCCAAACCGTTAACCGAAACTGAAGGGAAAAAAAAAACAGAGACCAACCTTTGGCTCATGCTCAACAACCCAAAAAGTGTAAACTGTTAAATTTCAGTCAGTTATTTTGTAGGAACAGCAGTAGTAGAAACATGCTTTTTCACAAACTGGATCTATTAGAAACATTGCATGTACTGGATCTAAATGCTTGATCAAAAAAGTATTCCGAAAGTGACGATCACATTGAAGAAGACGTATACCATAAATCGCACATGTCACAAATGTCGCATGTGATATAGGTTAACTGTTAATCTGATTTTTTTTGCAATCAGTAACCAGATATGAAATTACCCAACTAGCTGAATCCTTCCAAATACCCTTCAACAGCCCACTCTCCTCTCTCTCCCCTTCTCTGACCTACCTTGAGCTGTTCGATCTCCTTGGCGTTCTCCTCCAGTTGCTTCTTCAGGGTATCTCTCTCTGCCATCAGACCCGATGACTTCTCCTTGTTGTTGCGGATGGTGTCCTTGCACTTGTTCAGCAGGCCCTCTAGTCTCTTCACCTGGGAGGTCAAAAAAACAAAAGGTCAAACTTAATAAACAAGGCCATCAAGATAACCAAACACAACACTGTCCCCCTGAGACGTGGGCTTCAAACTCACGACATCTGGCATCCACTCCTCAAGCAATGTCCAGACCATAACACCTCCACACACCACAACCAGAATCCCAACTTCACACTCCACCTTATCTGGATTCCTTTATAGCCCAAGGTCTTCTCCTGCATGGCATGCACTCTTCTGAGGATGGCCAGAGTTCCGAATTCTCACCGGTTCTTTTTAGAACCACACAAATAGAAAATAGTTACATTGTGTCTTTCTTATGTTACTTCCACCATGCAAAGCTTTAAATCTACTAAACAAGGTGACCAGAGGAAACACCTCTTCTTACATCCTGAAAGAGATGCAAGAGGTGGTCTACCATATTGAGATGAAACCTGGGGCTCTTTGACTAGAGAAACTTAATAATAATAATAGAAAGCAAATACAAATAATAAACTGCTGCAAACTGCTCATCAACCAAAATAGTGATCTGAAAATGTAAAATGCTTGGAGACAGGAGGGCCTGATGTTTTGATCCAAGCAGGATCATTCTCAAAAGCCTTTGAGAAAGATCCTGCAAGGATCGAAACCTCAGGCCTTTGAGAAAGATCCTGCTAGGATCGAAACGTCAGGCTTTATGAGAAAGATATAGCTAGGATCCACACATCAGGCCTTTGAAAAAAATCAAGCTAGGATCGAAATGTCAGGCCTTTGAGAGAGATCCTGCTACGATCACAATGTCTGGCCTTCCTATGAAGCAATAGTGAATAGCATTTGTAAAGGGGTTTTAAAAAAAGGGGTACGAGAACGCCAATAAGACTAGCTGAACATGTTGTGCTTTCATGGGTCGATTTTACCAAACTCACTATCTTACTATCAAGCATAGGACCTATGATGCATTGCAGCCTCACGTATAGAAGTCGTAGGATACGATGGTTTATCCTTCTTATCTTGAGTAACGATCAATACTAGGGCTTCGTAAAATTTACCCCAGGAGTGTTTTGGATGAGTCAATATCAAGGAGCTTCACGACTGTGTCCTGGGAGGCTGTTGCACATTGCAGGTGCATCGAGGCAGAGAATGCACGGTCAACGTAGAGTGTAAGGGCTTGAGGTCCAGGAATGAGTTGGATGTGGGAAATGGAATCACATTGCTGATGATGGCAGAGTTATTAAAGATACAGTACTTTGCAAGATAAGATTGTTCTACCAGATCAATCTAAGGAGCCCTGAGAGTCGGCTCTGTAATATCCTCACCTTCTCTTTGAGGGTGTTGACCGTATCGGCGGAGGGTGACTCCTCCGGACCGTCGGTGGTGTCCTTGTCGGCTTTCAGGTCCTCGGGCATGATGCCTTGCTTCAACAGACCAACCTGAGTGGAACAAGGATGGAGAGGGAATGAAATATCCGGAATCCCGTCCCAACATCCAGTAAAAAAATCACATCACTAGAGATGCTCCTACATCTCGGACCGACATGATCATTAGGAGTCAGGTTCGCGTAGCGGTTCTTTCCTTGCCTTTCATATCTGGCGGCACGGATTCAAGTCAGGCTCGGTCAACAGGTGGATTAGGTTTTCAGTCGTCCCTGCCTGATTCTGTGGGTTTTACCCAGAATATTACTCTGGGGTTTTCCTCCCACCTCTAAAACTGTATCTTCTTCTCATCTTCTTTCCATAAAAAGGTTTCATCAGGCTTTCGAGCTACAGTGCCTAAGGCGCTTTTGGGGAATCCTTAGTGTCAATACCAGAAATAAATAATAATAATAGTTCCGATTTCAAGTCCTAGCATCCAAGACTCATAAGCAAAAGATGCACAAGCAAAGAAGCTATTTCTAGGGACACTGAATTCAACACTTGAATGCTGGTTGGGCCCAACCTCTGCGCAGTCCCCTGTGTTCTTTGGAGCATGTCATACCTGAGTCTGCAGGACACCAATAATTTCGTCCTTCTCCTCCAGTTGCATCCGGAAGGCTTCCTCCAGGTGGGCCTTGGCCTGACGATCTAAGTCTGCAGCCTGCCAGAGAGTCACAGAGAAATTGAACTGAAAATAATCTCCACTTAGCTATCAGATGTGAAACCATCATGAACAAGCGACAAGTTATTCGGCTAGACTTCAGGTGACTTTGTGAGTTGATGGAAGGTTTATTTTCGTAATGATTTGAGTTTATTTGATCCATGGACCAACAAGGTACAAGGCCTGGAATGAACTAATGGGTGATGGTCCGATGAATAGTGGGAGGATGGTAGATGAATGAAAGGAAAGGGATGGTGGATGGTCCAAATCATTTTAGAGGGCCTTTACGAAATGGGGCTTGGGGCTAGACTTGGAACTTATTTCACTGCTGCCGTCATTTGAGGCCCACAAAATGAAACAAAGGGATTGGACCACATCACGAAGCCGGAGAAAGGCTCCAGCTTCGCCATGCATCTCAAGCCCTTCATTGCATTTAGACAGAAAATGGCGAGAGGAAAATGACAGTAGACTAGCCTCAAGCCTCATTTTGTATTAAGGTCCAAAGATGATGGCTTGCCAATTGATTGTTTACCTCCTTGAGCTCCGAGATCCTTCTAAGTGCTTTGTCCTGGCTTTGAGTCATAATACCCTGAATATAAAAATGAAAATGAAGATGAGATGTGTACAATGTACCAGGGGACCATTGCTCGGCTCCGGCTAAGGCTCAGGCTCCGGCTTTGTCTCTGTCTTCCATATGCTGAAAATATAGATTGTGGTTTTTCATTGAACCTGAAGTTCTGTTTTTTTTTTCAAACCAGAGAATCTACCTTCCGAACCACAGCCAAAAGTCTCTATTTTGATACCCATTATTTTAGAATGGATTCAAGAAATGGAGCCAGAGCCAGAGATGCAGATGGAGCCAGAAAACAAAGCCAAAGCCGAGCTTTGAGAAAGGCACCTGGGATCTTGGCTAGCCCACGTACCACTACAGCTACGCCATGAAAGAGGTCCGGAGCATTTAAATATTGGAGCAATGCAAAATTTAATTTGACTGATGATGCATTCCACCAGCAATGAGCCTGAGGGAAGGTAGGGGTCAATGGAGACAATTTTAAAGGAAAGCATAGAGGTTTCTGCCAATGAATCAATAATTGCACTATTAAAGCCAATGGAAATTGTAACGTCAGGGGTCACCCAGTCACTTGTAGTAAGAGTTATGTGCCAACGTCTAAAGAATGGTCCACGTTGAGGGGTCATGTCATTTCAAACTCAAACAAACTGTATTATTACAGTAGGGCTATATTAAAATTACTAGAGCGCTAGCTCCACGTTCTCCATGCGTAGACGCTTTGAAGCCGTCCTGGGCGCAGTCATTTTGAATTTGAGTGCGTGTCTGTGGAACAAGAAAACTTTGACTGGAATTCCTTTCCAAAAGTGTACTCCATATGCAACGTGAAAGTACGCGTGAACGGTACCAGTAGCGTGTTTTGATGACGCTTGCACTGCACAGAATTCAACGAAGATGCGTCGGATTTTGGGCGTATTGGGCTTCGACCTATACAGAACACAAACGCAGACATACAAAAGACGTACACAATTTTGTGCTTTCCATAGGTTTCTGCACAAACATGGATGCGCCCAGCAGGCATCATTCTGTACATGGAGCTAGCACGCTAATAATTTTAATATAGCTCTATGATTATTACCCATCAGTGAGTTAGCATTGCAGACAAAGAATCACAGAACCTGCATTGTAACAAATTGCAGTCTTTGATATCAATGAGCTACGCAAGTTTGAAGCACAAAAGAAAATATGCACCCTGCGGAATTCCTGAACCCACAAACACCATGAAAAATGAGTACACAAGGACTATTAGCAGCATCCTACCTTGATTTTGTCGTTGTCTTTCTGTAGATCTTTGTAAGCTCGTACAAGCTGAAAAATAACAGAGAAAATGACATCAAAATAAGATAACTTTAATGATGCTGTTAATTTGTGTATTATAACAGAATCATGTATTAAAACTACAAGGAAAACAAGCTTGATTACATAGTTTCAGTATGACAAAGAAAAATGACTAAAGCGGGATTTGAACATGTGACCTCCAATTTACTACGAGTACGACCTACCAAAGTTCTGCAAAGCTTCATGGATCCAGCCACAATTTATAAAGTTGGGTGAATCTTGCCTTTGTTTTGTGCTTTGTGGGAGAATGGAGGCTTGATTTAACAAAAACTTGGCAAACAAAAAATGACTAAAGCAAGATTTGAACCTATGACCACCGGTTTACAGCGCCCTACCAACTTCAAAGCTATGCTGCAATTTAAGATGGTCAACTTCTGTCTAGATGTTTTGCGTTTTGTGGGAGGATTTAACAAAAGCTTGGCAAAGAAAACTGACTAAAGCTGGATTTGAACCCATGACCTAGGATTTACTGCACCCTACCAACTTCAAAGATATCCAGCCTCAATTTAAGTCGGCCAACTTCTGCCATTGTTTTGTGTTTTTAGGGGAATAAAGGCTCTGATACAACAAAACCTTGGCAAAGTACAATGACTAAAGAGGGATTCGAACTTGAGACCACCAGGTTTACTATACCCTACTAAATAACAAAGCTATCCAGCCACAATTTATAAAAGTCTGTCAACTTATGCCTTTGTTGTGTGTTTTGTACACGAACGGAAGTTTTGATACAGCAAAAACTTGGCAAAGAAAAATTGACTAAAGAGGGATTTGAACCCGTGACCTCGGGATGAAATCTTGGTCCTAACCTCGGAGAATTTGCCCTTGTACTTGGCCAGGCTGCGCTCCATCTTCCGAAACTTCTGGAACAGCTCGTCCTTGCTGAAGGAGTCCAGGCTGACCACGGGCTCGTCCATCTCGCTCTCCGTGTCCGAAGGGGCCTGGAAGCTCTTGACTGGGGTCTGGTACTGGGGGAAGAGAGGGCTTTCAGGGATGACGGCAGATGCGGATGCGGCTGTGCCAGCCTGCTGATGGGACGGCGTCTTGTTGGGCGTGCTCAGGAGGGGCGTGGCATTCTCCTTAGGAGCAAGGATGAAAAAATTAGTGACTGCTCTAATAATGCTTTTAAAGGTACAGTACAGGATTGGTAACATACCCAAACAGAAATGTTCACAGTTGACAGTTTCAGAGTAGAAATATACTGTTAAAATATTTCTACCTGAAATAGTGTATTTATCATGAAACTAGTCACACAAAGACTGAAAACAATTTTGATCTCGAGGTAGGATCAAAACCATTCTTTATGTTTTATGAGAAAAATTGAGTCAGATTTTCTTGTGACTTGGGTGTTCGACTGAGCTCAAATGTTCACAGGTTTATTATTTCATGTTCATGCTGGATCAGACAAGTGTGAGTGCTGTTCTGTGACCTTTACCAATCATGCATTATACCTTTAAAGTGAGACAAGTCATAGGTAAGGGGTAAACAGGTTGCAGGTAAAGAGTTCCATAGTGAGGCAGTGCCAGGGAAGAAGCTGGAGGAGTACCTCACAGTATTTGGCTTTCGGTACAATAACTGCATTTGGGTACAATCTTGAAGAACTAAAGCAGAAATTATGCCATTAGAGCATTTTCCATACAGAGTGTCCCAAAAAACTCAACACTTGTTTTGAAAACTATTATATGAAAATTTAACTGTTCATCACTTCAAGATTCAGATATGTCTTGGCTATCACCATGTAGAATTTGAGCAAAATTGGACTAGCATTGAATAAAAAGACAGAATTACCCAACCTCAGAACCTAATTTACATTTTTCTTTCATACACATTATGTGTGTATTGACCACTATGCGTGTTATCCTTGCAAATTTGTTCTTAAGGAGTACTCTTTCAATTGGTCATATTTTCGCTAATTTCAGCCCAAACATGCTTAGATTCTACATGGTGATAGCTAGGACATGGCTGTATCACATATCTGAATCTTGAAGTGATAAACAGTTTAATTTTAACATAATGGGTCCAGACATAGTGTTGCGTTTTTTTCTGGGACACCCTGTACAATAACATAAGGACCAGTGATGCCACAGTGCGATGACGTGTGGTAAGTGTAGAGGGGTAATAGGGTTAATATATCAACCATACCTTCTTGATGTCAGCCCCTAGGTCCTCCTGGCTCTGCATGGCAGCGGCCTGCTCTGCCTCAGGAGCCGAAGACATGGACACGCTGGGACTGTCCTCCGGAGATGGACCCGCCCTGCCATCATGATCAGGCTCAGTCTGCGTAGTAGGATCACTGCCATCTTCCCGAGCAGTGGCAGCCGGCGACGGAGCTTCTGGCTTGGATTTTACTGGGGTTACCTGTCAAAATGGGTACGGTAAGAAACATTCCTCAGCTTTGATCAGAAACTCACTACATTGTAAAACATTGAAAAATGAACAAAGAAAAATTGACTGGAGTGGGAATCAAACCGGCAACCTCCTAAATACCGTACAGGTGCTCTACCAACTGAGCCATCCAACCCTACATGCATGTTAGTGGTGACCCCAATAGTCAATTATCTTTGTTCGTTTGACAGTCGGAAGCCATGAAACCACGCACACACCGCCATACCCCAAGGATTATTTCACCGTTACGCGCAGCAATGCTGCAACCTGGGAACGGTACATGGGGTAGGATACAGCTTTTTAATCAATATAATCATCAAATAACCACAAGGGGAAATGAGTCAGTTTCCCTTGAGAAGTGGTTATTTGATGATTACATTGTACGACAGTTACCTAACATAAAACAGGGCTTGAGGTTCAAGGCTAAGGATGATAGAAACCAAAGACCCCAGGTCTGGCTTTACAGTGGCTGAAGTATTAAAAGTCTCTCTCCCAATAAAGTCAAATGGATGCTACATTAAAAATCCTGAAACCATCGCAACTCCCCGGGTAGCATACAGCCCAGGCTGATGTAAGGCGCACAAAGGCATCAAGCACACAAAGTCATCACTACGTACAAAGGTACCCATTTTTGCCTTCTGGGTGAAGAGGAAGAATATGTGACAAAAGCATCTTGCCCAAGGATACAAGCACCACTGCACTAGCCAATGGCTGGATTCGAACCCACAATCTGTAGATTGACCACAAAATCTTGGGTACGACACCAGGCCACTAGGCCAGGGCACCCCACTATAAACCCAGGGCTGTACTCGAACTCACAATTTGTAAAGTGACCACAAGATTTTGAGTACGACACACCAGGCCACTAGGCCACAGCACCCCACATGAATGGTGGTCCTACACTGTACTTTAGCAGTGACTGTACAAATACCTGAGGTCTGCGTGAATTGAGCGAGTCTCTTGGCGGGGTTTTACCCACGGCAGCATTGCCAGTGGAAGCTCCTCCCTGAATAAAAAAAAAAAGACAAAACAAAAATCAGACGCCTTTTCATCATTATTTCTGTCTCAGTTTAATACATGATAATAATAATAATACAGCATTTATAAGGCGCTTGAATCTGGAGACCATTCAAAGGCGTCGGTCTAATGAAAGAGCCTCGGTCTCAAGACGGAAAAGCCAGGACATAAAGGTGTGTTTTTAATCTCTGGGCAAAGAGTGTGGGATTGTCTGTTTCTCTTAGGTCTACTGGTAAGGAATTCCAGAGGCGGGGGGCAGTACTTGAAAAGGCCCTGTCACCATAACTACTCGGGCTGGTTCGAGGGACAAACAGCAACTTGCCTGATGACCTCAAGCCCGACCTGACGCTGCAAAACTGTAAAAGTGTTTGTAGATAGTTTAGAGCGGAGCCATGAAGTGCTTTGAATGTGAGTAGGATGATTTTACTCATGAATGCACTTCACTCTTCACTCTTCACGGCGAGAGTTTCGTACGACTTCAGGGGTTGATTTCACGAAGCCCTACGATCGATCGTAACTCGTGTTACAAAGGATCTAGGCCTTACCCATCGTATCCTACATAGGACTGCAATGCATCATACATAAGCCCTGCGATTGAAAGTAAGTTTTGTGAAATCGACCCCAGGCCACTTTCTTATGTCTTTTAATGCCATTTGTGGACATTACCAGCGCAAGTACCAGCAGTTTTTGCATGAAATATAAAATTAGCAGCACTAATATGTAAAATTCTCTGGGACACCAGCACAACCATCTAGTCCCAAAATTAAAAACAAACAAAGGTTGTAATATTTATTCCGATGTTTTGCCAACTCATCAACATTTTGTTGTTAAATGGCAGTCAATAATTATGAAGTCGTTAATTCCTCATAACTCGCAGGCTATGTGGAGGACCCACATCAAGGTTATCAAGACAAGTTAGACAGCATGACGTTCCTACATGTACACGTATCGAGTGTAGTAAAAATGTTGTTTACATTTCGTGATTTACTTTCTACAACTAAGCAACATTTCTTCTATACAAGTAATAAACTGCTGCAAACTGCTAATCAGCCAAAATGACCAGAAATATATCAAAGGAAAGTTGGCAGGGTTGGTAATTGTAGATAAGCGGGTCCTAAAACCAGGGTTGATAAAAATCATGATTTTTATAAAAAAAATAAAAAAAATCAGATTTATTTGATTTAAATCAGATTTTTTTTATTTTAATCGATTTTTTTGATTTAAATTTAATCTTAATTGTTTTTACGTAATAAAATTTTCCTATCATAACATTTTGCTTAAAAAAATCATAAATGATGCCAAATGGCATCTTCTTGTCGCTTGGGCATTGTGGTCATTAAAATATAGCAAAAAAATCCAAAGCAACAAAAAACAGAAAATGTTACTGACTGTCACTACAGGCATACTCTATTGCTTCCTTGCTGATGGGATGTTTAGGACCACATTCAAAGATGTTTCATGGCTTGTACATGTATGTACGTACCAGTGGTCCATTTGCATCTCAATACATGTGTATTAGAGCTAATAATGGCAGTATTATTGTGCAAAGTCAAGATGTAGTGATGTACACAAACAAAAGTTAATTCTTTGCAGTTGCATACATGTACCGTATGTACGTATTATTTTACTGTGTAATTCTATTCATTGTATAGATACTTGTAAATTACAAGTAATGCTGTACACATACATTGTACTTTGTTTCAGGATACTGCCTAATTTTTCATACATGTGTGCATACGTGCATGCGTATTTTGTACAGTAAAATTTCATTGTAAAAAAACAACATAAACTGTTTTAAGACACCCTGTTATAGTGGAAAAACTAAGCCAAAAGTTAATGCAAGTGTTCTTTCAGTAAGATATTCTGATTTTCGTAAAAAAAAATCATGAAATAATGAAAAAAATCATGATTGATTTTTATGAGCGATTTTTTAAAATTTTTTCCATCGAGTGATTTAAATCAAACAACCCTGCCTAAAACTATAGCAACAAGCAGGTAAGAAAATTGTACTTTTCAATGAAATATTGGAGAAATTTCTTCAATCTAGGGTTTTAAGGACTGGTGAACATTTTGCTAAAAGTAAAAAATATCATTTGGGAGCAATACATGTAGAAGCTATAAAAAGTTGCTAAAGTTCCTTTCCTGTAACTTTATAGTTAGCTAAAGTTCCTTTCCTATAACTTTATACTTTTTTAGAAACCACTTGTTCTTTCCTTTAGGCCTATAGTTTTGGGAATCACTTGTCCACAAATACCGCAGGGTTTGGGTTTAAAGGTAGTATCATACTTTGGTAAGAAACCAAAACAGAAATGTTCACAGATTTACGTACCGGGTATTACTTACAGGGTATGAAGATGGTGGTGGTAGAAACATACCGTTAAAAATGTTCTGCCTGAAATGGTGTATTTATCCAGAAATTAGTCAAATAACGACCGAAACTCTTTTTGATCTTTTAAAAGATCAAAAATAAAAGAGAAAAGACTTAGGAAAAACTGTGGCCATTTTTCACAATTTTCTCAAAAAGTGGGCACCATATGCCACTGAAATTTTCACAGATTACTGTTACTGTATCTTCCTTGATATTTTTGCCCACGAATCTGTATTTCTTTGACAAAAAGCAAAGTATGATAACTACCTGTAAGGGAAATTATGAGGGGAATTGGTGAAACAAAAGTCGACACTTGAACGCGCAACCAACGGTTGCAAGTTACAACGTGGTTAGTCAGCAGTTATTATTGTGTGTGTGCACCCCGTACCTTACTCTGTATTATTTATAGAAGATAAAAAATTATTTTTTTAGCATTCAAAATTAATTTCTACAACTAAGCAACCCCTCTTCTATTAGAATTTCTTAATTTGGCACACACACAATAATAACTGCTGACTAACCAAGTTGTAACTTGTTCTTCAAAATTGGTACAGTAGGCTCTATGAATGATTGCAACTCATTTTCACTAAGTGAAAACAGCATTCAGAATTCCAGAAATTATGAAATTCTGATAGAAGTGGGGTTGAATTGCTAAGTTTTAAAAATTAATTTTGAACTAGGTAAACAATTATTTGGGGATTGTGATAAGAAGGGATCCCCAAAACGCATTGATTATTTTAGCTGTTAAGTAGCTTCTACTCTTCAAAAATGCCACATTAACTTTCAGCAAATGTTCCTGGGTCCTTGAAAGCCTAGTTTCAAGAAATTTGTGCAACATTTCAGTGTAAAAAAGGATTTTTCTTACGCGCTTCTTGGAAACTTGAAAACAGCCCGTCTGATCGCGCGAGGCCATTTTGTCTGGTCTGGGTAGTCTAGTGCCCTGACCCAACAGATCAAGAGTTCTCAAAATGTCAGAGTAGAATCAGTCTATTCCCATCTGTCGCCGTCCGTGCGGCTAGAAATGTTACATCTTTGCTACCGTTTTTAGGTCTACCCCATAATTTCCCTCAAAAATCAAAACCCTACCCTCTTTCCACAAAATTAACCTTGCTAATAATGTAGAAGAGGACACAACGAACATATATTTAGGTAAGTTACTTTCCAAAAAGTAGTTTTCCTTTCCTTTATATATGTAGTTTTGGGACCCGTCTTATCACAATCCCCCAGACACGCCTACCCCGTTACGTTGCATGTAAACACGCACAATCACACACTCGATATCCGCACTGTTTGTTTATCAACAACAAAATACCTCCGTACCTGTTCTCGGTCTTTACCGGGTTGATTTGGCTTAACGGGTGACTTCGCTGCATCCTCAGCGATCTTCTTCTTCAGGTTTTTAAACATGATTCAAACCAACAAAAGGTATTTTCCTGGGTTCTTCTATTCCGATGATGTTATTGCAGAAGTCGGACCATGAAAGTCGCCATATTATTTCGTGGACCGGGAACTGTGCGCATGCCCAGGACACGTGGAAGGTACATTACGTCACTTGAGGGCGCACTGCACAATGTTTATCTTTTTTTTTTATATATTCACAGGACACAGGAATACAAGTAGAAAAGTTTTTAGTAGTCGTTTTTCAGTTAGTATTTAGTGTTTAGTATTTATTATTTCATTTCTCGGGAAGAACAAGTTACAACGTACAAGAACAACAATTAACACTTTCAGTAGAACCATGGAGCTCAATGGTAAAACAGGACAAAACACATACAATAACTACATAAGAATCCAATTACAATCAGCTCCCGAAGGATTGCCCCCCAAAAAATTATTTCTGTCAAAGAGGCTCTCCAGACTAATTGAATAAAATAAAACGTTTTGCAGTAAATTGAAATATTTCTTAGCCTCAGATTCAAATGTTTAGTCCTTTTTTTTCTTCAATATTTTGGGAAAAATTGATCAGCTTACAATATTATTATTATAATAGCCTAATAGATCTAGAGTGAAACTTACTTTTTGATAAAAAATGCTGTGGGGTCTGGGGGTCTCTTTCCACAAAATAATGTTATACTTCATTAGGCCTATGCGTATAATGTGATCATTTCCAATCATTGCAGCAGGCGTAGGTTCACTTTGTGTGTAGCGGCCTTGGTGGTGTAGAATAATTGACAGACCCTCGATCTTCTAGCTCCACATTACGATCGATAGAGGGCGGTGTAACCTTACGAATTGCTGGGCGTTGGCAAAAAATGTGTGCTGAGTAAAGTTCAAGTTCATGAGACAATGATCACACAGAAAAATTAGTTATTTCCGGCTTGACTGGTATACTGCTGGTACGTTTTATTGAATGAATCTTCGTTGGTTCTCGTAGTTCTACTAGTTACAATAACGGGTGTCAAAAAAACTCAAGGCTTTTGGCTGCGGTTCGGAAGTATTCTCTGGTTTGAAAAGGAAAACAGAGCTTCAGCTTCAATGTAATACCACAACCTATATTTTAAGCATGGATGACGGAACCAGAGCCTGAGCCTAAGCCTCCGTTTTGTAAACGCCCAAAGTCATAGGGAACAGTAGGTCTATGTGTATTAAACAATATCCCGAGATCACATCATGTGCGCGGCATATAAATGATCCTGCTCAGGGGACTTATTTCGCCACAGCCATTTGAGGCCCACGAAACAAAATGAAGGGATTGGACCACATGACGAAGCCAAAGAAAGGCTCCAACTTCGCCATGTATCTCAACCCTTTCATTTAATTTCGGACACAAAAATGGCGGTAGCAAAATAAATCCCAAGCCTAGCCTCTAGCCTCATTTCGTCAAGGCCCTTTGTAACACACCGCCAAACGTGTACCGTACCAATTGCTTCCTACAATGAATACGGCAAAAGACAATCAGTCGGTTAACAAGATGTTTTGCTCGTGTTTGGAAAAAAATCAAACAATCTTCTCTAGCAAATAAATTAAAATATTAAATCATCAAATATCTACCACAAGGGAAATTGACTGGATTAATTTTAATTCCTTTAAAAGTGAACAAAGAAAAAAATGACTGGAGTGGGATTCGAACCGGCGACCTCCTGAACACGGTGTTCCGGAGGACACTGGTTCGAATCCAGCTCCGGTCGTTTTTTCTTTGTTCACTTTTAATTTAGAGGTTGGTTTAATGCATATAATTATGTTTGTGGGACGCAAAATAAAACACATAATTATTTTATCCTTTTTATCAATCATTACAATAAACATTTTGTATTATATTAGTTTTGACTGCCAGGGAGCCAAGTTGTTTATTATTGTTTTCAAATTGACTAAAAATAAGCTCTTGACAGATCTTTGTAAGTTAGTATCGAACGAAAGCAAAATCCATTTTCTTGCCTCGCACAAAAGCGATTAAAATGTTGGCCTAAACCTAAGATCGGGCAGTGGAAATTCAGGAACTTAAGTTAGACGCACCTGAGGAAGTTGCCTTAATTTGTTTGGGCGAAATTATTGAAAACAAACATTTACATTTCGAGTGAAGAGATTTTTAAATGGTAACGTTTGTGTTAAAAACAAACTCAGGACTGATGTTTTCCAATCACGTAGGTCATCGTTTTCTTCGATTCAAACGGGGCCAATTTCAGCGTCACCAAACATTTGCTTAGCGGCCCTAACCACCAAAAACCTTCGTTAGTACAATCAGTATGCCAGCCGAAACTCCTTGTCGACGTTAATAGTAAGTTCAGCAAACAATGACCGAACATAAGTCAAAAGCAGTAAAATCACATGAAAAATATTTCGTTGTAATTGGCAATCCTTAATGATCAAGGAAGACATTTACCAAATTGTGTGCTTTAAGCAGCTATGTGAAATAAGCCCCTGGTTGTCACTCTGGCTTTATCATAGGTCCGGTCCAACTTTTGATTATATGAAATGAAAACATTAATGTTCACTTTCCGAGTAAATCATTCGATTTAACATAAAACCGTCAATGTGTATGAAGTGAAATCGCCGTCAAATTGATCGATGGCAAAATCATCGAGATCATGGCTGTGACAAGGACAACGAGATCTGCATTTGTACCCTCTCATGTCACAAAGGGACGGGGAGTTGGACATTTTTGCCCGATGATAAGCAGACTGCAGACTACACCGATGGGAGACACTGCTGGCTTAGTGTGACGGTCTGGCCTGTCCAATTATCGGCCCGTGTTTCTGACCAGACGCTCCAATCGCTTGCCAGGTTGCCACTGCCGAGCCCTGCCGCGTCAGACCGGCCGTTTCCCGTCGCTGCTGTCCCTCTGACTGAGGACAGGGGCGCGTCACCGCCAACTCCTTCCGCTGACCTACCCTCACCACCATCACCATCTTCATCATCAATCTCACGCTCCAGAATCCCCAGACCCATGTTGAGTGCCCTCCAACGCCGAGCCAGGCGAAAGCAGGTGTTCTTCATCTCGTACATGACGAGACCGAGTGACACCAGGCTGAGGCTGCAGTAGACGGGCAGGAGGATCTGGGTGGCCAGGGAGGCAGGCCCAGTGTAGCTGTCCAGGCTGGTGGTGCTGGCAGTCCAGGTGATGTAAGCAGTGGTGCCAGCGAACAGGAAGAGGGAGAGAGCGAACACGACCAGATGAAGCTTGTCAACCACGGTCAGGGGAAGGGCCTTCCACTGAAATAACAAAGAAACAAAAATTCTGAATACTGAATAATTAAAATGATTATGAATGCACAAAATAATTATGGACGATTCCAAACAGTGTGCCACCAAAACTTTGGGTCGACAAGTGAATTATGATTGGCCAACCCGTTGCAAACTCTTGGTAGCACACTATTATTTTGCAATCGGCCATATTCGAACTATAAAGGGGTGTTTACGAAACTGAGGCTCAGGCTACGTCTCAGGCTCCGGTCCCATTTCGTGAATCCATTCTGAAATAATTAACGGGTATCAAAATAGAGGCTTTTGGATGCGCTCTGGTTCAGAAGTACATTATCTGGTAAAGTTGAAATGGAAAACAGAACTTCAGCTTAAATGAAAACCGCAAGCTATATTATCAGCATATGAATGTCCGAGGTGAAGCCTGAGCCTAAGCCCCCATTCCGTAAACGCCGAATGAATCCACAAAATATGGGCGATTCCAAACAGTGCGCCACCAAGACTTTGGGTCGACAAATTCCGTGAATTATGATTGGCCAACCTGTGGCAAACTTTGGGGGCGCACTATTTGGAATCGACCGTATTCGATCTGCATGCACACATTTTGGTATAACATGTACCTATCTTAATCCAATGTTTTGCCACAACATAAGCGGCCTGTTCAACAATGACTGGTACCCGAACAAATTCCCAAATTTCATTATTATTATTAAGCTTCCAAGACCAATGACGCTGCAACGGTACCAACATGATCCACCCAAGCTTTTGTGCTGTTATACATGTATCATTTTTGTTTAGAAGAGGGCAGCACTAGTATAGATTGACTGCATACAATGGATAGAGCGAGGAACACCTATAGCTCTATGGATGAGGCCTATCATTAATGGCATAATAAAGACGACAGATCTTGGGCCAATTTCATGGCGCTGCTTAGCACAAAAATGTGCTAAGCATGACATTTCTGTCTTAATAAAAACAGGGTTAACAACCAAATGTTCACATGTTGTACATCACTTGTGATTGTTCTTTGGCTATTGTTCGCTGACCATGAACATCAAATGAAATTTTAAACGGTGATTTGTTTTATTGGGCAAGACATTTTTGTGCTAAGCAAGTATTTGAGCTTAGCAGAGCCATGAAATTGGCCCTTGCAAATACCGCGTGTACTAGGACATGAGCACAAACATCACGCGAGTATAGAAATCACATGATCTCCACACGTGCACGGTGAAAGTAAAACACAGTCTGACATTCACGACAACGAGACCTCGGCGCCAAACTCCAAGTTGTCATGGAGCCCAAGGAATCCAAAGGTATACATAGTATGTGATAATTTACACTATGACGTGGAGCTCAAAGTATTAACTTTATACGTGCGTGTGAACAGAATGTTCTCTCGTGAAATTGACAAGCATGATTGATGGAGATGGATATGAAACATGACAGTGTATCCTAAACCTGGAATTGAGCAAACAAGCAAAGTCCACTCCAGTTATTAAAGGGCGGCTGCAGTGCTTATTTTAGTCAGGTTATTTTATTGCCTTCATACAGAGAATATACTGACAAATAATGAATGGCAAGTCTTATTTTGGTTTCAAACCAGCATTTGGTTTTCTTTTGAACGGCTTTGCAAAATGGGGGATTTTCATGTATGCTCATGTAGGGAACCAACAGCCAAAATATAATGAAAAAACATAAACAAATGAAGAGGCAAACATGACCCCCAGAAATGGTTTGTCAAAAAAATTACACCACCAGTTGAGTGAAAGGAACATGTTCAGCACGAAAGAGCCCATTGAGGGGGAAAGTTTTGTCAGAAAACCTATAAAACAACCGGAACTTTTTGTGCACAAATCAATTGAGTTAATGCTCTCAGTTCCCCAGATGACATCACAGTTTTGCTCATGAATATGGAAATGCTAATTAGCATACAAACTGAAAAACCTGTTTTTAACCCTGAATCAATGTGAGGAAGTGGGTAAAATCACAATTCCCATGTACAGTTTTTTGATTGGCACATGTTCAGGCCATAATATTCGCATTGCAGTGCCCCTTTAAAGGTAATATCATACTTTGTTTTTTGTCAAAGAAATGCAGATTCATGGGCACAAAATATCAAGGAATACAATGTATACAGTAACAGTCATCTGTGAAATTCCCAGTCCCACACGGTGTCCACTTTTTGAGAAAAGAGTGGGTAACGCCCACTGTATTTAAAAAATCTTTTCACCCTTATTTTTGGTCTTTAAAAGATCAAAATTGCTTTTGGTTTTTACTCTTTTCTGGATAAATACAGCATTTCGGGCAGAAAAATGTGAACGGTATGTTTCTACCATCACCATCTTTATACCGTGTAAGTTAGGTAAAGCTGTGATGATTTCTGTTTAAGTATGCTACCCAAAGTATGATAGTACCTTTAACGGGACATTTTACAATTTTGAGAGGGCCTTCTCGCGACGGTGCACGACCTGTTTAATATGCCCAGGTTCCTTTTTATACGAGTGTGCGTCATGTGATATTTCATTCGTGTACTTAATTCCTCTGCATAGCATTTGCCTAGTCTGTACATGAATCATTCGTGTTTATAGCATTCTCGTAACAATGTGTTCATGTAAATCGCGAGTCATTTTGTATGGTTTGTCCAATTCTGCGAGTTCCTTCGATTCTGGAGTGACGATGGATGTTTTTAGAAGCATATTGCTGGAAGCTCTATGTTACTGCTCTCTAGATAAAGGATAAAGAATGGGAACCTGGGATAGGTTAGGGAAACTGAAACTGCAACGTTCTGATTGGGTTATAACTAAAATGACACAAGTCTTAGGAAATGGCTGCAGTCACTGTCTATAGTGGTTGTCATAGATGCTGCCTGTGTAATATGCGGCAGCAGCCAGAAATTTGGGACACAGACTAAGATTTGCAGTACAACACCGTCCCATACTGTTCTCTGCATTGTGCGGTTCTGAAAAGAACCCGAGATGGTGACTCTTAAGTACGTGGTCAGTATTATCCAGCCGTCTTTTCTGACGTCCGAAGATGGCCGGAGAGTATAGAGCACATCATTTCGAAAACAAAATCTTAAAAAAAATAGTTATAAGGAGCATTTAAATAATATAGGGGAGTGTGAGTCATGTGATAATATGCTCTATGAAGGGCACATTCGTAATACTTTAATAGGAATTACATGCAACACCACTTTTATTAACTCAAATGCGTTGGTGGTGACGCCGTCTTCAATATTCATAAGCGAGGTTAAATTTGAGGAAAGAGGAAAGAGCTTTAATTTTTGAGGGAAATTATTCTCCAATCCAATATTCAATAGGCCTACCCATCTTGTGTCCGTCACGGGTTTTATTATAAATGTCAGTGGTACCTGAAATATGTTCCTTGGTCCTATCATCTTGGTTTTGAACTTGTATCCGCAGAGCTCGCAGTGAGTCCGGCCGCTCTGGGCCAGCCACGTGGTGAGGCACCGCTGGTGGGTGAACCTCATGGACCCAGCGCAGAGGCAGGGTCCGATTAGTGGCTCGTGGCGCCTCCCCGTGTGACAGATACGGCAGATGTCCCCGCTGGGGATGCTCAGCATGGAATCACTGACGATCCCACGAATGCTTCCTGGCTGGACTGGGGATGAGGAGCAGTGCTTGGCAGGCTGCCGTGGGAGGTGGTAGTGGTGGTGGTGGTTGTGACGGTCCGATGGAAGGCTGCCTTCGGCGCTCTGGGCTGAGGTCTGGTGGAGCCGCTTGGAAGCGTTGACGGGGGCACCGAGCAGCGTAGGGAGGGACTGGCTAGCCTTCGGAGTGCGTGGTGGACCAGAAGGCTTCCTGGTGGTTGCTCCTGCCGATCCAGTGGTGTCATTCCCATCTTGGTGATGGAGAGTTTGACTGTCAGTGTCTCCTTGATCATCATCGCAGCACATGCAGCGTATAGCTTGCTCCTCCACACAGTCACTGGTGTCAATCAGGCTTATGATTGACCCCCCGCCAGAGGGGACTGATGTTACCCCCGTAGTTTCGTCACCTCGACGGACACTAGCCTGAACTCCCTCCCGGGGACGTCCGGTGTCAGTCCTCTGGCTTGAAGACGGGAAGAGCTCCACGGAGTCGACGCTGGGCTGCGCTGGTGGACCCTCCGTCCGAAGGAGCTGGAGGGTCACCATGTCGTGCTCCACCGCGGCAGGAAGGTCATCTCTGTGGTCATCCATCAGCAGCGGAGTCTTGGACGTCGCTGCCATAAACTCCACTTTTCAAACTGGATCGGCCGAGCTCCGAGGAAATAACTCGCTCGGTCATCAACTCTAGCCAACTTCCTGCGTCCAAATACCAGTCCCTTACGAAGCTTCAAATAGACAGCATTATTTCTGAGAGAGTAGGCCTACCTCTCCACTGGAATGGAGGTCGGTACGGTGTCTAGTAGTAAAAAAAAAACCTGCCCCATTTCCCTTTGTTGGCAACAAAATATATGACAGGCTGTCCTTAACCTTCCTTCAAAAGTTGTACTTTTGCGCGCTCACGCCTGCGCGTTCCGAAAGAACGTTGTCCCAAACATGCATGCCTCCGCGGGCCGCGGAGGGCCGGCTGCTGGAGCAACGCGGCGCGTACTGGGTGGTGCGTCTCGCACGGGGGAACCCCGTTTTCTGTTCTGTATCTGGGCTGTTTTGATGCGCGGGAAAAAAGTAAAAAGTGCGCCATTGCATTAGAAGCTGGTTCTGCTAAGCTATGGAGCTAATTTCATAGAGCTGCTTGAGTACAATAACTTGCTTAAGCACCAAGAACCTTGGTAAATAATATCAGTAAGTCAGCCAAAAAACCCTTGTGAATTTTAGGTCTAGTGTTCAGCAAACAATGGCCGAATACAAGTCAAAAGCAGTAAACATCACATGGAAATTTGATTGGTAATCATGTTTGATCAAGGAAGACTTTTCATGCTTAAGCAAATTGTGTTTGCTTAAGCTGCTCTATGAAATTGGCCCATGGCCGTATCATGTCTCTGCTTACCGTAAGTTTAAGCCAAAAAAAAAACATTGCTTAAGCACCAAAAACCTTGGTAAATAAAATCAGCCAAAACTCCTTGTGAATGTTATGCTCAGCAAACAATGACCGAATACAAGTCGAAAGCAATAAACATCACATGGAAAGTGGGTTGGTAATCCTGTTTGCTTAAGCAGATTTTGTGCTTAAGAAGCTCTATGAAATTGGTACCTGTATTAAAGTGATGTGTGGTTCTGAGAAAAAAGGTTCTGAAAGACAAACACAAATGTCAAAATCGGCATAAATAATCTTTTTAATAAAGACGACTCAACATTTGTCAAAACATGTTCCTTCAGTGATATTAACAAATCATCAATGTTTAATTATTAACCCTCCTTCATGAGTTGCCTGCTGTGTCAAATATTCATCGATTTCAGCTGCAAATCTAAATTACTTTGCCGACTGCGGTATCATCGACATGACAGCTCATATAACTGAATTGATGCGAAGGTCAACTTGATATTAATAGTCTGTATTCATAAGTGAAAACTGCTTTTCGGTCCTCATATGCTCACATAGCGTGTCAAATGAAAAGTGATCGAGTCAGGAATCCTGGAGAAACGTTCAGTCAGGATGGTACTTTGAAAAACGACCGTAAACTCTGGGTTGCTTGAGGCCGTAAATGATTGGGTTTAGACCGCTGTCTGGATGATTGCGGTCAGCGACGTCGCCGTGAAAGCAGGTCCTGTCCGTGGACGTATGCCGACAGCTGAAAAGCAGCAAGGACGTTCCGAAGGCGACGAAGCGGAGCTGGAAGACGAGCGACTGCGGGGAACAAGTTCTTAGTGGCCTCGATCTGGAATTTGAGCGGCCCCAGCAGACAGGGCTGCAGCTGCAGCAGCTCTCGGGTGTTTCGGGTGTAGCTCTCGGCAACAACTCAGATGGTCGCCGGTGCTTGTCCATTCGACCCTCCCATAGATGAGCCACGGCTCAAATCACAACCTTCTGCATCCTGGGTTCATTTAATACCAAACTCATCGTGTTGTTTGTCCGTCGAGTCAACGATGACCATCCAATCATCCTATGGTAGGTAGTGGGCGGTGTATGTGTGTGCGCAGATGGCTGATTAGGCCTATCTGTGCGCGGAAAAGTCTTGGGCAGAGGACAGGGAATGATGGCGGCTCAGGCTGGCGTGGCGATACCTTTCCACCATCCTGCGCTGCTCAGCTACTGCCATCCTGGACTTCTCGTGGGCTTTCGCGACACTTTTGACGGCTGCACGCCACTTGGCTCTGTTCTGTGCCAGAGTCTCCAGACTGCTGGGGTCGATTCCGAAGGATTTCAGGGAGACCTTCAGGGTATCTTTGAAGTGCTTCTTCTGACTCCCGCGGGAGCGCTTGCCGTGTGAGAGCTCTCCATACAGCAGCTTTTTGGGTAGTCGCTGATCTTCCATGCGGGCAACATGCCCGGTCCAGCTAAGCTGTGACTGCATATAAGGATTGTGTAGAAACTCATCGTGCATTAATACTATCAATCGTAGGACTTGCAATGTATTGCAGCCCCCAGGATACGATGGGTTATCCTTCGTAACTCGAGTTGCGATCGATCGTAGGGCTTCGTGAAATCGACCCCTACATGTGCTCTTGCTAAGACAAACCTATCCTTTTAGTATTACTTTTCTAAGACATAGACCTTTATCCACATATTGTTTGTTTCAATGCAATTGATTGTGCTATATATTGGTATTTCCTCTGTGACAAGCGCAAGGTCTGACGTGTGACACTCCCTGTCCTTGAGTTTCAAGATTGAAATAAAGGGAAGTGAATATAAGTGTCAGGAAATATTAATACGCATCAGCACTCTGGACATGTGTTGTCTAGTCAACTATAATCAAGAACGGTGTACCTTGACAGCCAGTGCGAGCATGGATTAGACCCTGTATCGTGGCCATGAAGGGACATCGTCCCCTCTGAGCAAAAAGGACTTATAAGCATTTTTGAACCATTTCCAATTTTTGGTTGCAAATGACTGCAAATGGGACAATCTTCTTGGAGTCTATTATTTATTTCATGAATTAGTCCAATTAACGAATAATTAACACTTTTCAAAAGGACTATGTGCGGAAGAACTTGTAAAAAGCTTCGTGCAAAAAGGTCTTGTAAGCCAATATAAAAATCCCCGTAAAGTTACTGCTGTTAGAGACTTAAAAACCTTCATCTACAAGAAATCAAAAGGACTTAAAAGCTCATAAGCCCTGGAAAATGATAGGCGACTTGGAACAAAATAGGTTGATAAAAGGACGTATAAGCACGTAAACCCTTTTTGCTTTATGTGTTTTTTAAGTGATATAATCTTTTGAAGATCAAACAAAACGGTGAACGGATATTTAAAAAAATGTGGGCGTTTTTCACTCTTGTCTCAACATATTTTACAGAAGATTGTCTTTCTTGATATTTGTGCCCATTCATTTGCATTTCTTTGACAAAAAAAAAACCATGATGGAGTGTACGGATGGTTAACAGGACGTGTGGTAATTATCTTCAGTAGTATCTTACTCCTTGGATCAACATTGTTCAGAAAGTCTACAGGCCAGCTTGGCCAACCCCGTTATAATTGCCTCGCGCGTCAGTTACTCCGTATCATCTTATGCCCATATGAACAATATTCACCCTTGAACCTGCTAAAGGTATCGCAAGATTTTTATCATGTTAAACGGTAGTTTGCACAATAATTTCTCCGATCTTTTAAAAGATCAAAAAATAAAAAATAAAAGACTTCAGAAATACTGTGACCATTTTTCACCATTTTCTAAAACAGTGGGCACCGTATGGGACTGACATTTTCACAGATGACTGTTACTGTATCTTCCTTGCTATTTTTACCCATGAATCTGTACTTCTTTGACAAAAACCAAAGTATGATACTACCTTTAAGCAATAAATTTAACGCACTTTCACCCTTTTTTTTTTAATTTGATTACAGTAAACCTTTAAGTTCAATTACGTTAGTTCGTTTGGCAGTCAAGATGTGAAACCATGCACTTACAGATTTAAATTTGGTGCATTTTAAGGCGATCATTTAAATGCTTTCGCTTCACATAGGGCCTCTTCGAAACGGAGGCTCAGGCTCGGGGTCCGTCATTCATATGCTGAAAATACAGTGGTTTTTCATTGAAGCTGAAGCTCTGTTTTCCTTTTCAAACCAGAAAATCTACTTCCGAACCTCAGCCAAAAGCCTCTATTTTTGGTTGCTAAAAAAACTAATTAAGGGACTGACAATGCAAAAAGGAATTAGGTTAATTTTCTGCACCACTTGAGAACAGTGGCGTCGCCAGGGGGGGGGGGGGGGGGGGCAGGGGGGGGGCACGTCCCCCCCCCCCGGCCCCCGGAAAACCTCGTGCCCCCCCCCCCCCCCCATTTGAGATTTGGGTTGGTGAAAAAAAATATAATATATATTGTATAGTGTCCCCCAACAATTGCTAGTGCCCCCCTTGTGCCCCCCAGACTCAAAAGTCTGGTGACGCCACTGCTTGAGAAACTGCCATTTCCTTCCTTAGACTTTTCACAAGCATGAACTATTGTACAATACCAAGGTTAGCTCAGGGGAAGAAGCGCAATTTCTAGAGGAAACGGCGCTAGTTATTGAAAGGGCACACAACTGTCATGGTTGTGTTGTGTTTGTAGCTAAACCAAGATTCTTCATGGGTGAACATCGTTTTTCTGTAATGCTATAATTGGTACGACCAATTTAATTACACTAAGTACACAAACGTACGGACAGTTGCAATGCACCACAAACGTTTGCTACAATTACCGATAATGAATAAAAACGTTAATTGTGTCGTGAAAATGCATTCTCAGAAATGAAATGAATTGAACGAATGATGAAAGGGAGGGTTAGTAGAGGTAATTTGATGGCTGCTTTTCCTGTGTCCACTCTGAAGTACAATTATATTTTTGAAAGGAGAGAGAAAATGGAACAAAAGCTAAAATTTCAATGAATTAAGTTTTCTTCGAACTACATTCTATAGGTTATTTTTACTCTAAATTAAGTTAAAAAAAGGTCGATTTGAAAGCACTGCATGTATTTTCTTTAATACAAGCGATGACAATCATTATTTTGCCCCGTGGTCGTGCTTTTAATACATTTTTCAATCTCATTTTTATTTCATGGATTTTCTTTATGCACCAAGTCAAAAGCAAAAGATGAAAGAGTGAACAAAAAAGTCGATGCCTTTAAAGTAGCATTGCTTTAAATGTCGTTGGAAAGGTTGGAAGGTACAAAATGGTTCTCAGATTTGAAATTGCTTATTTTATGGGATAGGTTGCCAGCCTTATTGCATGCTTTCCCTGGTGACTCTGTCCCCCTTTGTTCTGATCCTCACATCCATGTATTTATGTGTATCTTTTCTTGCATGTTCTTGTCATCTTGTCATTTACCCTTTGAAAAAGATCCTGCTATGATCGAACACGTCAAGCCCTCCTATACTTCCGAGATAGGAAAAAATAAAAGAGTCTGAAGTGATATGTATATACATACTACAATAAGAACCTATGATAAAGTTAATTTTATAAAATGCTTGGAGTTCGGAGGACCTGGCGCATTTCAATCCTAACATCAGGATCTTGCTTAAAGGCTCTGTGCAATCGGAATATTATGGCTTGAAAGTGTGCAAGAAAGCAGTTTATTTTACAGGGCCTGTGATTTTACCCACTTCCACAACTGTTTCAGGGTTAACAGTTTTTAGTTTGTATATGCTAATTAGAATTTACATATTCATCAGCAAAACTGTGATGTCATTAACCCAATTGGATTGTGCACAAAAAGTTGGCGTTGTTTTCTCTGACAGACCTTTTCCTCCTCAATAGGTTTTGTTTTGCCGAAAATGGTCCTTTCACTCAACTGGTGGTGTAATTTGTTTTGCCAAACCTTTTCTGTGGGTCAAGTTTGCCTTTTCATGATTTATGTTTGTTCATTATATTTTGACTGTTGGTTCTCTTATACATGAGTATGCATGAAAATCCACCATTTTGTAAAGCCATTCGAAGAAAAACAAAATAAGACTTGCCATTCATTATCTGTCAGTACAGTCTCTGTATGAAGGCAATAAAATAACCTGACTGAAAAAAGCACTGCAGGAACCCTTTAAGCCTGGTTTGGTCAGGACCTCCTAACTCCAAGCATTTGATACATTTCAGGTCATTATCTTGGGCGACGAGCAGTTTGCAGCAGTTTGCAATGTAGTTTATTACTAGTTTGGAAGCAATCAATATTAAAGACATGATCAAGCATTTGAATCGCAGTGAAAGTTCATTTGAATCAATTTATAGGCAAGTGTTTCTTCCTATTGTTCCTGTTTTTTAAAAATCCAAGAGTTTTTATTATTATTATTTATACGTAATTGTTTATTCAACACTGAAAACGTGAAGTATTTATCGTCTTTTCAAAACCGTTTTCAGGGTTTGTTCGTTTCTTTCAATCCTTGCGCTGAAACATGGACAATATACACGACCCTTGACAAGCGAACGAAAGCCTGCGGCAATCTTTGAAGCGAACCACAAAAGGGACGCGGGAAAGCGCGGTTAGCCTCGGAGAGGAAATTGCTATTCCGACGACAAAATTACACGGAGTTTTCGGCCAAGAAGTTTAAAGGGAGGGTACGGAATTGGTAAGACAAAATACACTTCATAATCACAGATTCACATTAAACTTACACAGTATAATGGTGATGATAGGAGAAAACATCCCATGAAATATTTTTGTCTGAAATGCCATATTCGTTGAGAAATAAATGAAACTATTTTCCGATTGGAATAAATCGCTTCGAAGCGTTTTATTCATTCTTTGAAATGTGTACAGTTCTCCGTACACGGGTTTTCACTATTTTCTCGTGACCCAGATGGCTGATTGACCTCAAACTTCTACAGGTTTGTCAGTTAAGGTATATGATGGATGGATTACATAATGTGCTTTCACTGTCAGCAACGGTTTTGTCGAAAACACCAGTTCTGTATATACCATCCCTTTAAGTGCTGAGATTAACGAATGCGCATCCGCGCTGTGTGGACACTTTGCGGCGCGTGTTCACAAATTATCAGGTTTTTTGCCCCATTGTTGTTCCTTGATTTTATTCAATTTGATTCATCTTGCCCCCTTCCAGACTTCATTGTACAAATACATGTTCATGTCAAAAGACTTAAATACTGTATATTAGAAAACATCAAAAAATAACCAAGTGACATTCGAATCAAATTAAACTGAAATACTGTTTCAATACGCGTCATTGATGTCGACAGACAAGACGCAGAACGTGTGCTTTATAATGTACACGTATCCACCGTTATTAATATTATTATCACAAAATATAAGGAGACAGGTTAGCGTCTGAAAGTGAACATTTTTGGAGATTTCTGGAATTAGGAAGACATTTTGATGTCTCCCTTAGGCATCAACTACCTTTTTAAAGATGTGTACTGTCCATATTATTTCAGTAGAAGACAGAGAGTGCTGTCCATATGCATATTATGTCAATTTCAAGTTCATTGGTTTGCAGGATGTTTATAGAAAAGATGAAGTTTTGTGCATGACGCTAAGGGAACGTTTCCCATATGCATCGTCGGTTATATAATTGTTATTATTGATGAGTTTTTAGATTTATTTTTTCCTGCTATTTTCCTACCGCCACTATTGTTATCTGATTACCATTGTAGCCCGAGTTTTGTAACTTTCAGAAAAGGTGCGTAATAAGTATTTATTTATTTATTTATCAGTACAATCTTTGCTGTGTGTTTGTTATTTTCATCATTTGTGACCGGAGACCGATTTCACGGCACTGCTTAGCACAAAAATTGGCTAAGCATGCCATTTCTGTCTTTAATAATAAAAACAGGATTAACAACCAAATCTTCATGAGTTGTGTATCGCTTGTTCACTTTTTTGGGCCGAGTGGGCGCAAGGCGGCGCTATTCTATCTTTGGTTATAACGTAGATTATTCATTTGCACTTTTCGACGACTCTCTAATTACGGCGCCAGCCGATAAGGGATTCGATTCACTCCGCTGACACCAGCTATAGCTAGGTGGCCTAGCTGGTATGGCATCTGCAGATTCTGCACTATAAGCAGGAGGTCTTGGGTTCGAATCCCACCTGAACCAGCACATGATTGGTTCATGTGTGCTTATCTACGTCGTTGAAGGTTAATAATTTGTTTGCTTGACTCTTTAATGATTCGTAATTCGAAAGCAGCTCTCTGCAAAGTTATGACTCATATTGTCATATCGGGTCCCGTCCGTTTGCTGTGTCAAATCCCCACAATGCTGACTATTTTACAAGAAATCATCAACCATCCAATTTTCGTGGCTCATCTATAAAGAAAAATCACATTACTGCTAAAACGAAGAGGAGGCTTCTTAATTCCGCAGGGAGGTTTATGTACGTCATTTGCCTCGAGTGCGGCAAAGTACGCACCGTGGGCCTTTTACTCTTCAACAATGGGCCGTGATGAGCTGCAATTTCGCCCCACGAACTCTGCCAGTTTTTTCCAGTCCGGGGGCAATTTCCACGGATCTCGCGTGCACACTTAATACTTAGACTTGAAGTCTTTTAAAATGCATTCGCTCGGATGAAAAATTAACTTCTCCTTTGATTAATAGGAGTCGGGAGCCAGCATGGGCGAGGTGCGCGTGGTATATGTTACAATTGCATCACCTTTTCAAACGAGACAATCCCATTCATTTTATCATATTTCACTTCTTGGTATGTGTGGGTTTTTTTTTCAATACAAGTACATTTAAAGGTAGTATCATACTTTGGTAGCATACCGAAACAGCAATCTTCACAGATTTACCTATAACTTACAGGGTATAAATGCTCTGATATGTCTGAAATGTCTGAAATGCTGTATTTGTTGCTACGTTAGCTTATGTTCTTATTCCTCTAATTAGTCTTTAAGTGCTACCTTAATTGTCTTTTTTAATCCCACATAGAGAAGGAAATATATTAAAAAGAAACAATGACAAACAAAAGAAGTCATTGTTTTTTTGTCTGATAGATGCAGCTCAACACCACTATCGGTTTCCATTCACCGGACCACGGTATGAATACTATACAATATGAATAATTATAACCATTATTGTACAATGTATTATGAATACATTATTGTATGCAGCTTGCACATGGGGTCTTTAGAACATACATGACGACTATTTTAACCTCCCTTGGGTCGATTTCACCCAAACTCATCGTAGCTTATAATATCAATTGTATGGCTCATGATGCATTGCAGCCCTGCGTAGGATATGGGCCCCTTACGATGAGTTATCATTCGTAACTCGAGTTACGATCAATCGTAGGGCTTCGTGAAATCGGCCCGGGTCGTCGGTTAAATTCCTGAAACAATTTCAACTCCATGGGGTGATACAGGCCCGGCTACTACTGTATAAAGTGCACAGAGGCTAATCAAGCACAAGAAGTCATGTTTACCCTGTACCTCCTTGGAGAGGAGAAGCAATAATGTGACCAAGTGTCTTGCCCAAGGATGCAAGCACCACTAGCCCATGGCTGGATTCATTGTGCACATATACACAATGCCCTTTCATGGTCTGCAACTGAGAGAAGCACACCACGACGGGATGGAAGAGGAGATTATCTTTAGCTACATGGCATAGTCTCCTCAACGTCATCAAGTCTGAATCGATTTACATTTATCCATTCTCGTAGGATTATGGGGACAGTACTGGATTGTGACACGATAAAAACTCTCGTGAAGAATTGTAATTAAACAGTACCAATGCAGTCGATGTTAAACTGTTAAAAAGACGTGCCCCAAGATTAGCAATGGTTTTAAAAACACCCTTTCTTAGGTACGTTTCTACCTGGACCATTCAAACAACTTAACCCCGTGTTTTTAAACTAGACGATTAGAATGAATTTCATCTTCCAAAAAGGAATTTTGTACCTTTGTACCTTTAAATTATTCGACGTAGTTTCCTCAATGCTCAGTTGATACTGTGGTTGGTTAACCACCAATAAAACGGATTTCCTCAGTTGCAGCATACGTTAAAATGAGACATGTCACTTCTGACACGTATCCAATACGCAATAAGCAGTGTGTTCAATTTTGGTGAGTGTGAGATGTACTCGTAAACATCATCATGACATTAACACTCAGCCCAGTAGCAGGTATGAAACCTCTCTGATGTCGTGGATGCTTCATTAGCGAGTATTAGTGAAGTGTGAGTGAATAGAAGCTGGCTGACAATACGACGGGATGAAAAGGTATAGACGCGGTTGGTTGCTTCTATTCATTGTGCTCCGTGATCATCCGCGGTCAAGAGTCATGACACTGAGACAACGTCGGTGGGAGACAAAACTCGGCGGCTGCGTAGTCGCGAGCAGATCAACTTTGCATGGCTAGATCAATCCGAACTTGAATTATCTTCCCCCTCTCTCCTGGCGAATTCTGCCTGCGTTGAGAGACGGTGTGACATCTTTATAAACTGCTTCTTATGACGAGCTGGCTTTGCGGTGATAACAGCCTGAGTTGAAAACCTCTGCCTTATTCGTGGGTGCTCTCTCCTTTTCTGTGAACCTTGTAACTTTGCGCTGAGAGGACAACCAAGCAGGGATGTGGACGGTTACTTTTTAGCTTGTGTGTAGGGTGATTGAAGGTCTAACTATGGAGAATGATACCCAAACTACTGTGTCGTCAGATACGGTAACGTGGTCAAATGATGCAGAGGGTTTCACTGTGTTTCAGAAGTTTTACGAGAGGCAGCTCTTCGCCGCCATAATCGGCAGTATCGCCATAGTGGGCAGCGTCGGCAACAGCTTCGTCATCGCCGCCGTGTCCCTGAGCCGGAAACTCCGGACGGCGACTAATGTTTTCGTGGTGAACTTAGCCGTGGCTGATGTAATGACCTGCCTGTTCGTACCGTGGCAGGCCGTGGCCATCCTTGGAGCTGGCGAGTGGCCCATCCCGCAGGCTCCCTGGCTCTGCACGCTGGCCGGCTTCGTGCCCGTGGTCACCTTCGGCTGCAGCACCAACAACCTGGCCCTGATCGCCGTCAACCGCTGGGTGGGCATCACCAAGTCCCGCTACACCACCCGTCGGATCTACACGACCCGCAAGCTCGCCGTCATGGTGGCCATCTCCTGGGCCGTGCCGCTCTGCTGCGCCCTGACCCCGCTCCTGACGGACTTTGGCGAGCTTGGCTTCGAGCCGCTTTACAGCTCCTGCACCTGGGTGATATCCAAGTCCGTGTACTACAGCATGCTAGTCACGGCGATATGCTACCCACTGCAACTGATCCTAATAGCTATCAGCTACACGTCCATCATGTGCTATGTCTTCAAGACATCGCGCAGGATGTCCCAAGCCGACGCCCCGTCCGTGTCGGACAAGATCAGCGGCAAAGGATCCAACAACAGCGCTATGAGGAAGAAGCTATGGAAGAGGCAGCTGGACGTCACCAAGAACCTCCTCTACATCGTCCTGGTCTTTCTCGCCTGTCTGACGCCCTACTTCACGGCCATCATCTTCTCCTCCGACTGGAGCCGGCTGATCGTGCCCTGGGCCGGGGTGACCCTGTTCTTCAACAGCAGCATCAACCCCTTTATCTATGCCACCACGCACCCGGACTTCAAGGAGGCGTTCGCGTACATGGTTCGCTGCAAGAAAATCCCCAGCAGAGCTGGGTCCAGCATGCGGTTCAAATCGTCCAGGGCCGCCAGTAGTGAGGTCAACCGTGGGTTCGAAGCCGGCAACTAAGACCCAAAGAGTGACCTAGAAGAGGCACGGTAGGACATTGGTTAGAACTGCACCAAAATTGACGTCTAGCAATGAACAAAGACTGTAAAGTGTGTCATGCAGTATACAGGTATACAGAGTGTGCCTGTATTTTAAACCTTTAGCCCAAGATAATTTTTTTTTTTAGATTTTATCGTAAAGTACACATTTCCATTGCACCTATAACATTTCTAAGCACATCGTTGAGTACGTTCGTTTAGCTTCCAAGGGGCAGCCCTGACCTGAGAACGGTCGCGTATACTGCGCAAAACAAGCGAGAGGACGGGGGACGAGGCTGATTAGTGTCAACTCGTGGAAGCTAAACGAGCGAATTATTTACTACCCTTACACATTCTATACTGTTTTCCTATTGAATGTTCTGTTAAATACAGTAATGATAATGATGGATAGTTATACTTATTATCGCGCGTTTTAATTCCTCTTTCGGTTTTCACGGCGCGTTTTACTATTATCCCCAGGGAGCAATTTTATAGATCTGCTTAAGCACCAAAATGTGCTTATGCACCAAAAACCTTGGTACATTGTAAATAGAATCCGCATGCCAACCAAAACTCCTTGTGCATGTTATGCTTAGCAAACATTCGCCAAATACAAGTAAAAAGCAGTAACCATCACAAGAAAATTTGTATGGTTTGAGCAAGGAAGACTTTTCATGCTTAAGCAAATTTTGTGCTTAATAAGCAGCTCTATGAAATTGACCTCTGGTCATAGGGCTACATTTACATTCCTGAAATAATCTCAACTCCCTAGGGAGTATATAGAGCCCCGGCTGATATAAGCGCACGAAGGCTAATCAAGCACTAAACCACCCCAACCCTCACAGGTACCCATTTACACCTGGGTGAAGAGGAGCAATAATTATGTGACAAAGTGTCTTGCCCAAGGATGCAAGCATCACTAGCCCATGGCTGGATTTGAACCTACAATCCTAAATAGATTGACCACTAGACTTTGAGAGTACGACACACCAGACCACTAGGCTACAGCAGCAGCACCCCACGTTGACTCAAACAAAATCGGATGCACTGTGAACATGCACTTTAATTAAACGGAAACTAGATAGTACAAGCTTCCTGTTGTAACATGAACACGGTGCTGCCATAATTATAACCAGTCACATTCTTGATTGACACTGTTATTACGGAGTAGGCGCTCGTGATGCATTAATTACGCACATAGTGCTTCGACATTTATATTTTGTAAAGTACAACACGTATTTCGCCAGTTTGCTGTGCAGCTCTCGTTTTTTTACGGCATAATACCGCTATTAGAAATCGTTGTAGCAGTACAGATTAAGGTAGTATCATTCTTTGGTTTTTGTCAAAGAAATACAGATTCATAGGCAAAAATATCAAGACAGATACAGTAACAGTCATCTGTGAAAATTTTAGTCCCATACGGTGCCCACTTTTTGAGAAAACAGTGAAAAACGGCCACATAATTTCTAAGTCTTTTCTTTTAATTTTGGTTACTGGCTTTACTCTTTTCTGGATAAAGACAGCATTTCAGACAGACAAATTAGTATTTTTTTACCATCACCATCTTGATACCCTGTAAGTTATAGGTAAATCTGTGAAGATATCCTTTTCAATATGCTACCAAAGTATGATACTACCTTTAAACGCCAAATTGCACGTTATAACATCGTGATGTGGCATATCATTATTATTCCCGTAGGATTATGTATTATTAACGCGGTGCACTGCATTTATTTTTTACAAATAGTGAGACAGGTTAGCGTCTGAAAGTGAACATTTGGAAGACATTGGGAATTGGGGAGACATTTCAATGTCTCTCTTATAGGTATCAGCTACCTTTTAAAGACAATGTGCACTGCCCATGAATTGATATCTAAGATTGAAATGCACGTATCAAAAGTATACTGTAAAATAATCATAATGTAATACAATTGTCATTATATCGAAAAATTTGTCTAATATTCTGATAGATAATTAAAAATAATTTTGAATATTGGGTATTTTAGGCAATATGAGATAATTGGGTCTACACGAAAGGAAATGTATCCGGAATTGTAGTATTTATTCCTGTAAACACCAAGTGCCTTTACGAAACCAGGGGCCGATTTCACTAACGCTTTGCGATCATCGTAAAGCCCAAATTCATCGCTAAACAGAAAATCGATCGCTACTTTGCGTATAAATTTTCCGTTTAGCGATGGATTTGGGCTTTACGGTGATCGCAAAGCGTTAGTGAAATCGGCCCCAGGCTTGGGGCTATGCTTTGGACGTATTAAGCTACCACTATTTGAAGCCCACAACACGAAATGAAGGGATTGGGCCACATGATGAAACCGAAGGAAGGCTACAGCTTTTCCATGTATCTCAAGCCCTTCATTTCATTAAAGGTACAGTACAGGATTGGTGACTTACCCAAATACAAATTATTATTTCTGGTAATGACACCAAGGATTCCTCAAAAGTGTCCTAGGCACTGTAGCTTCAAAGCCTGATGAAACCTGTTATGGGAAGATGTTGAGAAGAAGATACAGTTTTCGAGGTGGGAGGAAAACCCCAGAGTAATATTCTGGGTAAAACCACAGAATCAGGTATAGGGACTGAAAACCCAATCCACTTGTGAACCGGGCCGGACTTGAACCCGGTCCACAGAGGTGAACGGCGAGGAATTAAAGAGTCGCTACGCCAATATTCACCACTATGTATATAGTATATATATTCACATATTTACGTATAACTTTCAGGTTATGAAGATGGTGCTGGTAGATACATGTACGTACCGTTAAAATATTTCCACCTGAAATGCTGCATTTATCCAGAAATTTATAAAAAAAACAAAGACCGAAAACAGTTTTGATCTCGGGATGAGATCAAAACCATTCTTTCTGTTTTATAAGGAAAACGATGAGTCGGGTTTTCGCTATTTTCTCGTGATTCAGATGTTCGATTGAGCTCAAATGTTTACAGGTGTGTTATTTTATGTACATGCTGGATTAGACAAAGTGTGAGTGATGTTCTGTGACCTTAAAGGTAATATCATACTTCGGTTTTTTATCACAGAAATACATATTCATGGGCAACAATATCAAGGAAGATACAGTAACAGTCATCTGTGAAACTTTCAGTCATCTACGGTGCCCACTTTTTGAGAAAACAGCGAAAAACAGCCACAGTATTTCCGAAGTCTTTTCTCTTTTATTTTTGATCTTCAAAAATAGTTTTGGTCAATGGTTTACTAATTTCTGGATAAATACACCATTTCAGGCGGAAACATTTTAACGGTATGTTTCCACCACCACCATCTTCATACCCTGTAAGTTATACGTAAACATGTGAACATTTTCTGTTTTGGTTTCTTACCAAAGTATCATACTACCTTTAACCAATCATGCATTATACCTTTGAGGACACGAAATGCCGGTAGCTATGTAAATCCCAAGCCTAGCCTCGGCCCGATTTCGTAAAAGCCCTAGGTCACGTATAGGTAGAACATAAAGCCCACAACCAATCGTAGACGTAACACAATGCATCTTTGCACATAACCCCTGGCGAGGGGTTTAAATATGTAGTGCTTCGTGACACGGCGGCCGACAAAACTTCATTTCGCCTTCGCAAAATCCTAAAATCTGCAAGATTCGCAGATTGACATGCAATTTTTTTTCCGGGGTTCGAATATTAAGCTCTTCGTCAAAATAGAAAGGGCCCGTGCAGAACCAAAATCTTCGTCATGATAGGTTTTTGTCAACTAAACGCCCGGGGAACTTAAGGACAGAACTTACTTTTAAATATTCACAATCATGTATAAGATCTGGGGTTCATGTTACTATTTTCCCGCAGATGGAAAATTGAGATTTTCGTAAAAGCTGCAAGTACAGAACATTGTCTTCAACATTTGGGGCCAACTTCATAGAGCTGCTTAAGCACCGAGTTGCTTAATAAGCTCCAAAAATCTGTGAATAAAATAAGTTTGCCAGCCAAAACTCCTTGTAAATGTTATGCTCAACAAACAATGGCCGAATACAAGTCCAAAGCAGTAGACATCACATGGACATTTGGTTTGGTAATCCTGTTTGATCAAGGAAGACTTTTTATGTTATAAGCAATTTTTGTGCTTAAGCAGCTTTAAGAATCATTCGGTCCGAGTGTATTTTCTATCGTATTTACCTGATTATGCTTGTTCTGTTCGACATGCAATGATGACCACAGATGTGAACGAACTTTCGAGTTTGTTTTAAGCTAAACAGTAATTTTTTTCTTTGTTCACTTTCCAATACACAAAATAGGATAAGAATTAAAATAATCCAACAACTTTGAATTTGCACACGGTGGACAATAAAATAGACTACAAACCAGCGATGTTTTGTAAAAGCGCCACATTATTAATCTTGGCGTTCATGGACGCGTGTTACATGATGTGTATCATGGAAATTGATAAAATTGTGATGTCGTTGCTACTGCTGATGCTAATGCTGCTGTTGCTGCCGATGCTGTTGCTGCTATTGCTGCTGCTGCTGCTGCTGATGCTATTGCTGATGCTGTTGCTGCTATTGCTGATGTTGCTGCTGCTGTTGCTGCTGATATTGCTGCTGATGCATGTTGCTGCTGATGCTGTTCCTGCTGCTGCTGCTGATTATGATTATGTTGCTGCTGATGCTGGAAGTTGCTGCTGCTGCTGTTGTTGTTAATACTGTTTGTGCTGTTGCTGCTGCTGTTCCTTCTGGTGCTGATGATTATGCTGATAACGATGCTGTTCCTGCTGAAGCTGATACTGTTCCTGCTGTTGGTGCTGCTGCTGATGCATGTTGCTGCTGCTGATGATGATTATGATGATAAAGATGCTGTTAATGCTTATGCTGATGCTGGAAGTTGCTTCTGGTGCTGCTGCTGCTGCTACTGCTGATGCAGTTGCTGGTGATGGTGCTGCTGCTGATTATGATTATGATGCTGTTGCTGCTAATGCTTCTGTTGTTGTTGTTGTTGCTGCTGCTGCTGCTGCTGTTGTTGCTGCTGCTGCTGCTGCTGCTGCTGCTGCTGTTGTTGCTGCTGCTGCTGTTGCTGTTGCTGCTTCTGCTGCTTCTTTCGCTGTGGTGTTGTTATGTTTCTGTTGCGAATGGTGATTCCATTGTCCTTTTAGGAATCCTATAATTTATTTCTTCACACCTTACGATTAATGTTTCAAATGATTTCCCAATATCGTCATAGTAACATCGTGACATCACAACACTGCTTAGCAACAAGGATCAATGCTAACATTTTGTGGAATCTTGTCCGCCATCAACTTACTAATGACGTTGGTAAAGAGTCAAGCGCATGTGCAAAAAATCGTTAAATCGCATGTCGTTTGAGGAAAAACAAATAACATTCTGCAATACCTCATCGCCTGCGGGAAGGTTTTATTTCACACGGAAACTTTATAGCAGGAGAATTCGCTGGCTCGGAAGATGTTCTCTTGAATCAACATTTATACTGACGCAGTGCGTACGGCAATGTGTCGAGATTTGAATGCCGCGTAATGGGTGTCTGTCTGTAGGCCTTAAAGGTAGTATCTCACTGAGCGGCGAATGCTTGCGACCGTAGCGAATTTGAGATTTGGCCAGGGTTCGTAAAAGGTTGCAAGAAAGCTCGTTAACAGTTTTCATTGTTGCAGACTGTTTTTCTTGTCGTAAAGAAATTTTGAACATGTTCAACATTTCTTTGCGAATCTATTTTTCCGCAAACAGTTGTTACCGTTTGCAAAACAGTAGTAAGCCTTTGCAAACGTGTAAGACGGTGTCGCTGAAGTTCTTTTTGATTCTCCAATATGCTAGCGACCACATGACCATGTGGTTCGATATAAACTCGACCCATTGAGAGAAATTCGCCATAATAAATCGTCATGCCGAGAAAACAAGGTAGGAGAGCAAAGACACCTCGGGGGACAGGGGAGGTCCATGCCGAGGCCCCGGCCGAAACAGACCGCTACCCCCTCCCCTCCACTCGCCAACATTCGTCAGAAATTGGCGAATCCAAAATTCGCAACGTTCGTAAGCAACGGTCGCTCAGTGAGATACTAGCTTTACGAAACCAGGCTTGAGAATAGGATTTAGACTCATTTCACTACAGCCATTCATTCATCAAACATGAAATATTAAACATGTGAAAATTTGAGCTCAATCGGACAACTGAGGCACGAGAAAATAGCAAAAACCCGACTCGATTTTTCTTATAAAACATAAAGAATGGTTTTGATCTTACCCCGAAATCAAACTTTTACAAACCGTTTTACAGATTTCCTGATAAATACAGCATTTCAACCGGACATATTTTAACTGTATGTTTCTACCAGCACCATCTTCATACCCTGAAAGTTATAGGCCTAGGTAAATCTGTGAACATTTCTGTTTGGGTATGTAATTATTACCAATCCTGTAGTGTACCTTTAAGCCTTTCACCATGCCTCCTGAATATTATAATGTACTTCCCCGTTCCAGGGGAATTGACCCAACACAAGGACTTAATTCTGGTATACACATTATCAAACATTGCATTGCATTCCTCTTTCGAGGAAATATCTGGGGGATAATATGTGCATCCTGGTTTCGATTTGGGTCGTTATATTCTCATGGATGCAACAATGCCGGAAACGGCTCAATTCCGTTGAACAACTTCCCGTAACACTGGTTTAAAAACCAAACCAAATCGACTGAATGAAAGACTGGTCTGGTTTTGTTTGTCGAGTAAACCAAACTGATTAAAAATCCATACATTGTAATAACATAGAGTATTTGCGAAACCAGGCTTGATGCTAGGCTTGGGATTTATTTCGCGTCAACCATTTGAGGCCCACAAAAGGAAATGAAGGGATTGGGCCACATGACGAAACCAATGTAAGGCTCCAGCTTCGCCATGTTTCTCAAGTCCTTCATTCTGTTTTAGGACTCAAAATGGAGGTAGCGAAATAAATGCCAAGCCTATAGCCTCAAGCCTCATTTCGTTAAGGCCTGTAGATAGTCTTACTGGGATTGCTGTATGCGCATGCATTAATGGTGTATTAACCATTCAATCAGTTTATCAATCAACCACTGGCCAGCCTATCTTAACAACCAACTAGAATATTATTAAACCTCCAACCGATTACTTCACTGAACATTGCTAATCCACTAACCCACAAGGTTACAAACAGATCCACTTATCAAGCAACCCACAAAACCCCAAACCAAGCCACCCACCCAGTCGGCCACCCAACAAACATCGACCCAACCAACCACTCAACCAGCCAGCCAAGCAGACAACCAACCAGCCAACAAGCCAACTAGCCAGCCAATCAATCAGCCAACCAAGCAGACGACCAACCAGCCAAGCAGCCAGCCAACCAAGCCGACAGGCAACCAACCAAGTAACAAATCAGCCACCTAAGTACAGAACCAAGCAGATAGCCAACTAGGTCAACAACCCCAACCATACTGCCAACTAATCGGCCAACCAAGTAGGTAAGAAACCAACCAACTCTAGAACCCACCCAATCAAATAGCCAGCTAGACCAACCCAACCAACCAACCAAGCAGTCAATCAAGCAGGCAAACAGACTAACACCCAAGAACCCAACCAATCAATCAACCAACCAGGCAGGTAATCAAACAACCCAAGCAGATAGCCAACTACCAACATCCCAACCAAATGGCCAACCAAGAAGTCAACCAAACAACCACACAAAAAACCAACAGTACAGGATTGGTAGCATACCCAAAAAGAAATGTTCACAGATTTATGTATATCTTTCAGGGTATGAGGAGGATGCTGGTAGAAACATGCAGTCACAATATTTCTGCATGAAAATAGCAAATTAGAGCCGGAAAACTGTTTTGATCTCGGGTATCAAAACTTTTCTGTATGTTCTATAAGAAAAATTGACTCGGTTTAAGCTATTTTGTCCGATTGAGCTCAAACTTTCACCGGTTTATTATTCCATGCGCATGTTTGATCAGGCAAAGTGTGAGTGCCATTCTGTAATCTTACCAATCATGTATTATACCTTTAAGACACCTTACTAATAATATTCAAACTAAAGTAGGGGGAACGAACTCTCGCTCAAATTTCACTTATAACACTAATCCCATCCATTTAATATCTGTTATATCTGTCCTTGGTTTGGTGCGAGCCATATGGGTTAAGTGAGATGTGATAGTCACGCTGATGCTTATCTTACCAGTGGTCAATTAACCCAGATCTAAGATTAAACTTCAAGTGCAATTCTCTCCTAATGGGTCGTTCCGGCTATGCTCTTAAGCTCCGCCTACGTCGACGCACCATTTGGTTCGTGGGCGTGGATTTTACATACTGAATGATGTGACCGAGTTTGACCACAGTAACCTGATTAAAAAGGCGTCCTCCAATTGGTTAATGCGCACCGTTTGATTGACAGGCCAGTTAATTATTTAAGTGTTGGGTATTCATTAATTGATTGTTGATTTTTCAATACCTCTTTCCAGTTGCAGTTGCGACAATCGTTGTTGTTGCTCAAACAGTTTTCATTGTATATCATTGTGACGTGAAAGGTTTTCAAAATGATAATCAATGTGGGTAATATTTATTCGCCGATGAGGGCGACAAACGAATATCGGCAAAACCATGACGTCACTTTACGTCATGTACAATGTACATCCAAATGCATTACAGTAAACAGTCGTTGGTCGGAAGAGTACGCATTGGCAAAGTAACAATTCTCTAAAAATGTCTACTAGGAAACAGCTTTGTTCACTTTTCAATGAGAACACAACGTTCTTAGAACAAAGAAACGCGATTAAAGAATAAAACAGAGTCATTTTTCATCTGTGTTACACTGTTTTCTGGGTAGACATGGAAAAATGTAGGTGTTTTATACAATGTCTACGGCACGTATATGCTTGTTCTATTTAATCTTTACCATTTATACGGCAATCGCTCAAAGTGTATTTTGCTCAATCGCCGGCGTTTCGAATGAATGGTCATTGTGGCAAATTGTGACAAATGATCCGTCACGTATTGTGTGAAAGTCAGAACCGGCCAGTACATGCATATTCACTCAATAAAAAGAATGATAAATATTTCCTAAATTCAATATTTGAACAAGATAATGTAATTGCTTGCTATGTCTTTTTATAATGTTTTCAGCGTTGGCAATTTAAAGTCATTATGCATTTATTGACATTAATGGGTGGATCTTGACGTCAGTGCAGTAAAATAAATACTTGGAGTTAGGAGGGCCTGACGCGTTTCGATCCTAGCAGGATCTTCATCGAAGGTTTAATCGATTGAAGGCTGAATAAAGATCCTGCTAGGATCGAAACACGTCAGACCCTCTTAACTCCAATTTTTCTTTAAAACTTTCAGGTCAATAATTTGGCGGATGAGTAATTTGCAGCAGTTTATACCCAGCAGTTTAAGTACCCAGCTTGCTCAATGTGCTGTAACAGAATGACACACATACACATCTTCCCTCCAAAACTTCATATGCTTCACTGTTGCATAATTATCATCTGATTGGTTAAAAGTATAGGGGTGCTTGGCCGTGATTGGCTAAAACTAAAATCTATGATTGGTCCAATCTATGAATAAATTAATGCAAGAATCCTTCTCAGAATCCATACTTCTAAAAAATCCCAAATTTTCAACGAGTTTTGTTGAGGCAGAAAAAGAGAGAAATTAATTATAAAAGCAAAGCAATTGTCAACCTTAATAAGAGCTACCACATACAGGAAAGATTGTAGCATATAAGACAGTGTTACTCATTAAATAAAACTAATTAATATTCATGAAGTACAGATATGTGCTTTGCCAAGTACAGTATAAAGAATTCTATCAAAACATGCATTGTGACAGAATTTCATAACGTTATACATACAATGTGCATAAAATAATTAGCTGCCAATATATACTGGTTTTACTGACAGACATAACTATTAATGTAATGACAATTAATTGATTAATGACTTACATTACTATTCCACCTTGATGAAAATATTTCTTTTCATCCATAGGAAATTCCATATTTCATATCTTGAATTGGTTCGTTTGCGGATGGATTTCTACTGTTACTCAAGCTTTTATACTGATATGCATACAATTCCACAGAGATTGTCAACGGTGGCTCGTACGTCTAATGTAATGAGCAGTATCCATTATTATGGGGACGTTCCTATAGTTCCTTAAGCTTAAGAGATTTCTGCTGCACGTCGCAGTTTCAGGTAAATTATTTTTTTAATTTATTCACAAGCATTGAAAAAAAGATTCATAACGCCAATAGCCGTTAAAGGTTTACTGCAATCAAAACTCATAATGAAGTTATATACATCTGTGTTGTTATAAAACTCAAACTGTCTATCATTGTTTGTGCTAAAAACTACTGTATGTAGAAAAATGAGGTATTTTAGACCCATACTTTAGCACCTCACTTTTCGCGACGAAAAACCTCGCTTACGTCATATGCAGAACGCCACGCAGTATACTATGATAGGAGCCTATACTAGTTCTGTAGGTGACGTCACTCGCTATTGCTATTTTACGGAGGGCGGGGCGCATACCGTACATGTACTGATTTTGTAACTTTGTGGCCAAAATAAGAACTTATATAAAATATAAATTTAGTTAGTCATCGATTATGCATTAAGTTATTAGTTTAAAGCACTTTCATCCCTTTTTCCAAATTTGATTACAGTAAAGCTTTAACCATCAACTGCAGACTTTTCCATACATGCACTGTCTTTCTTGAAAGAGAATTTGCATAATTGAGCCTGATTTAGCTGGAGGGGCATTTCCTCTGGCAGTTTATAACGCACTCGCCACTTATAGTCAGTATTCTTTTGCACATTTTAAATGCATTTTGGGGACGCAGTTTGTAGTACACGGATATTTTTCTGTGAAGGTCGTTTTGAATCATGGCGAATGTTTTGCGTCACGTTCTCACTTATCGAGATTGACGAGAATTTGGTGAGCGTACGAGAGAGACGTGCGTCTCGTGGAACTTTGTGGATTATGTCATCATTCTACATGGCCTAATAAACTCGCATCTAGTCCACTGCTTCGACTGTTTTCTGATTGAGTTCTCAGCCCTAATAGGGCTTTTGCGTAAAATCCTGTGAATGGCGTCAGAGGGAATATCATACTTTGGTTTTTGTCAAAGAAATGCAGATTCATGGGCAAAAATATCTAGGAAGATACAGTAACAGTCATCTGTGAAATTCGAAGTTTTAGGTAAATTTGTGGGATTTCTGTTTCGGTATGCTACCAGAGTATGATAAGACCTTTAAGGACTAGAAACTACTATGTTCTGAACTAACTACGAAAAAAGGGTACGATTAAGCAGGATTACCAATATCGGAACAATTATATGTGAACAGTAAATGAAAATGTTATAAGTTGACTTTTGTACACATACAGCACTGGACAGGTCACGGTATGGTACGTGTGTTATATCCTTATGCCCTTGACGTACACCGGAAGGCGATATTTCCACCAACTCGAGATAGGTCATGAACTGCGGTTCTGCTTAAAGGAGCATATATGATTTTCAAGGCCTCAAAAAAAGAAATATTGAGTTTGAGACAGAAAATGGACTCAACAGTTCGTTAACAGTGCAAACAGTCACCATGGGAAATCTTGGTTCATCAGATGCTGAGTTTGTAAAGCAAATCGATATTTAGTGTCTTTTCCAAAGATCGTTCGTCCGGACGATTTTTGGAACAAACAAATGTAAACTATTCTTCATGTTTTATAAGAAAAATCGAGTCGGCTTTTCGCTATTTTCTCGTGACCCAGATGTCTGATTGAGCTCAGATTTTCACAGGTTTATTATTTCATGTAGATGTTTGATCAGACAAAGTATGAGGAGTGCGGTCCTGTAACCTTTACCAATCTTGTATTGTACCTTTAAGTCGCATACGACACGTGCCGGCAATGTGCCGGCAATGTGCCTAATTAAGGACAGTTTGTTTTGTCTACTAAACACGACCGACAATATTCTTCGCTAATATTGACCATTTCGAATGCACGCATCATAGTGGGGATTGTGGGCCTACCGATGTGATGTCACTGCTTTTCCGTACCTCGTATGTTGTGAAGGATGATTGCGGTACGTTCTATATCGGTAAAGAATGTTATTCATTTTGCTGGAAACTGTTGCTGGGTTGGCTGCGGTTTATACGTGGGTGAACTTCCGTGTGGCATACAGTCATGTGTACATAACTATATAATTACGTTCAGAGAGTGCACTGCTCATGTCATAAGGGGTCATAAGTTACCGCAGCTTCATATCATAGTATTTTTTCCGGCGGTTCTCATTCTGGGCTCTGACTCAAAGCCAGTGCAGCGTCATGTCATCAGTTACGTGTTAACAGACAATTGTTGTAAAGACAGTTGTAACGTCATGATGCTTTTGAAAAGCTTGACTCGATTTGGGATATTCTGAAATGTAGGACTACATGTTCGAGTAAAGACGAAAGGTACTTCTTGTGAAGACGAAAGGTACTTCTTGTGAAGACGAAAGGTACTTCTTGTGAAGACGAAAGGTACTTCTTGCTTTTTCGATGTTCCTACAGATAAAAACTTTTCGAAAGCTCCTTCTATCTTTGTGATCCTTCAATGGAGGAGAGTTTACATGTAGTTAACACCACGGCGGTGGAGGAGGGCATCATAGTTGTCTATCAGTACTTCTTTGAGAGGCAGATTCTGGCCGCCTTGTTGATATCCAGTGCCGTCTTGGGATTGCTTGGTAACTCTTTCGTCATCTTGGCTGTCGCATGGAACGGGAAACTCCGGACGCCGACCAATGTTTTCGTGGTGAATTTGGCCGTAGCCGATACGCTGACCTGTGTTTTTGTACCGTGGCAGGCGGTGGCTGTTCTCGGGGAGGACGCCTGGGCGATCCCCGGCGCACCCTGGCTCTGCACCGCCGCAGGTTTCGTTGTGGTCGTCACCATCGGATGCAGCGTGAACAGCTTGGCCCTGATCGCCGTCAACCGCTGGGTGGGCATCACCAAGTCCCGCTACACCACCCGCCGGATCTACACGGCCCGCAAGCTCGCCGTCATGGTGGCCGCCTCCTGGGCTGTGCCGCTCTGCTGCGCCCTGGCCCCGGTCCTGACGGACTTTGGCGAACTCGGCTTCGAGCCGCTGTACAGCACGTGCTCCTGGGTTCGTTCCAACCCTTACACCAACTTGTACAACACGCTGATCGCGGCGGTCCTGTACCCTATCCAACTCTCCACAATCACCATAAGTTATGTCTCCATATTCTGCTACGTCCGGAAGACGTCGCACGAAACGATCCAAGCAAATGTCTCATCAATATCAGTCCGAGTTGACGGAGGAAGAAAACGCGACCTGAGGAGGAAGCTCTGGAGGAGACAGGTAGACGTCACCAAGAACATGCTCTACATCGTCGTGGCCTTCGTGGTGTGCATCACGCCCTACTTCTTAGCTCTGGTAGTCTACGCGGACTGGAGTTACCGATTGGTGCCCTGGTCTGCCGCGATACTGGCCTCCAACTCATCCATAAACCCCGTCATCTACGCCACCTCGCATCCGGACTTCAGGAAGGCCTTCCGGCGGTTCATCAGATGTCGCCAGTGGGCCAAGGGTGATGTGGAGTCGCCGGGGCAATCCACCGACAATCTAGGTACATCGGAGGACATGCATAGGGTCTGAAGCGACGCACACCGTAAACTAGTTCCTTTGCTGAAGTAAAGAGCCAAAAAACGTTACTAATCTTAACAACTACTCAGACGAATAACAACCCTTAATATTTATTTGGTGTACAGGTGTAGCATACACACTAGACTTCGCGACAACGGCGAACATGGCATCGCTGTCTTGTATGATGACACAAAGATATGGCTTTCCTCAACCAAGTTGCATCAGTGGAGAAGCTCACGAGTACACGAAAGAACAAGAAGACGTTATTATTATTTATTTCTGGCAATGACACCAAGGATTCCTCAAAAGCGCCCTAGGCACTGTAGCTCGAAAGCCTGATGAAACCTTTTTGATGGAAAGATGATGAGACGAAGATACAGTTTTAGAGGTGGGAGGAAAACCCAGATTAATATTCTAGGTAAAACCCACGGAATCAGGTAGGGACTGAAAACCCAAATCCACCTGTGAACCGAGCCGGACTTGAACCCGGTCCACAGAGGCGAAAGGCGAGGCAAGAACCGCTAGTCCAACCTGACTCCTCTCACATAATATACCGGTACATGATCCCAAGACGTTATGTGGACTCGCACACGTCCACATAATGTTCGTATCCCAATGACAAAGGCCAAAAGGAGAAATGTTCAATGTGTCTTTATCCGTCGCAAATTGTAGTTTATCATTCAAGGGATATTCGGTCAAACATGTCATCATGAAAAAATGGGTACAGTTCAAATACCAATGGTTTAAAGATGTCCATTTGGTCAGTACACGATAACAAAGGGAAATCCACATAAGGTATGTAAAATAAACATTTGTGTTTCCCGTGTGTGTACCATATTGGTCAAATGTGCTACTATAATGAACACACATCCTTCCTCCTTCGGAAGTCAAAGCATGTGTAATTTTATATATAACAACAGCACACAGAACATGTCACATGTTAGATACATGTTTTAAAGAATGAAAAATATCCTTTAAAGGGATTGCATACGTTTGGTAATTTGAGCCTAATGTTTGTTTCAAACCAATATAATTGTTTATATATACCATAAAACTAACCTGTGAAAGTTACAATTCAAAAGGTGGTAGCGTTTTTGAGATTTTGGCGACAAACTAGAGCGGTTATTTCATGCCAGAGAACAGTAAGTCAATAGCTGAGAAGCGTTACGGCCATAACGCTTCTCAGATTCATAATTGTTGGAGATAAAAAGTGACATATTTTTCCATAACCGCGGTACTTCGAATTGAACGTTTCTCAATATGCATTATACTATCCAAAGCAGCTGTACTTCTCACCAAGTAAGTTTTTATTGCCATAAATTTTCAGAGTCATTACCAAACGTATGCAATGCCTTTAAGGTAGCTTCATACTTTTTTTTTTTTTTTTTTCATGAGCATTAATCTCAAGAAAGATACATTGAAACTGTGTTATTCCCAGTCCCATACAGTGCCCACTTTTTGAGAAAACTGTGAAAAACGCTCACGGTATTTTCAAATTTATTCACAGGAGTTTTTATCTCACCCCGAGTTCAAAACTGTTTTCAGTCTTTGGGTGTACTCTTTTCTGGAAAGTTCAGCATTTCAGGCAGAAAAAATAACCGTACTCTGTATAAGTTATACGTAAATCAGTAAGTATATCTCTTTCGGTATGCTACCAAAGTATGATAGTACTTAAAAGTCTTGTTGAAAAAACCTTGACGAGACTATACAGTGTATTCTAAACAACTATTTCTCCACAAATAAGTCTCGAAATCACTAGTAATAAGGACATCGTGGCGTCCCTGTTACAAAAGGAAACATCCAGTGTTCTGCGTGTAAAATTATTCAAACCGTTGAAACATTTTGTATAGAATAATTATAGTGTATATAGGCCTATTATTCTGTTCGTTTGTAAACTGTTTTCAATTGTCAACATGTTTCTTTAAAGGTAGGGCACGCCATTGTTCACTTCCTTAACGGAGAAGATTCAATCATAAGCATTTTCATAATACAAGTATAACTTGTGAAAATTGTATCACAATATGTGTTCCCCTTTTATGAGAAAGCAACAAATAATTTGAACAGTTTCATTCTCGTACGAGGTTATGTGCACGTTCTCTAATTTAATTTCTATTTGATTTGCAATTGTAATCACTTCATAATATTTCTAAGGTTTTTCAAATGCAGTTGTATCAAATATGACAATGGCTCTCGCATTAATAAATAGCAAACCTTCAGAACGAAATTTAAAAAAAAAAGTTTTTTTTTTCATATTTACCAGTACTAGACTTCCCCCAATTTATTTCTAATGTGGCCAACTGCATAACTGAAATACACATCTTTCTTGAGTTAAAGGTTTACTGTAATCAAAACACATATGAAGTGAAATACATCTGTATTGTTATAAAACTCAACCTGTCTATCATTGTTTGTGCTAAAAAAATATTTTATATAGAAAACGGAGGTATTTTAGGCCCATAATTTAGCACCCTATATACTTTTTGCGTCGAAAAACCTTGCTTACGTCACATGCAGAACGCCACGCAGTATACTTTGTGGCGAGCCTATACTAGTTCTGTATGTGACGTCACTTTCTTTTGTTGCGTGGATCGGTTCCAAGGGGGACTTTTGGGGGCACTTACATAAATATGTAAATTTATATATTCATTAATTATGTATTAAGCAATAATTTTAAAGCACTTTCACCCCTTTCCCAATTTTGATTACAGTAAACCTTTAATATGTGTAATCCGTTTGAAAAAAAAAGTAGGGAATTATGGCGAACAAGAAGAAAACACATTTAAAAAATCCTGTGCACAAGTGAATGGGTATCTCTCTGATAAAAACTGTTATGAAACGGAACGCATTAGTCGAATTGCTGTTTGAGTGCAATATTACTATTTTCATGAAAAGACCCGAGCCAATTCAGCTATATCTAGTCCATTGAAAACGCACTCGGGGATTGTATAACAGCATTGTGTTTGCACTAAAGGAAAATACCTGAAAATGTGCCAATTGCTTGATTGAAATGGCGATTAGTCACGAGATAATGATAATGAAACGACCTACAAATGGACAATGGTCTTCGTATATCATTAATGACATTGTGTATTGATGCATACAAAATAACCAATTAGAAATAAAAAGCCAAAATGTGATGAAGAAACGGTATGAATGATTTATGATCCATTTCAAGGCAATATGAGGATTTGAGGATTGGGGTACGCTCTACACCGGTGAAGAATGTTATTCATTTTGCTGGAAACTGTTGCTGGGTTGGCTGCGGTTTATACGTGGGTGAACTTCTGTGTGTCATATTACAGTCATGTATACATAACCATAATTACATTCAGAGAGTACACTGCTGCTCATGTCATAAGGAGTCAAAAGTTACCGCAGCTTCATATCATAGTATTTTTTCCGGCGGTTTTCATTCTGGGCTCTGACTCAAAGCCAGTGCATCGTCATGTCATCAGTTACGTGTTAACAGACAATTGTTGTAAAGACAGTTGTAACGTCATGAGCTTTTGAAAAGCTTGACTCGATATGGAATATTCTGAAATGTAGGACTACATTTTCGAGTAAAGACGAAAGGTACTTCTTGTGAAGACGAAAGGTACTTCTTGTGAAGACGAAAGGTACTTCTTGTGAAGACGAAAGATACTTCTTGCTTTTTCGATGTTCCTACAGATAAAAACTTCTCGAAAGCTCCATCTATCTTTGTGATCCTTCAATGGAGGAGAGTTTACATGTAGTTAACACCACGGCGGTGGAGGAGGGCAACATAGTTGTCTATCAGTACTTCTTTGAGAGGCAGATTCTGGCCGCCTTGTTTATATCCAGTGCCGTCTTGGGATTGCTTGGTAACTCTTTCGTCATCTTGGCTGTCGCATGGAACGGGAAACTCCGGACGCCGACCAATGTTTTCGTGGTGAATTTGGCCGTAGCCGATACGCTGACCTGTGTTTTTGTACCGTGGCAGGCAGTGGCTGTTCTCGGGGAGGACGCCTGGGCGATCCCCGGAGCGCCCTGGCTCTGCACCGCAGCAGGTTTCGTTGCCGTCGTCACCATCGGATGCAGCATCAACAGCCTGGCCCTGATCGCCGTCAACCGCTGGTTGGGCATCACCAAGTCCCGCTACACCACCCGTCGGATCTACACGGCCCGCAAGCTCGCCGTCATGGTGGCCGTCTCCTGGGCCGTGCCGCTCTGCTGCGCCCTGGCCCCGGTCCTGACGGACTTCGGCGAACTCGGCTTCGAGCTGCTGTACAGCACGTGCTCCTGGGTTCGGTCTAACCCTTACACCAACTTGTACAACACGCTGATCGCGGCGGTCCTGTTTCCTATCCAACTCTCCACAATCACCATAAGTTATGTCTCCATTTTCTGCTACGTCCGCAAGACGTCGCACGAAACGATCCAAGCAAATGTCTCATCAATATCAGTCCGAGTTGACGGGGGAGGAAAACGTGACCTGAGGAGGAAGCTCTGGAGGAGACAGGTAGACGTCACCAAGAACATGCTCTACATCGTCGTGACCTTCGTGGTGTGCATCACGCCCTACTTCGTGGCTCTTGTAGTCAACGCGGACTGGAGTTACCGACTGATACCGTGGGCTGCCGCTATACTGATCTCCAACTCATCCATAAACCCCGTAATTTACGCCACCTCGCACCCGGACTTCAGGAGGGCCTTCCGGCGCTTCATCAGATGTCGCCAGTGGTCCAAGGGTGATGCGGATTAGCCGGGGCGATCCACCGACAATTACATCGAAGGACATGCATAGGGTCTGAAACGACGCACACTGCGTTACTCACTATAATACCTTGGCTCATAAGAAACGCCAAAATGGCCCTATACAGGGTGTCCCAGAAAAAAACGCAACACTGTGTCGGGATCCATTGTGTTAAAATTAAACTGTTTATCACTTCACGATTCAGATATGTGATACAATAATGTCTTGGCTATCACTAGGCCTACGTAGAATTTGAGCAAAATTGGGCTGAAATTTGCGAAAATATGACCAATTAGATAGATAGATAGATAGATAGATAGATAAAAACTTTATTGTCCCACCAGGGGAAATTAATTTGACCTTTGACATAAAACATAAAAATACACACATTATTTAAAATAAAACATAAACAAATACACACATTGTTTTAAATAAAACATAAAAATACACACATTAAAAATACAGTTAAAAGCCTATATAAATATCAATATCCACAAATTTACAAGTTAGCATTCAAAGAGTACTCCTTAAAAACAAATTTGCAAGGATAACACGAATAATGTGTATGAAAGAAAGATGAAAATCGGGTTTTGGGGTTGGGTAATTCAGTCTTAGTTCTTCACTCAATTGTAGTCCAATTTTGCTCAAATTATACATGGTGATAGCCAAGACATAGCTGTATCACATATCTGAATCTTGAAGTGATAAACAGTTTAATTTTCATATAATAGTTCTCGACACAAGTGTTGCGGTTTTTTGGGACACCCTGTATACAAACACGTGCTACCCATGAAGACAAACGAAAGTTGAACTCAATACCATACAAATTCTGCGTTTCAGGCAGAAAAAAAAATAACCGCACTCTGGTTAAGTTATACGTAAATAAGTATATATATATCTTTCGGTATGCTACCAAAGTATGATATTACTTTAAAAGTCTTTTTGAAAAAACTTTGACGAGACTATACAGTGTATTCTAAACAACTATTTCTCGACGAATAAGTCTCGAAATCACTAGTAATAAGGACATCGTGGCGTCCCTGTTACAAAAGGAAACATCCAGTGTTCTGCGTGTAAAATTATTCAAACCATTGAAACATTTTGTATAGAATAATTATAGTGGCCTATTATTCTGTTCGTTTGTAAACTGTTTTCAATTGTCAACATGTTTCTTTAAAGGTAGGGCACGCCATTGTTCACTTCCTTAACGGAGAAGATTCAATCATAAGCATTTTCATAAAACAAGTATAACTTGTGAAAATTGTATCACAATATGTGTTCCCCTTTTATGAGAAAGCAACAAATAATTTGAACAGTTTCATTCTCGTACGAGGTATTGTGCACGTTCTCTAATTTAATTTCTATTTGATGTGCAATTGTAATCACTTCATGATATTTCTAAGTTTTTTTTTCAAATGCAGTTGTATCAAATATGACAATGGCTCTTGCATTAATAAATAGCAAACCTTCAGAACGAAATTTAAAAAAAAAGTTTATTTTTTATATTTACCAGTACTAGAATTCCTCCAATTTATTTCCAATGTGGCCAACTGCATAAATGAAATACACATCTTTCTTGAGTTAAAGGTTTACTGTAATCAAAACACATATGAAGTGAAATACATCTGTATTGTTATAAAACTCAACCTGTCTATCATTGTTTGTGCTAAAAAATATTTTATATAGAAAACGGAGGTATTTTAGGCCCATAATTTAGCACCCTATATACTTTTTGCGTCGAAAAACCTTGCTTACGTCACATGCAGAACGCCACGCAGTATACTTTGTGGCGAGCCTATACTAGTTCTGTATGTGACGTCACTTTCTGTTGTTGCGTGGATCGGTTCCAAGGGGGACTTTTTGGGGCACTTACATAAACATATAAATTTATATATCCATTAATTATGTATTAAGCAATAATTTTAAAGCACTTTCACCCCTTTCCCAATTTTGATTACAGTAAACCTTTAATATGTAGGGAATTATGTCGAACAAGAAGAAAACACATTAAAAAAAATCCTGTGCACAAGTGAATGGGTATCTCTCTGATAAAAACTGTTATGAAACGGAACGCATTAGTCGAATTGCTGTTTGAGTGCAATATTACTATTTTCATGAAAAGACCTGAGCCAGTGTAGCTATATCTAGTCCATTAAAAAAGCTCTCGGAGATTTTATAACAGCATTGTGTTTGCACTAAAGGAAAATACCTGAAAATGTGCCAATTGCTTGATTGAAATGGCGGATAGAAAATGAATTAGTCACGAGATAATTATAATGAAACGACCAAGAAATGGACAATGGTCTTCGTATATCGTTAATGGCGTTGTGCATGGAAACAGACAATTAGAAATAAAACCAAAATTGGATGAAGAAACTGCATGAATGGATTTATGATCCATTTCAAGGCAATATGTCTGTTTCACAGCTCACAAAGGGGAATCAAAAGTATCGCAAATGACACACTGACAATGGTAATGATAATAGTTGTTTGTGTGGGTACAAATTATTGCAATTTTTCAAAAGAAATTTCATGCACTGAATAGATCGTGCGGGTTTTATGTCAGTAGCGAATAGCCGCCTACACGTCTAAGCTATTATTTTTTAGTTGTCATCAGAGTCCTTGGGGAAAATGGAAATAGATGTGTGGCGTTTGGCTTTATATTTCGTTGATCCCAGCGGTGCATTTGAGGAGTGTGCGGGAAAAGTTCCGAAACTTTTTTTCGTAACATGAAACGACACCCTACATGTATCTTTATTCCTAAAAACGACAACTTACGGAAGTAGTGCACAACCACACCCCTACGCCTCCTCTCGAAATGCGGCCCTGCAAATAAATACAAGGGAAACTAACTGGTTCTGAGCTATCCAGCTCTATGTTGGTGGTGTCCCTAATAGTCAATTATCTTTGTTAGTTTGGCAGTCAGAAGCCATGAAACCGCTCACATACCGCTCCAAAGGATCAAGAATATACGCACAGCATTAGCAATGCTGCAACCTGAGAAACAGTACGTGTGAGATCACTCAAAGAGGATACGACTTTCATAAAGAAAATCATATTTTCCATGGATCTAAAATTCCTTTTCCTTCATATGCTGTTAGTCACACATGGTGCTTCGACTTAAAACTACAGTGTTTTCAGAATGATATTTCAAGTGATTTCGCCTTTGAGATAGATCCTGCTAGGGTCGAAACGTCGGGCCCTTCTAACTCTGAGCAACCTTTGAGGAAGATAATGATATAGGATCGAAATATCAGGCCCTCCTAACTCTGAGCAGCTTTTGAGGAAGATCCTGTTATAGGATCGAAACGTCAGGCCCTCCTAACTCTGAGCGGCCTTTGAGAAATATCCTGCTATAGAATCGAAATGTCAGGCCTTCCTAACTCTGAGCAATCTTTGAGAAAGATCCTGCTAGGATCGAAACGTCAGGCCCTCCTAACTCCAAGCAATAAAAATGGAAGGACGAAACAAGCGAGAAAAACGAAATACACCTTTTAGTCATTGGAGGTGGTTTGATCACTTGTTGTGAATTAAATAATATTGAAAAACAAATACTAAAACGTGCAGTTTCAAAAAATGTATTAGTTTTCTGGTGAAAAAAAATTACATTGTCAATGTGTTTATTGGGCTGTAAAATCCAGCTATATGCATGCACCGAGCAAGTCGAACATGACATTGATGACAGCATGTACTGCTCATATATTTCACATTATATGGTTTCGCAGGGCCATCAATATCATTCACATGTACATGATGAAGACACTCAAAGTCGCATACTTCCTTTGTTAACGATTTGAGATATATTAAAAAACGGACGAAAAAGCCCTGGGGTGATCCAATGTTGCAGGGATTACACTACTGGTTTTATGTGAACATTGATTCGAATGTATTATACAAGTAGAAGTTCCGAGAAAAAATCCAAATAGCAAAACAATTAAGCATTGCTGTTTTCAAATTGGTAATTTTATTTTCGAGATTGTGTGACGCAGACAATAATAATTGAGATTTTTGTCGGTTATAAAAAGATAAATTAATAATATAGTATAACCAATACAAGTAATAAACCAAATCAACCAAAATTATGACCTAGAATATATGATTATGTTTTGAGTATTATAGGAGCGTCTGACGTTTCGATCCTATAGCAGGATTCTCCTCAAAAGATTACAGGGAGATCCTGCAAGAAACATATACCGTTAACTATTTTCCGCCTGAATTGGTGTATTTATCCAGAAACTAGCAAAACAACGACTGGAAATCTTTTTGGTCTTTTAGAAGATTTAAAAAATCGGCAAAGTATGATATTACATTTAAGAGGAAACAAAACAGAAAGTTTAACCTTCTCATTAATTCAGAAACATTACAACCCTGCTGGAGTTGGAAGAGCCAGGAAATTGGAAACGACGGTGATTGGCCTTTAATAGCGTTTGGTTTTACAAGTTTTCGTACTTTCCCTACTGATTGGCTAATTAATGTGACGTCGGTTTAAGCTGTTCTTCTTCCAGTGTGTATTGTACTTTTTCAGCAACAGGAGAATTCCCTTGCTTTTGCCTTATGTACATTTAAATGAAGGCAGCTCAACAGAGCCAGGCTAATGATTAGACTGATGGGTGCAGACCAGGCGCGGTTCTAGGGGGGCTAGGTGGGCTGTAGCCTTCCCCCCCACACACACACACAAAATGCAAGTGAAAAAATAATTCTTGATAATACTGGATTTTGTTCAGTTATTAAGCGCCAATTACATGAAAACCGCATGTTGTGGGCTTAGGGCTATAATGTGCCTGTTTTTCGACCCCTAATAAGACATAGCAGAAGCTAGCGTTAGAAGAACCCAAAGTATTGGGTCTTCTAGCCCCACCCCCCCCCCAAAAAAAATGGCTCTTCTAGCCCCCAAAAATGTTGGCTCTTGAACCACGCCTGGTGCAGACCAGTAGGTCCCGATCGGTCCGCGGAGCTCATTAATTTTTGTGTACACCCTCAAAATCTTGTTTATAAAATCATTTGCTGGGCCCTACAAGGGAAGTCTTGTAAATAAAATGGATGGAACCCGGTCGCCAGAGTTCGGACTTTTAACTTCGAGCTGTTTGGATGAATTCTGGCCCTAAACTCGCTCTACTTGGGCCTGTAGGGGAGGGGTACATTTTTTGAGTCTGGCACCAGTCAACATGGCCGTTTTCAGGGTATTTTCCTTTGGATGGATTTTTCTCAAAAAAGTCATTGGTTACCCTATAAAAAATTTAAAAGAAAATGAAAATTGAAGTTTTCAGCTTCATTTTGGTGTATAGCTGGAGTGTCTGAGAAACCTCTGAGTATTTTTTTTAAAATAATTTCTTGAAATTGGCTATTTAGCATGGGAGAATAAGGGAATTTATTTACTGGTCTGCACCTTGATTAACACAGTGCACGTTGTATGTGTGAGACCGTAAATAAACTTTCTCATGTGTAATTAGGGACATTAAAGGTAGTATCATACTTTTGTAAGAAACCAAAACAGAAATGTTCACAGATTTACGTATAACTTACAGGGTATGGACTATGGAGATAGATATTAATTTATTCAGCCAACAGTATCATAAAAATACAGTTGACATTTTGCGATAGGAGCTCAAAATGACAAACAAATGTAAAACGATCAATATGCAAAACAAGAAATACGTAAAAGACAATGTAAAACGTTAAACGTGCAGTAAAAATGATGGTGATGCTAGAAACATACCGTTAACAATTTTCCGCCTCAAATGGTGTATTTATCCAGAAACTAGTAAAGCAACGACCGGATATCTTTTCGGTCTTTTAGAAGATTTTTAAAAACCGGCAAGTATGATATTACATTTAAGAGGAAACATAACAGAAAGTTTAACCTTCTGATTAATTCAGAAACATTACAACCCTGCTGGAGTTGGAAGAGCCAGGAAATTGGAAACGTGATTGGCCTTTAATAGTGTTTGGTTTTACAAGTTTTCGTACTTTCCCTACTGATTGGCTAATGAATATGACGTCGGTTTAAGCTGTTCTTCTTCCAGTGTGTATTGTACTTTTTCAGCAACAGGAGAATTCCCTTGCATTTGCCTTATGTACATTTAAATGAAGGCAGCTCAACAGAGCAACAATAATGATAAGACTGATGGGTGCAGACCAGGCGCGGTTCTACGGGGGGCTAGGGGGACTGTAGCCTCACAACAATTTTGTTTCCCCCCCCCAAAAAAAAAAAAATGCAAGTGAAAAAAAAATTCTTGAAAATACTGGATTTTGTTCAGTTATTAAGCGCCAATTACATGAAAAACGCATTTTGTGGGCTTAGGGCTATAATGTGCATGTTTTTGACCCCTAATAAGACATAGCAGAAGCGAGTGTTAGAAGAACCCAAAGTATTGGGTCTTCTAGCCCCCCCCCCCCCCCCCCCAAAAAAAAAGGCTCTTCTAGCCCCCAAAAATGTTGGCTCTTGAACCGCGCCTGGTGCAGACCAGTAGGTCCAGATCAGTCCGCGGAGCTCATTAATTTTTTGTATACCCTCAAAATCTTGTTTATAAAATCATTTGCTGGGCCCTACAAGGGAAGTCTTGTAAAGAAAATGGATGGAACCCGGTCGCCAGAGTTTGGACTTCGGGATTTCCCTCGGGATGGTATCGCGTTTTGGACAGTTAAAGGTAGTATCATACTTTGGTTTTTATCAAATAAATACATATTAATGGGCAAAAATATCAAGACAGATAACAGTCATCTGTAACAAATTCAGTCCCATACGGTGCCAACATTTTGAGAAAACAGTGACAAACCGCCACAGTATTTCTTAAGTCTTTTCTCTTTTATTTTTGATCTTTCAAAAGATCAAAAAGATTTTCGGTCGTTGTTTTACTAATTTCTGGATAAATACACCATTTTAGGCGGAAGGATTTTAACGGTATGTTCCTATGTACCACCACTATCTTCATACCCTGTAAGTTATACGTAAATCTGTGAACATTTCTGTTTTGGTTTCTTACCAAAGTATGATTCTACCTTAAGAACCAAGATTATCAACCTTAATAAGACGTTTATCGGTTTTGACACGCATTCAGCTCGTGTCATGTCATCTCGGCATTACTATTCCATCATAGGTAAGACTGAGAAACTTGTGTTTCTGCTCTTTAGTCTGCGAGGCCCCTTGCTCTGAAGCAATTTTCTGTTGCTCAAGTAGACCTCAGATTCTCGTTATTATGTTTCTAGCAAAAGAAGCTTTATTATCTCTTTTGAGACGTGTGGTTTTCTATCAAATAGAAATTGTAAATTTTACACAATTTCAACAGTAGCAGCAGTGGCCTTGTGAGTATACCATCGTATAATCGGTGAAGAATTTGTTCCTGCCCATCTTTCAATCTCCCAAGTCTTTGTATAAATTGAAGGGAAAGCCTGGAAATTTATGACAAGATGGTGGCTGGATCTAATCCATTACTGATCTATTGAACTGATCCCCGGTGACACGTACGTAGGACTGATTGCTTTGCGGACCATTATATGAAATGGAATCAGAGCGACAAAGGCCACGACACACCGACAGTGATGTTTACTCTTACTATGGGCTTTTACGAAATTGATTTTACGAATTGAGGAAAGGCTTAAAGGGTCTATGCAATGGGAATATTATGCCTTGAACATGTGCCAATAAAAAAAATGTACATGGGGACTGTGATTTTACCCACCTCCTCACACTGATTCAGGGTTAAAAACAGGTTTGTTGGTTTGTATGTTAATTATCATTTACATATTCATGAGCAAAACTGTGATGTCATCTGGGGAACTGAGAGCAGTAACCCAGTTGATTTGTGCACAAAAAGTTGCGGTTGTTTTATAGGTTTTCTGACAGACCTTTTCCTCCCCAATGGGTTTTATTTTGCCAAATATGTTCCTTTCACTCAACTGGCGGTGTAATTTTTTTACCAAACCATTTCTCTTCATTTTTTATGTTGTTTTTTTTTCATTATATTTTGGCTGTTGGTTCCCTACATGAGTATGCATGAAAATCCCCCATTTTGCAAAGCCGTTCAAAAGAAAACGAAATGCTGGTTTGAAACCAGAATAAGACTTGTCATTCATTATTTGTCAGTTTATTGTCTGTATGAAGGCAATAAAATAACCTGACTGAAAAAAGCACTTCATGAACCATTTAAGGGGATGATTTTACTACCGAAATTTGGTGTCCTTAAAGATAAAATACATGATTGGTAAAGGTCACAAAAACAGCACCCATCACACTTCGTCTAATGTATACATAAAATAATAAACCTGTGAAAATTTGAGCTCAGATCGCAACTTGCGTATCAATCTTAATTGCTAAGCAAAGTGTGATGTCACAATACAAGCTGCTATGGAAACATGAACAACTCATCTAAAAGATGAGTCGCAAATCTTTTTGAAATCGACCACAGGCATTAAGTCCGCGGAGCTCATTAATTTTGTGTATACCCTCAAAATCTTTTTTAGAAAATCATTTGCTGGGCCTTACATGGGAAGTCTTGTAAAGAAAATGGATGGAAACCGGTCGCCAGAGTTTGGACTTTTAACTTTGAGCTGTTTGGATGAATTGTGGTCCTAAACTCGCTCTACTTGAGCCTGTAGGGGAGGGGTACATTTTTTGAGTCTGGCACCAGTCAACATCGAAAACAGGCATTAACCAGTGGAAACTAAGTCTTGTACATAACAGGTCTCCCATTAGGACTACATGCATAGGAAAATATGGCGCCTTTTACGTCACTGGGTAACATTGGCATCTACTCCTAAGCTATACACGAGTGTATTTAAACAGCCGGTGAATTCCACAAATGCCTAGCTTGGAGGATGGAATCTACCAGAATTATACGGAGATGTGAAATTGAGAAACAGACATTAATTCAACTGCCACATCGGTAGTGCTAGGCCTGGGTGCTAAGAGAGGCTACGTCAGATATGTGACGGAACGAGATATGTGTCGAAATCAAGGGTCACGGTACTTTATTCATCATGTTTTAGCAATTTCAGACTACATCACAGCGAAATAAACCAGCACAGTAATGCTAGGGGCCTTTTCCAAAACCCCGGCTCCGGTTTTAGGCTCTGACTCCGGCTCAATTTCGTGAATCCATTCTTGAAAAGGAAAACAGCTTCAGCTTCAATGAAAATCTACAACCTATATATTTTTAGCATGATGACAGAGACGACGCCGGAGCCTGAGCCGGAGCCGAGGTTTGGAAAAGGCCCCAGATCTGCACAGTTTACAATACGAATTTCACAGCACACTGACGGATATGGCGTATTTGTATTCAGACGAATGAGGGCGCTCACTCCACGATATATTAATTGCAGACCGATCATTGAGCTAGGGCCTTGTGTCCAAAAACAGTGTCAAAATATTGCAATGATCTTACACGCTTGTAATCTTAAGTAATTTAAATGGTTTTAGTCGACTGAATTTGTCGCTTTCTTTTTATCTTTCCTTTTTTGTGACCAGGGGTCAATTTCATAGGGCTGCTTAGCACAAAAACTGTCTTAGCACAAAAATAGCTTGCCCAATAAAACAAAACCACCATTGAAAATGCCATTTTCTTCATGGTCAGCAAACAACAGCCAAAGAACAATTGCAAGTGATACACAATGCACGTAAATGCGGGTGTTAATCCTGTTTTTACTTAGACAAAAATGGCATGCTTAGCGACTTTTTGTGCTAAGCAGTTCTATGAAATTGGCCCAAGGCTACAACTACATAAGATCGTGCCATATAGCGCCCCCTATGCCAACAAAGTAGGCACGAGCAACGAGATAATGAGTCGCTTAGTAACGTCAGTAGATTGCCTAATAATTTCACAATCTTAAAAGAAACATGACCCACATAATAATACTCTTTCGAATACATTTTCACGCAGCCATCCGATCGATCGTAACTTAAGTTCCTAAGTAATATCCTACGTAAGGCTGCGATGCATCACAAGTCCTACGATTGATAGTAAGTTACGATGAGTTTGGTGAAATCGACATTTGAATGGTCAATTATAAGATTTATTTTATTTCAAATTAAAGAGTTCAAAAGTTAGGAAAAACCGACCAAGCTCATAGTGTGAGGAAATGGCCAGAATATGTGGCCAGTGGCTATGTTCAGTTAACAATGGATAAAACACAACCGTATATTTTTCCATTTTTTTGTATACTTTTGGCAATTCATTTTGTATACACGGCGTCTGCATGTCATGCAACATCAAGCAGCAGTCTTGACGTGTAACATTGTGCCTTTTTAGGAACTCTTGGCGACTGTCAAAATAGTGTGCTTATGCCGAGGCATTGGGCCAACGTGATGACATCTTCATGTCGAAATGGACGTCAAATTAATAGGCCCACAAGACAAATCAAACTAATGGACGCCATCGTGTAGAAGACACTAGGCAGTCTGCAATATACAAGCAACTTCATACTCCATGCACAAAGGTTTGTTAAATGGGTCTCCACACCGCCAAACAATATAGCCAACGAGGGGAAATCAGGATGTAGCGGTTCTTTTCTCTCCTTTCACGTCTGGCGGTCCGAGTTCGAATCCGGCTCGGTCCACAGGTTAATTTGGTTTTCAGTCCCTGCCTGATTCTGTGGGCTTTACCCAGAATATAACTCTGTGGTTTTCCTCCTACCTCTAAAAGAGTATCTTCTTCTCATCATCTTCCCATAAAAAGTTATATCAGGCTTTCGAGTTACAGTGCCTAGGGCGCTTTTGAAGAATCCTCGGTTTCATAACCAGAAACAGACAATGATAATAATACCTGTCGAGAAAACAGAATTGTCAAATTCTTTGCCGAAGCTAAGTCGGTTTGTTAACAATCTTTGAAGCATTTCTGATGATACTTTCCGAAGTCTTGGACTGACGGCTTTTGAGTAGGCAAATTGTATGTGTAAAATCGGTATAGGCCATGTGAGAGAAGAAGCGTTTATTACAGAGAGAAGACAAGCAAAGCTAATACTTTTTCACCAAACAACCACAAGGGAAACTGACTGAATTTAAAGTTTATTGCTGTGTGTATCATTGAAACGATCCTTGGGGTATGGCGGTGCGTGCGTGGTTTCATGGCTTCTGACTGCCTTGCGAACAGAGATAGTTGACCATTGGGGTCACCACCAACGTAGGGCTGGATGGCTCAGTTGGTAGAGCGCCTGTACAGTATTCAGGAGGTCGCCGGTTCCTCGAATCCCGCTCCAGTCAATTTTTCAAATACTTTTTCGTTAACATCCCGGGTTGCAACAAGACTTTGTCTGGCAACACATTTGTCACAATATTTTACATCACACTTCCATATGCAGTTTTGAGGTTATGCGTGTTCATCTTAGTTTGCCGGAAATCTGGCTTATTTGACTCGTCCTCACTGCGCTTGATTCGTCATGATCCCCACCGCGACATCCGCACAGCCGACCGAGGCAAGCGTGACATCGGCCATGACGACGCCGGAACAAACGGCGAAAATTCCCCTTGAAGTCCGGATGGGAGGCGGCGTAGATGACGGGGTTGATGCAGCCGTTGCTGTACATGAGAGAGCTACCCCAGGGCATCAGGCGACGGCTCCGCTCGGGGGAGACGAGGAGGGCCACGACGTACGGGGTGAAACAGACGAGGAAGGACAGTATGATGTACAGCATGTTCTTGGTGACGTCCAATTGTCTCTTAAGAAGCTTCCTCCTCATAGCTTTAGCTACCGCGTCGCTGGTATCGCCCTGAACGGAGGATGATGAGTTGATCCGCATCACCGTGGACGAGGTCCTGCGGACGTACACGAATATCGACGAGTAGCAGAAAACGATGACGATGAGCTGGATTATGTAAAAGATGGACACGATGAGAATTTCGTAGTAGTTGGAGTAGGCGTTTGATCGATACCAGGTGCACATGGAGTACAGCTCTTCGAAGCCGAACTCGGCGAAGTCCGTCAGGACCGGGGTCAGGGCGCAGCAGAGCGGCACAGCCCAGGAGACGGCCACCATGACGGCGAGCTTGCGGGCCGTGTAGATCCGACGGGTGGTGTAGCGGGACTTGGTGATGCCCACCCAGCGGTTGACGGCGATCAGGGCCAGGTTGTTGACCCTGCAACCGATGGTCAGTACTAACACGAAAACCGCGGCTGTGCAGAGCCACGCGGCACCCGGTAACGGCCACTCCTGGCCTCCCAGTAGGGCCACCGCCTGCCAAGGTAACACCAGACACGCCAGCACGTCGCTGCACGCAAGATTCACCACGAAAACGTTGTTCGTCGTCCGCAGACTCTTGGAAGAAGCCACGGCCATCACCACGTAACTATTACCAACAGTACCGAATATACTCGCGATGATCAGCAGCACGATCAGAACCTGCCTGTCCAAAGGAAGGATATAGCCATCCTCACCAACATCAGAGCCGTTGAACGACAGCATGATGTGGCGCGACATCCACCCAACAGACCTTGTTGAGCCGGCCGGGGGCTTAAAAATGCAAAAGGGCCAGGTCAAGAAAAACAAGAAACGATGTCGGCACTTCCTCATTACCTCACAACGAGCAAAGAGAAAACGTCCATGAATCCTGATCAATCAAAAATTACCATCAGTGCAAAATTCAATAACGCCTTCGGCAACGACAGAGAGTTAATTCCTAAACCCTATTACACACACGACTGGGCTGTCAGTGAAACTGAATTGTGGAGAGGCTTCAACTACATAGCAACTTGGAATTCAACCTTTAATAATTAATAACGAACGATCTCTCGCTCCTATACGCCGTTGTTGTGTTCTTAAAAACGGCGACATCAAATCGACACGATCTTTAAAACAGCAACTTCGTACTGATCCTCAAGTGGACGGTAAATGAATTAAGGGTGCATTACTTTCTATTGCTGTAGGCCTATACATGCATTCGGCGTTACTTGTTCAGTCGTCCTAACGAGTCGAAGTGGAGCAGAATATTCTCGTTGATTGTATTAGCCAAACAGGAATATTTACGTTCACCTACTTACACCTACTCTCTAGGTGTCATGTGCATGTTTCTCTGGTAGGCCTATGTACCGTTCTCATTGTACACCGTTGTGCAAATTAAGCTTGCCATAACGATATACCACTTATCAGCACTGACATGACATACTCGGTGCTTTTTTAAATGCACATGAAAAATTCATGCGCTGGCTCAGGTGGGATTTCAGCCCACGACCTACTTACTAGAGCAGATGACATACCACTAGACCATGCATCGGGTATACCAAAATTAAAGGTACCCTCATACTTTGATGTTGCATCTGAAACATGGAAATTATTTTTAGTTAAACAAAAACCTAATTAATACAAGTAGAAAACTGTGTCAAACTGCTCATCGGCAAAAATATTGACCTGAAATTTACAAAATGCTTCATTCAAAGGTAGAATCATACTTTGGTAAGAAACCAAAACAGAAATGTTCACAGATTTACGTATAACTTACATGGCATGAAGATGGTGGTGGTAGAAACATACCTTTAAAGTTTTTCCGCCTGAAATGCTGTATTTATCCAAAAAAGAGTAAAACAAAAGACCGAAAATCTTTTTGATCTTTTAGAAGATCAAACTTAAAAGAGAAAATATTTAAGAAATACTGTGGCTGTTTTTCACTGTTTTCTCAAAAAGTGGGCAACGTATGGGACTGAAATTTTCACAGATGACCGTTACTGTATCTATCTTGGTATTTTCGTCCATGAATCTGTATTTCTTTGATAAAAACCAAAGTATGATAGTTGTACTACCTTTAAAGTGGGATCTTTATCGAAGGCTTTATTTACTAGCGATAAAAGTCAAAACGCGCCAGACCCTCTTTTAGAAAATTCTAAATACAAAGATTACAATACCAGTAATCATCATGCGAAAGCATTTCGTCAAAAAGTTTCCCGTTAAGTAGAAAGAACTAGAAACCGGACAAAACAAAACTGAATTTTTGAAAGTCGCCTGCATCAACTGATTGTATTTATACAACATAATCATTTACGTGAGTTTGTTCCCGGAACGAAAAGGGTTTCCGTCGGCGCTGCTCAAATTAAACAAGCGTTAATATTTGACCATAGGCCTACATCCCGATGAAATAGGTACTTTATTTTTCAAGTGACAACCTGAGAAAAACTTGTGCAAAAACGTACTCAGAGATCAAACCTCACGGTTATGAAGGCCCTAAACTGGTTCATTATAATCATCACATAGGGCTTTTCGAAATGAGGCTTGAGGCTATTATAGGCTTGAGATTCATTTTGCTACTGCCATAATTTTGTATGCTAAGGGCGCCTTTCCATAAGTGCGTTTTTTCATCCGCTGCGTATACGCTGCGTGTACGTTGCGTGTGCGTTAAAATTGCCCATTAAAAAGACGCACGCGACCTTTTCAAACGCACGCGCACATATGGAAAGGGTCGCTTGTTTTTTTATAATGATCGATTTTTTTGCAACACGACGGACACGCAACGTATACGCAGCGGATGAAAAAACGCGCATATGGAAAGGCGCCTTTAAGGGGCCGTCCATAAAGTACGTACGCACGGAGGGGAGGGGGGGAGGGGGGTTGTTACCGATGTGTACGCCATGCGTACAGGGGGAGGGGGGGTTACGGCCAATGCGTACCGTACGCAAACGAAAATTTTGCATAATCATTTCGCGGAAAAAGAGAGGGGAAAAAAGAGAAAAAGCACCGGGATTGTTTTGTTTTTTCCTCTTTTTCTTATTCAACGTAATAAAAAATAGTAAAATACATCTGTAAAATGTATAAAAACCTGTTACACTTTATAGTCATCCATTTCAAAATTTGAAAGTGACGTCCCAATAACGGTACATGCCCGGATTACTGTGACATATTAATGATGCTAAAGCAAGGTACCACGAGAAGTGAAAAACCTAATGTGGAATGCGTATGCGTACAGGGGGGGGGGGGGGACCACTGCGTGCGCCTTGCGTACAGAGGAGGATGTGCCGGGGTAAAAAAAGTCGGCATTTCGTTCGTACGTACTTTATGGACGGCCCCTAAATGAAATGAAGGGATTGGGATACATGGCGAAGCTTTGGTCTTTCTTTGGTTTCGTCATGTGGCCAAATTGATTTCGTTTTGTGGGCCTCAAATGGCGGTAGCGAAGTCTAAAGCCTATAAACCACAAGCCCGGTTTCGTGAAGGCCCAAAGACAAGTGGCACATTTTTAAAGGCCTCGTCAAATGCGTCAATAGCGGGCGCTCGTCACACACTGTCTACGACCACGAATCTTACTTGGAGGAAAATATAAAAAATGCTCGCGAGTTATTACTGATTAACGACAATATCCATCTATAGAGACCGGTTTTAGCTAGCTTGCACAGCGCCCGCTGTCGGTAAGTAGTACAAAACTACTTTGCTCAGCGGTTCACGACAAAGAAATTACTCTTTCCAAAAACCCATGATCGTGACGTCGTCTACATCAAGCGATTTTCTTTTAACCTGCGGACAGATTGCACAATATCGGACTTGACATGAGTTTAATGTAAAATGACAACATAATATAATGTGTGAAAATGTGGATGAGCCGCATATCTAGTCGAGGTTTGTAACTATAAAGGTAGTATCATACTTTGGTAGCACGCTGAATCAGAAATCTTAACAGATTTATCTATAACTTACAAAATATAAAGATGGTGGTGGTAGACACATACCGTTAGAATCTTTCTGCCTGAAATGTTGTATTTATCCAGAAAAGGGTAAAAGCAAGTGACCAAAATTATCTTTGATCTTTAAAAGATCAAAAATAAAAGAGAAAAGACTTGTGAAAATACTGTGGCCGTTTTTCACGGTTTTTTTCACGTTTTCACGTCGAAATTCTGCCGTGTCAGGTTCAAATTGTGGCCCAAGTTTGAATTGGACACAGCAGAAATTCGACGTTTGAAGCGGGCCTATGTTCGCGTGGTTTACCTTTTCACTAGAATGCAAAAAAATTCGCGCCCGAACTACAAGAATGGAGACGGATGTCTAAAATGGCCTTATGAGCTTTCCAATCATTCGCTCTGATTCCGGATTTCGCACGGCAAACCATGAAATTCGTACTGAGTCTTTCCAACAGACAACACAAAAGAGGAAGATTGACAGATTCAAATTGTACATTTCTTCTGCCGTGATTAAAATGTCACTTACCGGTATTTTCCTTTGGGGCTGGGTTGTTCTTTGCTTTCGTTCGGATTTTTTCATTATTTCTTTGCGCACTTTTTGCTCCCATAGCTTTGTGCAGTAAGTTTGTTTATTGTTTATCTCTCCTTAGCTTCTTCTGATCAGCTTAGATGAGGTATCATTTGAAAGCTTATAAGTTAAGAATCATTTTGGCACTGATTTGTAAAAAAATTAAAAATTATTTGTAATTAATAAGCCCGTGACAGCTCATTTGAATATTTAGTAAATTTTGGTAGTAGCATATCGCGAGAACAGCAAATGCTACGGAAATTATTCTTTTGACAAAAGCTTTGCTACATCATGTAGTTATAGTAGTGCATGCTGATATGAAAATGACCATGACATCACCATGATGTCATCAAAAAGACTGGGTATTTTTGACAGCATATCTCGAGAACGACAAATGCCATGGTTATGATTTATTTTGCAAAAGCTTTGTTACATCATGCACATGAGAATCCTGCCATGAAAATGACCGCGACGCCATCATGAGGTCATCAGAAAGGCTGAATTTTTGTTTGAGATTATCTCGAGAATGCCAAATGCTATGGTAATGATTCTTTTTGCGAAAGCTTTGATAGGTCCTCTAGATAAGCATGGTGCTTTGAAATTGACTGTGGCGTCATCGTGACGTCATCAGAGCTTATAAAGCTGATTAAATAAGTCGGAACAGCTCTGTGTTCGTCCACGAATACTTAAATGTCTAGTTTGATGTTTGATTTCGCTTGGTAAAACGTAACGGTACATTACACACATCCTTTTGAAAATGATGAGGGCAGCTGGAAAGATTTTAAATGTCTGCTTCGGTGCTGTATCGTACCCTACGGACTTGTCTTCTAATAAACCAAACGCATAAAATATGGCATGCATGGTCTCGATATAGGCAGAAATTGAACATGTACTGATGCTTGACTTTAAAGGTAGTATCATACTTTGGTTTTTGTCAAAGAACTACAGATTCATGGGCAAAAAATAATATCAAGGAAGATACAGTAAAAGTAATCTGTGAAAATTTCAGTCCCATATGGTGCCAACGTTTTGAGAAAATAGTGAAAAACGGCCACAGTATTTCTTAAGTCTTTTCTCTTTTATTTTTGATCTTTTAAAAGATCAAACAAATTTCCGGTCGTTGTTTTATTAATTTCTGGATAAATACACCATTTCAGGCTTAAATATTTTAACGGTAGGTTTCTACCAGCATCATCTTCATACCCTGAAAGTTATATGTAAATCTGTGAACATTTCTGTTCTGATCGCTTACCAAAGTATGATACTACCTTTAATGCTTACATTATCCTGATGTAGATTTCACAAAGCTCTACGATCGATCGTATCACGAATTACGAAGGATAACCCATCATATCCTACTTATCCAAAGTAGGGTTTTTAATGCATCACAATTCCCTACGATTGATCGTAAGTTACGATTAGTTTGGACAAATGGCTGGGAACGGGGAAGACGTGCAACAGCTTTCAGATAGTAATACCCTTAATTATCTGGACTGGGGCTGTTTATAAATTGTTTTTTACCCTTTGGGACACATTATTATCCCTAATTGGTATGATTCTATTGGAGCTAATTAAACCAATTGGAGCATGGATCGTAACGAGTTTTAAACAAAGCTAATTAGAATATACCAGAGCAGATTATACTAGGGCCCTTTTCCAAACCTCGGCTCCGGCTCAGGCTCCGACTCCATCTTTGTCATCCATATGCTGAAAACATAGGTTGTGGTTTTTCATTGATGCTGAAACTCTGTTTTCCTTTTCAAACCAGACAATCTACTTCCGAACCGCAGTCAAAAGCCTCTATTTTGATACCTGTCATTTTAAAATGGACTAAAGAAATGGAGCTGGAGCCGGAGCCTGAGCCGGAGCCGAGATTTGGAAAAGGGCCTTATACTCCAGTAATTTTCCAATGCACCGGCAGCGGCGTATTTAGGCAAAACGGTGCCCGGGGCAAGGGCTAAAACTGTGCCCCTAATTCCACTTCTGATACCAATGAAAAAATGTTTGTTCATTGGATTAGATTTCTAATAACTTCAACAGTACAGCTACATATTTTTGCATAATTTGCGTGTTTGTTTTGCGCCCCACCTAAAAAAGGGCGCCCGGGGCACGTGCCCTCCCCCAGTAATAGCTCATTAATAACAGCTCATCAATAATAGCTCATCAATAACAGCTCATCAATAATAGCTCATCAATAATAGCTCATCAATAATAGCTCATCAATAATAGCTCATCAATAATAGCTCATTAATAACAGCTCATCAATAATAGCTCATTAATAACAGCTCATCAATAATAGCTCATCAATAACAGCTCATCAATAATAGCTCATCAATAACAGCTCATCAATAACAGCTCATCAATAACAGCTCATCAATAATAGCTCATCAATAACAGCTCATCAATAATAGCTCATCAATAATAGCTCATCAATAATAGCTCATCAATAATAGCTCATCAATAATAGCTCATCAATAACAGCTCATCAATAATAGCTCATCAATAACAGCTCATCAATAATAGCTCATCAATAATAGCTCATCAATAATAGCTCATCAATAATAGCTCATCAATAATAGCTCATCAACGATAAACTAGATGTGTTTGTTGACAAACACTGAGCTGTTTCGCGTATGTTTTTATAAATAATATGAAAAACAAACATGAACGCAATTGTCCCAGTACAGAGAAATTGCGGTGTTTTAATTGTCGTAAACAACTATAAGGAGCGTCGTCACTCGTCCATTAATATACATATAGATACATGTACATACACATGACCATGAGAAACACAGAAATGGCAGAGTCTACTATATGCCAGCGCGCAAAGTATGTATGGTTGTGCATGGGCGGTGGAAACAGCAAAATTACTGATTTTCTAGCTCGTCGTACTACGTTTACATGTACACAATTGGCCCACTACTATGGATAGCCATATCAGCGGTCCAAGAATTACCAAGGCCCGTGTTGTGTGTTATGTTTTACTCTAAATGGCAAAATTAATGATTAAAAAAAATCAATAAAAAATCAATCGATGACGTCATCGTGACGACACTTCACATTAGGGATACTAGTACCATTTCCTACCTACCCACCAAGTTTCATTTCGATCGGATATTCCCTTCTATGTGTTTCCGTGAAAAAATGGCAAAATTAATTATTCAAAAATCAATAAAAAATCAGCCGATGACGTCATCGTGACGTCACTTCAGATTTAGGATACTAGTATCATTCCCTACCTATCCACCAAGTTTCATCACCATTGGATATTCCCTTATATGTGAATCAGAAAATCGGCTTTTTGATGACGTCATCATGACGTCACCACTTTTTGGTATTTTGTGGCATATGCCTATAACCTAACAAACATTTTACCGAAAGAATTTCGAAATTGTGATTTGTCGTTCAGGAGATATAAAGAAAAGGTCCAAAAATTGAATAATTCGTATTAAATCACACGATGACGTCATCAACACGTGACTGCAATTTTTGTCTATAACACGTCCCCATATACTTACATACCAAGTTTGAGCGGCATCGGACTTGCCGTTCCGGAGATAAAGAGCCTTAAAATTTGCACTTTTATGATGACGTAATTGTGCACGTGATGACGTCACGATGACGTACTTACGCGGGACACTATTCGGGGTGGTGGTCTAACTATGTGCCAAGTATGAAGTTGATCGGAATTCGCATAATGGTAGAAGTGACTTGTATAAAATCCCTGTGTTATGTCTATGGGAAAAAAGTGGAATAAAAAAAAAAAAAAACTAGAGGTTGTGTCTGTTGAAAACAGAACACATGGCTTTTCCGCATATGATATGGAATATTCCTCACATTGTATCACTTATTTTGTCTGTTTAAGACATGTGGTTTAAAAGTATCAATTATTTCAATGTAGAAAACTAAAGTTTAACCCATTTAGTTGCAGGGTTTATGGAACATATTGCTTGTCATTTACAATTGTTTCACAAAAATAACCTTGCCTAACATTGGCTTTTGGTGAAAGAATCATGATCAAAGCCCTTACCACTTTTAAATGAGAATCTACTTCATGTTTGACAGGAAGTTGAGGCCACAGAGGTCAAGCAATGTTTCATAAAGAAAGACCTTGCCTAACATTGACTTTTGGTGAAAGAATAATGATCACAGCTCTTACCACTTTTAAATGATGAGCTGCTTCCTGTTTGACCGGAAGTACAGGTCACAGAGGTCAAGCATTGTGTCACAAATGAAAGACCTTCCCTAATATTGTATATTGGTGAAAGAATCGTGATCATAGCTCTTATCACTTTTAAATGAGGATCTACTTCCTGTTTGACCGGAAGTAGAGGTCACAGAGGTCAAGCAATGTGTCACAAATGAAAGACCTTGCCTTACATTGTCTATTGGTGAAAGAATCATGATCCTAGCTCTTACCACTTTTAAATGAGGAGCTACTTCCTGTTTGACCGGAAGTAGAGGTCACAGAGGTCAAGTTATGTGTCACAATGAAAGACCTTGCCTAACATTCACTTTTGGTGAAAGAATCATGATCCTAGCTCTTACCACTTTTAAATGAGGAGCTACTTCCTGTTTGACCGGAAGTAGAGGTCACAGAGGTCAAGCAATGTGTTACAAAGAAAGACCCTACCTAACAATCACTTTTGGTGAAAGAATCAACTTAATATCTCAAACCGTTGATTTTTTGTTGATTTTTAAAGATTTTGATTATTAAATTCAAATCGGTTGTCACGTGACCCCTGATGACGTCATGATGGCGAAAAGTTTCGGGACACAACTACCCTATATGGACTTCCTTCAAACCAAGTTTGGTCAAAATCGGCTGTTTAAAAATGACCAAAGTGCCGCGGACAAAAGTCTATGGTAACTCAACGACAAGAAAAAGAAGAAGAAGAAGAAAAAAAAAAAAAATCAGAACAAAAACAATACCTTTTCCGTTGAACACGGAAAAGCCAAAAAAACTAGACCTGTGTTTGTTGACAAACACTGAGCTGTTTCGCGCATGTTTTATGAATAATATGAAAAACAAACATGAACGAAATTGGCCCAGTACAGTACAGAGAAATAGCGGTGTTTTAATTGTCGTAAACAACTATCAGGAGCGTCATCACTCGTCCATTAATACATGTATACAGATACATGTACATACACATGCCCATGGAAAACACAGAAATGGCTGAGTCTACTATAGGCCAGCAAGCATAGTATGTATGGTTGTGCATATGGGCAGTGGAAACAGCAAAATGATTTTGATTTTCTAGCTCATCGTGCTCCGTTCACGTGTACACAATAATATTGGTCCACTACTATAGATAGCCATATTAGCGGTCCGAAAAGTTCCAAAGCCCGTGTTTTGTTTTATGTTTTTGACTCTAAATGGCCAAAAAAATTAATAAAAAAATCGATAAAAAATCAGCCGATGACGTCATCATAACGTCACTTCATATTTAGGATATAAGTACCATTCCCTACCTATCCACCAAGTTTCATCATGATCGAATATTCGCTTATATGTGTTTCTGTGAAAAAAAATGGCAACATTAATTATTCAAAAATCAATAACAAATCAGCCGATGACGTTATCGTGACGTCACTTCACATTTTGGATACTAGTACCATTCCCTACCTACCCACCAAGTTTCATCACCATCGGATATTCCCTTATATGTGAATCCGAAAATCGGCTTTTTGATGACGTCATCATGACGTCACACCTTTTTGGTATTTTGTGGCATGTGCCTATAGCCTAACAAACATTTTGCCGAAAGAATTTCGAAAATACGATTTGTCGTTCATGAGATATAAAGAAAAGGTCCAAAAATTGAATAATTCGTATAAAATCACATGATGACGTCATCAACACGTGACTGCAATTTTTGTCTATAACACGTCCCCATATACTTACATACCAAGTTTGAGCTGCATCGGACTTGCCGTTCCGGAGATAAAGAGCCCTAAAATTTGCACTTTTATGATGACGTAATTGTGCACGTGATGACGTCACGATGACGTACATACGCGGGACACTATTCGGGGTGTTAGTCTAACTATGTGCCAAGTATGAAGTTGATTGGAATTAGCATAATGGTAGAAGTGGCTCTTAGAAAACCCCTGTGTTATGTCTATGGGAAAAAAGTGGAAAAAGAAAAAAAAAAAAAAAAAAAAAAAAGAAAGAAAAAAAAAATAAGAAAAACAAAAGCTGTTCCGCTGCATGCGAAACAGCTAATAATTGAAAATAATGCATAATGCAAGCTATGTGTGTACTGTATACTGCTCAAGTACTATGGAAATATATCTTGCATAAGATGCTACAGTATTATGTAAATTCTTTTCAGAATTGAGTCTATAAAGAAATATAGGGAATTTTTAGCTTTGTTCGAGTCGCCTGCGGAGCTAGCATTTCAATCTGACGGCCAACCCCCATGGAGTAGCAACAAATATAATCGGCTTGATTAAAAATCATCCGCGTATAGACTGAATTCCGACAGAAATTAGACAGTTGGGCCGGTTGTCGACTGGGGAAATTAAACTTGTATGATGCTCCCGGCATATTTTTGCCAAGAAGAAGAGATGTTGAGTGTCCTACTGCACGAACACTTCCATTACAATTACCATTTCAATTTGACCGATGCTTGATATAACCCTTTTCAGTTTATACACGTGCTTTTGCGGCAGACAAGGTTTGCCAAAAACGTCCAGCATTATAACATGGAGTCGTGTTGACGTCAAAAAGTGTGTTTTTTTTGTCACCGGAATTTCCTTATGCTTCAAAAAAAAAAATTCGAATCTGCGATCCCCGGAATACCGTACTGTTGCTTATCCCAAAATTTGAGCTATCCAGCCCTATGTTGGTGGTGTCCACAATTTCCAATTATCTTTGTTGGTTTGCCAGTCAGAAGCCATGAAACCACTCACATTTTATAATATGTGCGATATATGTATCGCTATTTGAGAATCATGTAAAAGGTAGCCTCGTTCAGTGGTTTAGAACAGAAATGCAGATTCATGGGTAAAACTATCAAGAACGACACAGTAACAGTCATCTGTGAAATTCCCAGTGCCATACGGTGCCCACTTTCTGAGAAAACGGTGAAAAACGCTCGCGGTATTTTCAAATCTAGTCACATAAGTTTTTTGATCTCAACCTGAGATCAAAACTGTTTCTTGTCTTTGGTTGCATTTTGTTTCTGGGGAAAAGCACAGCATTTCTAGCAGCAAAATAAACAAATAACGGTCTGTTTCTACCATTACCATCTTTATACCCTGAAAGTATTAAGTAAATCTGTGAAGATTTCTGTTTTGGCATGCTACCAATGTATGAAGTTAGCTTTAAAGGGTTCCTGCACTGCCTTTTTTCAGTCACGTTATTGTATTACCTTCATACAAAAAATTCACTGACAGATAATGAATGGCAAGTCTTATTTTGGTTTCAAACCAGCATTTGGTTTGCCTTTGAATGGGAGATTCCATGCATATTCATGCAGGGAACCAACAGCCAAAATATAATTTTTAAAAACCCATAAAACTTGAAAAGGCAAACTTGACCCACACAAATTGTTTGGCAAAACAAATTACACCACCAGCTGAGTGAAAGGAACATACTCGGCAAAACAAAACCCATTGAGGAGGAAAAGGTCTGTCAAAAAGCATTTAAAACAACCCAAACTTTTCGTGCACATGTCAATTGGGTTACTGCTTTCAGTTACCTCGATGACATCACAGTTTTGCTCATGAATATGGACATTCTAATTAGCATACAGACCAAAAACTTGCTGTAAATCCTGAAACAGTTGTGGAAGTGGGTAAAATCATAGGCCCTATAAAAACAGCTGCTTTGTTGCACACGTTCAGGCCATAATATTCCTATTGCACAGACCCTTTAAAGGTAGCATCATACTATGGTTTTTGTCAAAGAAATACAGATTCATTGGCATAAATATCAAGGGAGATACAGTAACAGTCATTTGTGAAAATTTCAGTCCCATACGGTGCCCACTATTTGAGAAAACAGCGAAAAACGGCGACAGTATTTCTTTAGTGTTTTCTCTTTTATTTTTGATCTTTTAAAAGATCAAAAAGATGTTCGGTCGTTGTTTACTAATTTCTGGATAAATACACCATTTCAGGCGGAAACATTTAACAGTATGTTTCTACCACCACCATATCCATACCCTGTAAGTTATACGTAAATATGTGAACATTTCTGTTTTGGTCTCTTATCAAAGTATGATACTACCTTTAAGAGACACACACACAAAATTAGCACTGCTGCACAACGCAATGTTTTATGATAGTAAAACCGCGCCGGTCTCAGTTTCGCTGTTTTGTTGGGATTTTTTTTTCGTAACTTCAATTGCCATGTAGTCGACGTACCTGGCCTATACAGTTTGTCACTGTCAGTGACTTGCACTACAATAACATACTCAGGACCGTTTAAATGTCAAAGAATTAATTAACGATAATAGCACCATTGCTCTCAACTTAAAACAAACGTGAATCATAATTAAATGGAAAAAGCAATCCACATCTTGTTTGCGTTGTGCTCAAGTGGCAGGCATCCATTGCAGTCTTAATGGAAAGAAAACGATGACAACGTCCTGTTAATGTAAACTTAAGTCATTACAACCCCGGTATGATGCTTGGAAAACCTTGGTTGTCCCTTAAAGGTTCACTGTAATCCAATTTGAGAAAGAATTGAAACGGCTTTAAAATGATTGCTTAATACATAATAAATGACTATATACATTTATATTTCATGTAAGTGCTTAATTTTGACCCAAAAGTTACAAAATCAGTACATGTATGCCCCGCCCTCAAAAAAGTCCCCCTTGGAACCGATCCAAGCAACAATAGCGTGTGACGTCACCTACAGAACTAGTATAGGCTCGCACCACAGTATACAGCGTGGCATTCTGCATGTGACGTAAGCAAAGGTTTTCGCCGCGAAATGTTGGGTGCTAGATTATGGGTTTAAAATAACTCCTTTTTCTATACATTCAATATTTTTATCACAAACAATGATAGACAAGTTGAGTTTTATAACAATACAGATGTATTTAACTTCACATGAGTTTTGATTACAGTAAACCTTTAAAGGTATTATGTATGATTGGTAAAGGTCACAAAACAGCACTCATATTTTGTTAAATCCAACATGTACATAAAATAACACACCTATGAAAATTCAAGCTCAATCGGACTGATTTTTTCTTATGAAACATAAAAGATGGTTTTGATCTTACCCCGAGATTAAAACTGTTTTCGGTCTTTGTTTGTTTCTACCAGCACCATCTTCATGCCCTGAAAGTTATACATGAATCTGTGAGCATTTTCTGTTTGGGTATGTTTACCAATCCTGTACTTACCTTTAATGTTAGCGTGCAGACAAGTTATGAACACTTCATGCTCGCAAATGAGGTTTTCATGTCTAACAGGACAGTGATAATATTCTTTATGGCAATGTAGATGTGGCAAGACATTTACATTGGTGATTTCCATGTTCTGAGAAGGAGACAGTTGATTTTGTATGAGACCTTAAATGGTACTGCAACGAACGCGTTAAGTGCCTATGTTAAATGGTGCGTGGTGTGAAGACCGCGCAGTCAATTGGCAAACGCAGAACGCAGAACCAATCAGTCTTCACTGCGGCACCATCGTACGAACGGGTACCAACGAGACTCAGTGTTGACGTCTAGGCCTACTTCAAAATGCAATAACAGTTTGCAGTTTTATTGATTTGGAGACCTGAATACTAAATACAGAGGTCGGTGTCATTTCAAGTCGTGGGAATATTTTTCATTAGGAGTATAGGTTTAAAATGACGAGATGTTTAATAATTTATGTATGGATTGTTAGTGTTTATAGCTCTCTAATGTCCGGTACACAAAACAGGGGCCAATTTCATAGAGCTGCTTAGCACAAAAAATTGCTTAGCACAAAAATGGCTTGCCGATTAAAACAAACCACCATTAAAAATTCGATTTGATATTCATGGTCAGCGAACAATAACCAAAGAACAATTCCAAGTGATACACAACACTTGGAAATGTGGTTGTTAATCTTGCTTTTATTAAGACAGAAATATCCCGCTTGGCGTATTTATGTGCTAAGCGGCTCTATGAAAGTAGCCCCAGATGGGTTGGTTTCGGCGGTGAAATCCTAACAAAATTAATACTGCAAATTAGGCTTGCCCTTCACCGACGTTGATGAGCACTTGGCATACTCAATGGTGGTTGAGTGCACATGAACAACAAATCATGCGCTGGGTCAGGTGGGTGGGATTCGAACCCACGACCTCCTGCTTTTATGTCCTCATATCACTAGGCCAACAAGCTAACTGGGGTCAGTAGGGTGAATTTGAATCCACCATTCCAAGATGGCGGGTCTTCTCTTAGTTTCTCTTGGTTTCTCTTGGTTTTTCTTGGTTTCTCCTTGTTTCTCTTGGTTTCTCTTGGTTTCTCTTGGTTTCTCTTGGTTTCTCATCGTTTCTCTTGGTTTCTCTTGTTTCTCTCGGTTTCTCATTGTTTCTCTTGGTTTCTCCTTAATTGTTTATCTTTGTTTCTCTTAGTTTCTCTTGGTTTCTCATTGTTTCTCTTTGTTTATCCTTGTTTCTCTTGGTTTCTCTTGGTTTCTCCTGGTTTCTCTTGGTTTCTCTTGGTTTTTCTTGGTTTCTCTTGGTTTCTCTTGGTTTCTCTTGGTTTCTCCTTGTTTCTCTTGGTTTCTCTTGGTTTTTCTTGGTTTCTCTTGGTTTCTCTTGATTTCTCTTGGTTTCTCATTGTTTCTCTTTGTTTCTCTTAGTTTCTCTTGGTTTCTCTTGATTTCTCTTGGTTTCTCTTGGTTTCTCTTGGTTTCTCTTGGTTTCTCTTGGTTTCTCTTGGTTTCTCTTGGTTTCTCTTGGTTTCTCTTGGTTTCTCCTGGTTTCTCTTGGTTTATCTTGGTTTCTCATGGTTTCTCTTGGTTTCTCTTGGTTTCTCTTGGTTTCTCATGGTTTCTCTTGGTTTCTCTTGGTTTCTCCTGGTTTCTCTTGGTTTCTCCTGGTTTCTCTTGGTTTATCATGGTTTCTCAAGGTTTCTCTTGGTTTCTCTTGGTATTTCTTTTTCTCACCAAGAGCATGATAGGCCTCATTATCTCGCAAGCCATGCTCAAACGATACATCCATAGAACGTGCCAAGTTTAGTCTTAACCTCGCTTGTAACGCCGTGTTCTTTGCGCCAGTCCCAGAAGATGCGCCTTGACACCTATACCCCTGTGTGTGTCCCCATAGTGATAGCTCTATGGTGTCGTCACCGACTACAATTGGCTTCGATCTCAGCGTGCATTTTAATATTAGTGCAGTTTCCTGGTAGGCTAGTCACTGACTCCGTTGAATTGAACAGCGCATGTCTGCAGTCCTATATAGTTTAGCACACATACTATTTCCCCCGAGGTTGACATAATATTGATTTCCGTTAATTGGAACAGCTCGGTACATTCATCGTTGTATACAGATACTGGGCCATCAGTGATAAGCCCAAATCACCATGAGATAAATATATTAGGCGAACATTGACAGCAAAACAGGCTTTGACAGTTCAGTTTGCGATGCCATTAAGCTTCGTCTATCTAGAGGGCGAGTTGCGTCTACTGACCCGTACGGGCTCAACTTTTATCCGTCGAAGTTCAGTCGCGCTCATCTGTGTAATTCGCATGTTGGCGATTCCTGATCGCTGCGTGAAAAGCAACAAATTAATAGAAAGTAACGCTTTTTTAATTCGTCAGTAAACCTCTTATAATTCGAGGCGCAAATCGAATTATTCGACGTCGACTTCACTGCTCAAGGGTATACAGACAATTCGTGGACCGTCGAGCGTGAAAATTGTAGATCTACCATCTAGCTCAGCACTCGGAAGCTGGAGGTCCGTTGGTCGGCAATTAGTTTCAGTTTGGGAAACGAATACCTCACATGGACTCGGTTAACGCATATCAAACACGGTGAAAAAGGACGATGACAGTTTTCCACGTCTTGCTGTTGGGTATTCTCGTGCGTCTCGTTCAGTTGCGAGCTCTTGGTGTGGGTCTATAGGCCTAGTTTCCTTTACTTTAACAGAACGTAGACGTCGGATGGTGTGACGTACAGACAGGTTTGAGTGGACGCGACAGAGCAACAAGTTCCAAACGGACGGCCAACACACGAGGTTTCATTGCTGGATCTCCTCCTAAAGCGGTGCGACCTGGACGATGGAGAATAGTTCTATATTAGACGAGCACTCTATTCATGACGTCCACGATCCTGACGAGGGGATCTTGGTGTATCAGTACAGCTTCGAGAAGACCATCCTGGCGGTGATGTTTCTCACCGCCTCCGTCTTGGGCACGGTAGGGAACAGCTTCGTCATCGCTGCCGTCGCCCTGACCAAGAAGCTTCGCACGGCCACCAACGTGTTCGTGGTGAATCTCGCCGTGTGCGACATGTTCACCTGCCTGACGCTGCCCTGGCAGACGGTGGCCATCGTCGGGGGAGAGGACGAATGGCCGATCCCCGAGGCCCGTTGGGTCTGCTCCGTGATCGGGTTCGTCGTCGTCGTCACATTCGGCGGCAGCGTGAACAACCTAGCCCTCATCGCCGTTAACCGTTGGGTGGGCATCACCAAGTCCCGCTACACCACCCGTCGGATCTACACGGCCCGCAAGCTCGCCGTCATGGTGGCCGTCTCCTGGGCCGTGCCGCTCTGTTGCGCCCTGATACCGGTCCTGACGGACTTCGGCGAACTCGGCTACGAAAAGCTGTACGCGACATGCACCTGGGATAGATCAAATCCCTACTCCTTCTACTACAACTTGCTGATCACGGCAATCTACTACCCAATCCAATTGATCATCATCATCGTCAGTTACTCTTCAATATTCTGGTACGTGCAAAAATCATCACGCTCGATGGCAAGGCGGGACGCCCCGTCCGTCTCGGCCAAAGTGAACGGCGGGGGAGGTAACCACCAGGCAACGCGGAGGAAACTGTGGAAGAGGCAGCTGGCCGTCACCAAGAACCTACTCTACATCGTCCTGGCCTTTGTCATCTGTCTCACGCCCTACTTCGTGGCCATCGTGTCGTCAGCAGACTGGAGTTACCGACTCGTACCCTGGGCGGCTGCCATCCTGACAGGCAACAGCTGCATCAACCCCATCATCTACGCCACCTCCCATCCTAACTTCAAAGAAGCCTTTGGCTACATGGTCAGGTGCCGAAAGATCCCAAGAGGTGGCGCCACGAGTCTTCAGTACAGAACAAATACTTCGCACAGCAGCAAAACTAACGAAGGATTTGCACCAGAAAGCAGCCAGGACGTCTAACAAAAAAGGGAAGCAACCAGAACGTCTAAAGAAATTATAGCAACCAGTGGGGTCGATTTCACCAAACTCATCGTAACTTACTATCAATCGTATGACTTAAGTTGCAATGCAGCCCCACGTGGAATTCGAAGCATACGATGGGTTACGATCGCTCATAGGGCTTTGTGAAATCGACCCAAGAACGTCTAACGAACAGGGAAGTAATTTTTCCATTCATTTCTTTTTCAACAATAGAATGTTCAAAGATTAGACAAAGATACAACAAGTTCTGAAAACCACACGTCTCAAAAGAGATAACAAAGCGTCTTTTGCTAGAAACATAATAACGAGAATCTGAGGTCTACTTGAGCAACAGAAAATTGCTTCAGAGCAAGGGGCCTCGCAGACTAAAGAGCAGAAACACTAGTTTCTCAGTCTAACCTATGATGGAATAGTAATGCCAAGCTGACATGACACGAGCTGAATACGTGTCAAAACCGATAAACGTCTTATTAAGGTTGATAATCTTGGTTCTTCATTAAAGGTAGTATCATACTTTGGTAAGAAACCAAAACAGAAATGTTCACAGATTTACGTATAACTGACAGGGTATGAAGACGGTGAAGGTAGAAACATACCGTTAAAAAATGTTTGCCTGAAATGGTGTATTTATCCAGAAATTAGTAAATCAATGACCGATAATCTTTTTGATCTTTTAAAAGATCAAAAATAAAAGAGAAAACACTTTGAAATACTGTGGTTGTTTTTCACTGTTTTCTCAAACAGTGGGCACCGTTTTCACGGATGACTTTTTACTGTATATGCCTTGATATTTATGCCCATGAATCTGTATTTCTTTGATAAAAACCAAAGTATGATACTACCTTTAAGAAAGAACTTTAAAGACAAGGCAGGGTGCATTTATATCAAAGGAGTTATATTACATTGGGCCTTGGAACATGTCAACCTTGCTTTGTGTCTTTATCCATTAACCATCCGTATGGTCATTATTGGCGTCGGGTGTGATTAAGCAAAATTAAGCTGTTCTTGTTCTCCTAAAGGTACGAGTTTCAGCGTAGTTTATTGCTGCGTTTTTTAAAGCTCAATTGCTAACGTAGGTCACCAATCAACATTTACACGTCGAGACAGGGTTAATTTCGATCAAGCCCTGCAGAAAAAGTGACCGACGTTCAAGTATGGCTGAAGAGAACTCATTGTAAGTGGCTGCCGGATGGCCCTTCGGAGGTTGAAGTTAATGCAGTGTGACTGATAGTGATAGTGAAATTGCCCTGTGAGGCCGTCCTTTAACGTGTGTATTTAATGTGTACGAAATCAACACTGTGTGAAATGGCTGTCTGTGTATGCATAGTGAAGTAGTGTCTGTAGTAATTAACTGTCGTAATTGAAATTACTGTAATAAATTACTTAAATTAATTAATTAAGCTATTACTGATACAAATGGTGTCCTCGGTGCCACTTGTATAAAAGGACATCAACATTTTGAGTGTTAAAGAAACAGAGGCTCCGTCTCAGGCTCTGGCTCCATTTTCATACATTTTACAATAACGAGTACCAAAAAGAGGCTTTTGTCTGCGGCTCCGAAGTAGATTATCTGGTTTGAAAAGCAAGACAGAGCTTTAGCTTCAATGAAAAACCACAACCTACATTTTTAGCATATGGATGACGGAGCTGGAGCCTGAGCCTGAGCCTGAGCCTGAGCCTGAGCCTAAACCGTTTCGTAAACGCCCTATGTCTTGATGATGTGCATTTTACGGAGCTCCACGAGTGCCATTTCACTTATCCAGATAACCACATAATTTATCTCGCCAAGTCGACTTTTGGCGGGATAAAAAGTCGTCTTATCTCAATAATTATCTCAACAAGATGAACATTATTTTGTGAAAAAGAGAAGTCGACTTATCCTGGTAATTTACCTGGCCAAGTCAGCGAATTGAATCTTAAAAGGTCGTCTTATCCTGATAAGTAACCTCAATTTTATTATTAAAGTCGTCTTTACAAGGTAAACTATCAGGACAAGTCGACTTCCTTCTTTCAGTAGGTCGTCTTGGCGAGATAAAATATCAGGGTATGTCGACTTCTTAGTATTCACCAAGTCATCTTGCACGAACTATCTCAGTATGGTGACTTTCAGGGCTTACATGTAGCTTAATAAGTCGACTTGGCGAGATAAATTATGTATCTGGAGAAGTAGAATGGCACTCATTGAGCTCCGTAACATTTAGATGAGATGTCAACACTGTGATCGGTCTAAATGTTAGTTTCAAGCCCATACATCTCGGTCAGAATTACTGAAGCCTACAATATTTGCAGCCTTTTAGCCTATATTATGAATGACAATTGCCAGTATGTTTGTATTCGATCGTTCATAGAAATGAACCCACTCACCTATGTATAATGCTACACGTTATACGCTAAAATGGTTTTTACAGGTCTTCGGATCCGCTCTATGTTTGTGCGTATAGCAGCGAATGATTTATTGTATGGCTGTCGTGCTGAGTTTCCACCGTGTCGCTTTAAGTGCGTCTTGCGTCAGGTCATAAAAAAAATAATATGCTATTTTCTGTCAAAATTCTGTTCACCATTAATAATTATGTGCACCGTAGTTCAAATAAATATTGACTGTTTTCAATTTATGATGGCTCTGCTAGGCTTTGTGGTGACCACACAGCCATAATAGTGGAGTATTATATGCCATAAAACATGGGCGTTGATCACGGAGGGGTGGGGGGATTACACCCCCAGGTTTTCATCTTATATATATCTATCTATGAATTTGTACACAAACGTAAATGGAAGTACGACCCAGCTACAGGATCATACCCCCAGGTCAGTGAGGGCGTGTCTACGCTACAGCCGTAAAATGTTTATTAATCCGCCATCAAAAACAAAATGGCCGGAAAATTTCATAAATCCCAACTTGAACCAAAGCTCGACAGTAACTTTCTGACCGTGTGTGGGAAGCTTATATGGTTTCATTCTTCTCTCTCTAATCTGTTGAAAGACCTGGGACGGATCGAGAACAATTTCAGACCGTAACAACGTCACTTAGGTGAACATAAAAATTTTTTTGCCGCATTATTGCTTTTAAACAGCAATGCCATTAATTAATCAAGATCAGACCGTGTCTCAAATGTATGGAAATGGTTGCAGTCACTGGCTAGTGGCTGCCATAGGTGCATGTGTTATTTGCTGCCGCAGCAAAAAGTGAACATTTGGGAGACATCTGCAAATAAGGAGACTTTTCGGTGTCTCCCTATTATACCAGCTACCTTTTAAAGACATATTTTAATAGAAGACAGAGAATGCGCTCAATATGAACATATGTCAATTTCAAGTTCATTGATTTGGAGGATGTTTAGAAATAAGTAAGTAAAGTTTGTGCACAACCCTATGAGAAAGTTTCCCTAATGATCCATTCCCGGTAATATGAATTATGATCAGCTATGGATATTTATGATGTCTCTATTACATAAAATGCTATGATAACGCACTGGCAAACTTAAATTGTACAAGTGGCACATACGAATAGGTCCCACTCTAGTTATACGATCATCGAAGGTTTCAAATGGACGACTATAAGTATAAATAAGTTACCTGATTAAGTTACCATAACCCTTTACACTTATCACACAAGACAAGAGCTTCTTGCCACACACTACCACAGTCTCCATAGGGGAACTAGATCATAAACCATACATTACCACACACTGCACACTGCGGTGTATTGTGGTATTCAGGAGACCACACTTACCACAAGAAAAAAAACATGTGTGGTAAAAAGTGGTATGGAGTTGGGTTAGGATTAAGGAGCAACTTATGCTGTGTGGAATATGATATTGAATTCAAACTGAATTTTCATATAAATTCCCATTAAATGTATTCAGCAGACGAGTATAATGTCACGCGCGCGACACAGTAACTAATATAAACAAATAGAGCACGTACGTATTTCTCATTATTCTCCATATTATAAATTGTAATAAATAAACAGTAATTTTTTTTTTTAATATTAAACAAAACAAACCTCGCTTACACAGCTAAATAAATACTCTGCATGCATTTTTTGTGAAAGTCAACAATTGTGGTCGAATATACCTTATAATGTTCAAATATGCATAAATAGGTCAACCTTTAATTACAAAATCGGTCCGCGTTTTTGTTAAAGGTAGTATCATACTTTGGTAAGAAACCAAAACAGAAATGTTCACAGATTTACGTATATCTTTCAGGGTATGAAAATGGTGCTAGTAGAAACCTACCGTTAAAATTTGTCTGCCTGAAATGGTGTATTTATCCAGAAGTTAGTAAAACAACGACCGAAAATCCTTTTGATCTTTTAAAAGATCAAAAATAAAAGAGAAAAGACTTAAGAAATACCGTGGCCGTTTTTCACAATTTTCTCAAAACGTGGCACTGTATAGGAGTGACATTTTCACATATGAAACACGAGAAAATAGTGAAAACCCGTTTACACATTTCAACGATATTATGCGTTTATAATAAAACACTTCAAAACGATTTATTCCAATCGGAAAATAGTTTCATTTATTTCTCAACGAATATGGCATTTCAGACAAAACATTTCATGGGATGTTTTCTCCTATCATCACCATTATACTGTGTAAGTTTCATGTGAATCTGTGATCTTGAAGTGTATTTTGTCTTACCAATTCTGTACCATCCCTTTAAGCACACACAGAACTTGAAAATTGCATGAATATCCAAAATGTTGGTTAATTTTTAGCTCCATTATGATTAACATAATAGTTAACATTCCAGAATGCCCCAGCGTTGATAAGAGTATACAAAAACAAAGAAACGAGAACAAAATGGCGTCACAATTTCTACCAAATAATTATTATATGCATGGATGACGTGAGCAGCATTGGCAATTCGGTGGCCCATCTGCGTATAGTGCTGTACACAAAAACAGATGTTGTGAATCAATATTGACTTCATATCTACAACCAAATACTGGTAGTAGCTATACAGGCTAGGTGTCCTCCCAAAAACGCAACTTTGGGTCGAGAAGTATTATATGAAAGTTAAACTGTTTATCACTTTCATTCAGATTCAGATATGTGATACAGCCATGTCTTTGATTTCACCATTAGCAAAATTGGACTAAAATTGAGAGAATAAAATAAGACAGAATCACCCAACCTCAAAACCTAATTTTCATCTTTCCTTCAATACACATTATGTGTGTATTGACCGCTTATTCAGGAATACTGCAATTTTGTTTTTAAAGAGTCCTCTTAAATTCTACATGGTGATAGCCAGGACATGGTTGTATCATATAACTGAATCTTGAAGTTATAAACAGTTTAATTTTAACATAGTGGTTCCGGATAAAGTGTTGCGGTTTTTTGGGAGGGGACACGCTGTATAATGAACGAGGAAATATCAACCTTTGTACCATTTCAAGTTCATCTTCATCGCATTGCAACTCGGGGAAATTACCCGGGACGACACCCTTGGGCCAATTTCATAGAGCTGTTTATCACAAAAATTCGCTAAGCATGACATTTCTGTCTCAGTAAAAACAGGATGAACAACAAAATGTCCGTGTGTTGTGTCTCACTTGCAATTGTTCTTTGGCCGTTGGTCGCTGAGCATGAATATCAAATGGAATTTTTGATGGTGGTTTGTTTTATTGGACAAAGTATTATTGTGCTGAGCAATTTTTTTGTGCTAAGCAGTTTTTTCTGTGCTAAGCAGCTCTATGAAATTGGCCCCTGAAAGCAGGCCGTCAAGGAACCGGAAAAAAAACATCGCACGAACGGAACACATTGACAAATCACGCGAGGCTATGCGAATCGTGAACTACAGCTACGGTTCACCTCCAATCGGCTCGTATGCGCAGCCATTTAATGACATTAACCTTGTGAGGCTGTTTGTCCAGTGGCTGTGGAGTTAATTTCCCTATAGTGCGATATTGCATTACGTGTAATTGAAGTGACTGGTAATTTAGGCGTAATGGTTTGCAATAGCACTCCGTATACCTATTTTGTTTTTAATTACAAAATACATTTTTCCACTTGAAGCAATCCTTCTTGTAATTATTATTAACATTTGTCAGTTTCTGGAATTTTGAATTATGTTTTCACTAAGAAAAAAAGTCCCAATCTCATCAATTTGTGTAGCGATTCGGCAGTTTAGTGCGTGTGCGCCGTTAACTTGCTGTTATTGCTGCTGCTGCTCCTGCTGTTTCTTCTGTTGTTGCTGTTGCTGTTGCTGTTGTTATTGTTGTTGCTGTTTTGGCTACTGATGCTGCAGATTAATTTTCTGCCCCCTTTTAGCTGTTCCGACATTGCCGATGTCGGAACATGTCGAAATACACGGGTTAACACCTTGGCGGCCATCTTAGATTTTGATCGCAACTTCAAAACGAGGCACTTCCACGCGTGCGCACTTTTCGAAGTGTAAACCCGTGTATTGTTAGTAGCATATCTCAAGAACAACAAATGCTATAATAATGATTCCTTTGCAAAAGATTGGTTACATCGTGTAGTTGTGCATGCTGCTACGAAAATGAACATGACGTCATCATGACGTCACCAAAAGGGCTGATTTTTTTGTTTGCAGCATATCTTAAGAACGAAAAATGCTATGGTAAAGATTCTTTTTGTAAAAGCTTTGTTACATCATGTACATGAGTATGCTGCCATGAAATTGACCGTCACGTCATCATGACGTCATCAGAGCATATAAAGCTGATCCAATAAGTCGGAACAGCTCCGTGTTCGTCCACGAACACTTAAATGTCTAGTTTGTTTTTGTTTTGGGGTTCTTTTTAAATTTGGAAATCAAAGTGCATGGATTCAATAAGGTAGACCTGATAGGCCACTAAGGCAGCTTCACATTGATAAATTAGATTCCCGAAGGATAATAACACGGTACACCGTTGCTTATCGGATATAGTTTTCTTCAAGGCTTTGGGCTAATGGTACAATTTCTTTACAGGAAGCCTTGGGGAGATAGCTAATGTACGGCGAAGACTTTGCTCTCAACGAAGCTGCTTTTTTTCCTCTTTTTTTTCTGAACGGTTCTCCTGTGATTTTTCCTGGCAAATGAGGCACGCCTCGTGTGACATTTTGCTCGCCTAAGCAAGCACGCATCCGGTTTTTCTTTACCAAAAAGGCTTTTAGTGGTAGAGTGGTTGGAGCATATGGAGCTATAAAACAGCTGTTGTATAGCTAGCACCATGGTTGGAGTAAGCCTGCCCATGAATGTTGCTATTTTAACGTCTCATTAGCCCCATCCCCTGTCACCATAATTCAGTCGTCCACGACAAAAAAAGCATTTACAATTTTCATCAGAATGTTCAACCGAGTCGACCTTATTTCGGTTTATTGGGGGCGCTATACCGGACGCCATCTTTGTGTACAAGTCTAAAAAGACACTGCATTGTATAAGTCACACTTTGAAGGGAGTTACTAATTACTACAATGCTACAATTACTGCTACTTACTACAAATGGCTCTGGGGGTAGGCAAGATCAAATTTAGGTGGACAATAACAATGGCCTAAAGATGAGGCTGGGAAAACTAGGATGAAAAGGGTAATAAAGGTACATTTCTTATATGTACTAATATTAACAGTTGTATCTGGAATAAAGTTCATTCACAAAATCGGTACATATTGAATCAAGTTAAATTATGTAATATTGATCTGATTATAAAACATTTCTTCGGGATACATTGATACTGTAATGTACACCCAAAAGATACCGTTAATAACCCGCGTGTAAGTATGGAGTAATGAAAATGATTTCGTTCATGCATGCACTGTTAACCACAAAAGCTCATTAACCGCCTAATGAATTATGTGTGCATGCCATAATTGAGATCAAATTTCAAATCTCGTCGATTCAATTAAGTAGAAAATTATTCTAGTTTAAGGTAATATCAAACTTTGGTTTTTATCAAAGAAATACAGATTAATGGGCAAAAATATCAAGACAGATACAGTAACAGTCATTCTGTGAAAATTTCAGTCCCATACGGTGCCCACTTTTTGAGAAAACAGTGAAAAACAGCCACAATATTTCTGAAGTCTTTTCTCTTTTATTTTTGATCATTTAAAAGATCAAACAGATTTTCGGTCGTTGTTTTACTAATTTCTGGATAAATACACCAGTCAAGGCGGAAAAATTGTAACGGTATGTTTCTACCAGCACTATCTTCATACCCTGTAACTTATACGTAAATCTGTGAACATTTCTGTTTTGGTGTCTTACCAATTTTATGATACTACCTTTAACCACAAAAGCCCATTTACCTTCTAATGAATTATGTGTGCATGCCATAATTGAGATCAAATTTCAAATCGCGCCAATTCAATGAGGTAGAAAATAATTCTAGTTTATTACAAATTGCACTCTTAGGCTTGCGTTACTATCATTTTTACAATAAAAAAAATGTCTTCAGAGATGCAACTGACCTATGTCAAACACAAACTCTGAAAATTGCTATCTATGTCATACATAGATAGTCAATTTTGTGTGATGCATGTAGCCATACATCACGGTCCAAAAGCAGTGTCAGTGTGCCACAGAAGATATGGGGAAATGAAGAGTTCATTTGCATAAAAACAGAAGAAAAAAATGAAATTACCTAATCATGCTTTACATTTTATTATCCATGGAAACAACGTACATCTGGACATATACAACTCTTTAATTCATTGCAAACTAATAACAAAATAGAGAAAATAAAACAAATATTGGTGTATCCTTAAAAAGTAGAAGCATCAAAGATCATTATGTAAACTTTTCAAAAATGAAGTAATCTGTTTTTGCAATTTAATGAACTCTTCAAATAAGAACAAAAATCTTATTTTTAAATTGAAAATTTAAATCAAAAAGATGCATCTCCGTGTGTAATTTCGGACAATCTCTGACAAAAAGCAAATGAACAAGCTAAGAAGGACCCTGTATACATTTCGCGCATGGAATATTGTAATTTTTCTGCAGTGGGCAGGAGTGAACGAATTGGGGAAGTAAGTATGTAATTGTTGGGCAACATCTGGCTAAAGAGCCAAACAAACAGGAAACAAGGCAGGAAATATCAATGGGGGAAAAGTCCCAAGTCGCTCCCAGTATGATACATTAGGCCTATAGCCGTTCTACCAGATGTCCACGGTTGAATCGGACATTAGGAAGGTTTCGCATGCAAACGGATATAAACATACGTGTACGTTTAGCAATCCGTAAACGTCAACAGCCGATCCGATGTTTCGCAATAGTGAAGTTTATACCCGACAACGGAGAACCAATTTTGTCCCTAACTTTGAGGCTAATTTTGTCTTATTCTTACTGTTTTTAAATACATAGAAATGACACGTGCATGTTCAGCAAATCCTTTTTTTTTTAATCTAGTCATGCACACGACCGGAAATGAACAGAGAATTACGAAAATACTGAAACAGATATTCGCTACGCGTTTAACACTAATACGCGTATAGTGAGCAAGATATCCGTGCCTCGAAGACGTATAACGGATATCGGAAAAACTGTGACGTCATAAGTACAATTGGTGATATATCCGGCGTACTTACCGTATCCGTTCGATCCCGAATACTTAAACCGGCCTACTCATACCTAGAATTACAGGGGATGGCACGTACAAAACCAAGTGACAAGGAAGAAATAATAGTTCAGTCACTTCTCTCTGCAATTCTCAAGTGAGCTTCATGCCTATTTCGCAAATTGCAGTAGAGGTCTGGCCTTCGGGTCGGCGAATGCTTTGATCATGCGGAAATGTGAATTCTTCTTCTTCTTCTTCTTTTGACCGGGGACAAAATGTGACCCATTTAGAGTGACCATCTCGGCGTACCAGATGAAGAGTCAAGGATATTCTCGGCAATTTGATTTCTTGAGGTACACGTGTGGTGGCCACAGGTAGGACAGGAATAACTAAGCAGACAGCGCAGGATTATATGCTCAAGGGAAAGAAACGGAAAACGAAAACCTCCCGTTATAAAAAGCCGAGATATGAGAAAGGCCACATGAGACACACAAGGGCCTACTGTATTTGGAATCGTCTGTATTTGGTTGGTCAAAGTGGTTTATACGGCAGGCAAAAATACAAGGAAAACACACCCAAATGTCAGATATCTCCTGCAAACATGGGTGTCTATCCCGGGGGGATGGGGGGATATATCTCTCCCAATATTTGAGGGGGGTGGCGTGTATTATCATCCCCTCCTTCCAATATTTCGAGAATGTCATTTAATACTGACAAAATATGTGAAGTACCAACAAAATAATGAAACAACAGCATGTTTCGTTTTTAAATGCTCTAAAATGGGACTTTTCGACGTCCCTAGTGTTTGGTGGGGGTATCCCCCCTCCCACACCCCCTTCGCTCCCTCGCGCAGGACACCAAATCACCGATCACCCCCCCCCCCCCCCCCCCCCCCCCAATCATGAAAAGAAATCGACACCAGTGCCTGCAAATGAAAACAAAATGAATCATACCGGGCTTCACACATCCTGCTCTTCACAAACCCTGCATAGCTGGTAATAACTGTATACTGAAGCAGAGATAAAAGTGTCGCATAGAACGGCAATTATACACGAGCTCGTTTTAGTGATTAATTTGCGACAAAAGACGGCCCGGTCATCTTCTGAACGTCCCTTCCGACCGACACATCCGGTGATTCCGGCCACTTTCTCCGGGGACGAACTGTCCATCCGGCCAGACTGCGCACGGTCATCGCATGCAGCCCACTCCACTTATTCCGGTGACGGAAAGAAAACAGGAGACGTTCAGAGATAAAAGCACAGCAAAGAATGGACAATTAACTTGAATTGTCACAACAGGACAAACACGTTTTTTGTATAATGACACACTAATTAAGTAATTAATAAGTAGCACGCGTAGCACGTACGCGCGAAGCTGTTTACGAAGTTTCAGACGATATTAGGCCTAAGGCTAATGATGCCACAAAACGTTGTTTTGTGGGTACGGCATGCTGTTTAAGTGCCTTTTAATGATGAGGCTTGAGGCTAGGCTTGGGATTTATTTTGCCGCCCTTTTGTTTTCTGTTTGGTTTTCAAATGAAGGCGAAGCCCTTTTTCGCTTCGTTGAAATGTGCAGCCCAATCCATTCCTTTCTATTTGGGGGCCTCGAAATGGCTGTAGGCGAAATAAGTCCCATTTGGGCTACGCCTAGCCTCAAGCCAGGACCCAATTTCATAAAACCGTTCAGCACAAAAATTTGCTAAGCATTACATTTCTGTCTTAATAAATACAGGGTTAACAACCAAATGTCCATGTGTTGTGTATCACTTGTGATTGTTCTTTGGCTGTATAGTTCGCTGACCACGAATATTAAATGAAATTTTCAATGGTGGTTTGTTTCATTGGGCGAGGCATTTTAGTGCTGAGCAAATTGTTGTGCTTCACATTTTTTTTATGAAATTGGCCCCTGGTTGCGTAAAGGCCATTTTAGTCGTCTAATTCCGTGTCTTCCCAAAACGATTACATTTCCCTCGGGACTTTTCGGCTGTTTTGAATTGTATAATTCACAGAACAGTCGTCATCATTCTAGTTTCAAGCTTGATATATTGCAAACGAAAAATACTCATTTTATTAGACAAGTTATAATAAAATAATAACCAACGAAACCAAAGCAGAACTTCGTTGATGGGTTAAACCTACTGCGCAAAACAATTTTTTTTTTACTTTCGTTTTGATCCTATACTGACTATTTACACATGGCAAAATATGTTACGATTTACAACTGCAATTTTACAAACTATTTTGTGCAGGCAATTTACACTATTAAAAAATATGATACAGTCTTAAGCCTATTAGGTACTAAGTGTTTTATTTGATCCACATTTGTCCTTGACATTTCAATGCAGTCGTGCCAACGTCAACAAACACTTCCTCTAAAAGCCTTAAAAGATATCGCACTTCCGCCTTTCTGACAGATATACATGTAGGTATACATTTATTGCTAATTGCCAACATGGGTTTTATTTCTAACAGCAGTCTTCAATTAAATACAGCCTCTTCCATTTGAGCCTGAAAAGGTTGGGTTTTTTTTAGGAATACAAAGTGACGGTAGACTTGTGAAATGCTGGACAGCAATTTATGCGGGCTCTATTGATGTCCACTCGTGTTTATTGTCATCGGATGACTCGCACATTGGCAATCAAGCCTGGCTTGATAAGGTCAACAGAGGGCAGTATCTAAATTGATTACAGAGTCATGTATGTATTGATTATACATGTTTAGTTTCCTAGTGTTTGGAATTAAATAGCTGGTCGGATTTATTGTACGACCACTTTGTAACGCAGTTCTCTGTGGCTTGAGGGCTGCTGAACCTTTACAGCTGTTGGGGAGTTTTAAACTAAAGAGGATAATACACTTGGTGAAGGTGACATGACACTCGAGGTCAGCACACGGAAAGATTAAATCAATAAAATAATAATAATACATTAATATAGATTTAATAATTTATAATCAATTCATTAATTGATTTATAATTTAAATAAATCAGTTTTATTGACTCAGGTTGATCAGTCAGGAAGCGCCCTCTCGAGGCGCAAAGTGGGCAGGACTGAGGGTTGCACCCAAGTAAAACTCCCATAGACAACAGTGATAAATCCTAATACTTCAAAAATCAGTTAAAAATTACCCAGAACTCTCACAGGTGTTCAAGTTGCACAGAAAAAATATGATGAACATGTCACCTTTCATTTTCTTTTCATTTTATGGTGGGTTGACCATTGATTTTTTTTTTTAGATGTACTCATTCTCAGCTGACCACCCCTAAAACAAGATATATGGATCACTCCAGTCAAAGAAGCCATTTTCAAAACAAAAAACATCCCTCTGCAAAGCGGATGAAATAGACCCACTTTCTCACCCAATTGCATCACAAATGCATTTAAATGGAAGCCCAGAGTCCCGGCAGGAGGTCCAGTGCCATTACCAGTACCTGGTAAAAATAACCTTCACCAAATAACCACAATGGAAACTGACATTGATACGTGAACAAAGAAATATTAACTGGGCGGGATTCGAGCCAACGACCTCCGGAATGCCGTACCGGCGCTCAAACCAAATGGGTTATCCTGCCCAGAGGTCGATGGTTCGAATCCCGCTCAAGTCAGTTTTTCTTTGTTCAAACAAAAAAACTCTTCATGAATATTGATGATTTTGGTCGGGAAATAGATAATATGCAAATTAGGCTTGCCCTTCACAGACTTGGATGAGCACTGTATACCCAGTACTGTCAAATCACATGCTTGCTCAGGTGGGATTCGAACCCACGAAGAAAAAACTCTTAATGGGGTTTAATGCCTTTACAGTTATTTTCCTCTTCTTTTGATCCTACAAAACTGCATGGACATGTTCTTACAGTTGCAGAATAGACGAGCAAATGCCTTCCTGAAATCCGGATGTTTGGTTCCGTAGATGATGGGGTTAACGGAACTGTTGGCCATGAGGATGGTGGAGGCATAGGTCAAGAGGCTGGGTAATCTGATGGTTCCAACACCAAGCATCACGAAGTAGGGACTGATGCAGATCAAGAACACACACAGCACCAGGAACAAGTTCTTGGTGACAGCCACTTGACGCTTCCACAGTTGATGCTGGAGAATCTTGTTGCCGGTGTCCACGTCGCCCTCGGTGTCCTGGTTGAGTGTCGATCGGGTGGTCTTTCTCGTATACATGAAGATTCTGAAGTAGCTGATGGTGATGATGACAAGTTGGACAGGGAAAAACATCAAGGCGATCAGCATTGAGAAAATAAATGAATACGATCGGTTGGAACGCCAAGTGCAAGAGTTGAATGTGGAATTGTAGCCATATTCTGCGTAATCTGTGACGAAGGGAAGTAAGGCCACAGCGATGGGAATGCACCACGAGAGAGCGACTGACATGACCAGATAACGAGGCTTGTGAAGTTTTCGGTAAGGACTCTGCGGCTTGGTGGTGATCCCCACGAGGCGGTTGACGGCGATACACGCAAGTGTGTTAACGCTGCAGCCGATGCACGTGATCAGTCCGAAGGCGACGACCTGGCAGACCCAGAGAGGGAAGACCGGCTCGTCATTCAGGATGGTGACAGCTTGCAGAGGGGCGACCATGCACGTCAGGACATCAGCCAATGACAGGTTGAACACGAACACATTGGTGGTAGTCTGGAGCTTCTTGAACGTCAGAATAGCAACGAGGACGGCCGTGTTTCCCAGCAAACCCACGGCAGAGGCAAACATGGTCACCCCAGAATTGATCTGGCGCTCTGCATAAGATCCGTAGATGGAAGACGTAGCATTGTCTTCGTGAAGGAGACCGTAGGTTTTGTTGACAAGAGAAGTAGACTCCATGATGCCAAGAGGTCGAATCATATGATGATCATCTAGCTTCTACTTGACATTTACTGTGTTCTGTTTGGTACACGCCTTTTTAATACCTGGTCTATTTCTGTACCGTCACGTCACGCTTGGTGACTTTCCACGTGATCTGTTTTTCCTCCTGCTACCATTGTTACGGTAGGCTGGTCGACCTTTTGTTTCTGCGGGTTAATACAGTAGGGTATTATCGCTTTATGATTATTTATGTTTAGAGTGCCCATGAAGGAGAGACTCAATATTCATGATAAAATACGCGGGAACCAGCAAATTTTAACCAGCTATATTACACAACCGAAAATCAGCTTTAGCTTTTCGGTTCAAGTTTTCAAATTATTAAAACAGTTCTCGAATAAGAGGTATAAAGCAATCAAGCGCGTCCAAACAAAGGGGCATGATGAGTCATAACTGGGAGTAGTAGTGAGCCCAGAAACCACGTTCTTAAACTGCTTACAAGCATACAAACTGCTTACAACTTTGGGAGGGCCTACCGACAGACGTAGTTGTCTGTCGGTATGCAGATGGCAACTATTACCCCGCCCTGCCTTAGCGCCCACTGGACCTTTCACCCGCGACAAAACTCTCCGCGCAGCGGACTAATATTCCTATAAGAACTAATTAATTTTCGTACTAATTCACTGGCCCGCTCAACCGTACGAAAATAGATGCCTCTATCTGTGGATTATTGAAGTTGGTTTTGAAGTTCTTTTAATAATGTTTGAGTACAGAAACTCTCAGGTCAGTGATAGAATGGCCAGGGAGATTGAAGTGTTGGGACACTGGCTTCTCTACATTCTGGTGTCCAATGTCAAACGTATGGCCATTGATACGTTGCCGTAGTGACTGACCATGCAGTTGATGATGCTGCCCCACTTTATTACATCTGATGACGTAGTTGTTACTACGAAAGCTTACCTTGTTAGTCTTTAAGTGCTAATTTTCTTTATTGAGTTGACTTGGTTAGATTTGAGCTGGATACGAGTTGACTTGGGTTTACAATATTGTAGCGTCGAACACTTCTGGGGTTCTTCACACGCACTCCAAGAAAGGACTCTCAACACAGGTTTACTCGTTTCTGCTACTTCAGGCTGTTTATTTCCACAAAAACATACACCGCAAACACTTCAGCAACGAGGCCATAACAATCTCCCTGCGCATGCGCCGCCCGGAAGAACGGGCCCACCTGGCCGGCCACCAGGGGCGCCACTGCGCGGCTCCACCGTGGAACCGTGCTGGTGCCCTCTGGCGGCCGACCGGCACGGACGCCACACCGCCCCCCTCGAGGACCTTGTTTGTCCCCAAACAGGGCGCCGGCATCCGCAACCGGACAACCAGGAAGACCCGGCCCGGAGGCGCATGACACAACAAAATTACACAGCATTCAAAACAACAACAAAAGAAAAATGCAAGGAAAGAACAAGAAACCAAAGTTTTAGTTGGTGGGTGGCGGCCGGCGCTGGAACCTTCGTCTGCCGGAACAGCTGCTCCCAGAACTCTTGGGGGACACCATCGGGGTAGCGTGGGGGTGGAGGCGCTCCAGGTGGCAGCATTCCTCCCAGTGAAGGTTGGGCGGACACAGAGGGATCTACGAAGTGCTGGCCGTACTGCTGTCCCTGGTACGTCTGCAGGAGACGCCCAGGCACTTCACAGGTGCGGACCACCCGTGTCCGCATCAGCCGGTGGCCGGCCTCGTCCGCTCCATGGAATGTCCTTTCGAGCTGCCATTCGTCCCGCGCATGCTCGCACAGGGGTTCCAGCATGTGCGTGGCGGCCTCCCTGGTGGTGTTGTCCGGGTGGAGGGCGCCGGCCGTCTCCAGTCGCAGCGAGGTCCCGTCCGGAAGGCTCACCCGAGACCTGGCCGGCAGAACCCTCCGCTGGCCATTCCACGGTTGGACCGGAACACCAGGGGACATCGGAGGTTCCGTCTGTGTTCCGCCCTCCGCCCGTGTCGGCTGGGGGCGACAAGGGCTTGCTTCCTCTGCCCTGCTGAAGTGAGGACGCCTGCCCTGGGCAGGGCTCCAGGGGAACCGCCGGTCGGGACTCCGCCGGGATGGTGGCTGGCAGGGTCGCTCAGCCCGGTCTAGGCTCCGCCGACCAGGCGACCTGTCCTGTTCAGGGCGGGAAGGCCGGGAGGACCGCTCCGGGTGGTCACGGCCCCCCGGCCCCCCTGACGACACTGGACTTACCCGTCTTCTTAGTGGCGGCGGCGACGGGGACCGTCCTGCTGGACCACACCGTCCGAATGGAGGTGGGTCTGGGGTCCCCTGCCGGGAGAGATGAGGCGGGGACGGGGCCTGTCCCATGTCGTCCTCACTGGCGTGCAGCTCTAGTGTATCGGCCTCCGCCATCACCACGGCCACGCTGTCTCCTTGGCAGAACCGGTGGTGTCTGGTGCGGACATCGGCCCTAAAAAAACGGACTCCGCACCCTCTCTGGCAGGGGTATGGGCGCTCCGGGTGGAGCGCCACACACGCGGTGTTGAGGTGTCTCTTTAAGTTCCTCCTCCTCCCGAACGTCTGGTCACAGTGCGGGCAATGAATCGGGTCCATCCTGCGGGGGGAAGACAAAGAAGAGCACTTGGTTATTTGTTGGCAATAACGGCTTGGTCGGATTATCTTCCGGCCACCCCGGGTGACTCTCCCAGGAGCCAGCGCCGCTGGTGGTGAAGAGGGCTGTCCGCCTTTGGGCTCGGCCAATTCCGCATCGGGTCCGTCATCCTCGCTGCCCGGTCCTCCGGGGGCGGCAGTCGCCGTCGCTTCCGGCAGTGTCCCCTTCCCCGTCTCAACTGGAAGTGGTCCCTCCTTGGCTAACTGACCACCCACCCCAGCCGGCGGATCCTCCTGGGTAGTGTCAGTCGATGGACTCGGTGGTAGCGTCACCTCCTGGTCTAGGGTTGGTGGCGGTCCCCCTTTTGGCAGGTTCTGCGCTACGTGCCTCCACCAGTCCACTTCGGCGTCGCCCAGATACGGCTTAAGCCGATTGGAATGAACCACCTTTGGCTCGAGGGGATTTTTGCACGCGGAACGTGACATCATCAATCTTCTGTGTCACCACGAATGGCCCGTCCCACCAGCACTGCAACTTGGGCGTGCGACCCCCTTTCTTGGAGGGGGTATACAACCACACAGGTTGGCCAGGCTTATAGCTGGCACTTTCTGCTCGACGATCGTAATGTCGCTTTTGATATGTCTGGCTCTTCCGCAGATGATGACGGGCAAACTCGTGGGCGAACTCTATCTTTGTCCTCAACCCCTCCACATACTCTGCTGCGCCTGCCTTTGGTTTCTCCGGCTGGCCCACCACCAGGTCCAACGGGAGTCGCACTTCCCGGCCGAACATCAGCATGTTGGGCGTGAATTTTGTGCTGTCGTGCTGGGAGGAGCGGTACGCCATCATCACGTACGGTAGGTGTTCATCCCAATCGTCCTGGTTCTCCTGAACAAACAGGCTCAGCATCGTCTTGACTGTGCGGTTAAACCGCTCCACCATCCCGTCAGACTGGGGGTGGAACGGCGTGGTACGGGTCTTTTGGACGCCGAGCAGCTTACAGGTGCCCTGGAAGAGCTCGGCTTCGAACTCCCTCCCTTGATCCGTGTGGATCTCGAGGGGAGCTCCAAACCGGGTAATGACCTGTTCGACGAGGACTCTGGCGACAGTCTGAGCAGTCTGGTCCGGAATCGGAAACGCCTCCACCCACTTCGTAAAGTAGTCGGCCACCACCATGATACTAGAATTCCCTGTCCTCGTCCTCGGAAATCGACCCGTGAGGTCGATCGCGAGGCGCTCCATCGGGGCCCCTACCAGGTACTGTTGAAGTGGGGCCTTGAGGGGTCGAGGGGGTGACTTCTTTGACCCGCACTTGTGGCACTTTTGACACCACTCTTCTGCCTGGCGTCGCATCTCCCTCCAGAACACCGGAGCCTGTCTCAGCCGTGCGACGGTCCGGGTAATCCCCAAATGTCCTGAAGTCCTATTGTCATGCGCCAGTCGCAAAACGTCGTTGACTTTCACCCGTGGTACCACAACCTTCCATACCGGCGGTTCGCCATTGGGCTGCTCCCACTTCACCTGCAATACGCCCTGGGACAGCCGCAGCGTCTCCCACTTAGCCCACCAGTACTTTGGGCCTTCACCCAGCGCCGAGACGTCCCGCCAGCTGGGTTTGGGGACCCCGTCTTCCAGCCACCGCACGATCTTGTCCAGCTCTGGGTCACTACGTTGTTCCTGTTTGAGTTCTTCCTGGTCCCAGGCTCCCAGGAGCCCTTCCGTGGTTGTGGCTTCTTCCTGCCCAGCCCCCATAATGGCTCCCACCTGCACCTCCCCTGGTTGGAAGGAGGCAGACTGTCGTTTCTGAGGGCAGTACCGCCTGATGTGTCCAAATTCGTGGCACCCATAGCACTCCACCTGGGCGCGCGCACCTGGTGTGTACACGGCCCATGCAGCCGATTTGGGTTCCTCAGCAGGGGTTGGAGGAGGCTTGGCTACAGACCTCACGTCCCTAGCCATCGGTTTCCCTTTTCTGTTTTGCGCTTGCGACTCGAGAAAAGCTTCCATTTCGGTCGCCAGTGTGACGGCTTCGGTCAAAGTCGTTGCTTTCCTGGAGAAGATGTGACGCTGCAGCTGTTCCTCTCGCAGGGCATTGCGGAAAGCCTCGACCGCCAAATCCTCACGGGCCTGTGTGGGCAGCTTCGGGTAGCTCCTCAACACCAACCGTCGGATGGATTGTCCTAGGCTATTGAGTGACTCGTCTCGGCCCCTCGTACGCATAGACAACTGAGCTCGATGTAGTGGAATCTGTGCTGTCACCCCGAACCGCTGCTCGAAGTTTTCCAAAATGGAGGAATATTCCTTCCGCGTTTCCGGTACCATATCCGCCAATGCCTCCTGGGCCGCGCCCTTTAGGTGAGCTGCAAGGAACATCGCCTTCTCCGCCTCGCCCCACTGATTGACTGCTGCAACGCTCTCGAAATGGATCAAGTAATCCGACCATGACGAGATCCCGTCAAACTTGTTGGGGAGCATCAGTGGTCTCCGACCCCCCGGCCCGAAGTGATCAGGCGTTGTAGTCCCCCGCTTGACTGGCACTTGGGAAGCGCGCCCCCCCCGCCTGTTTAGGGGCCGTCCAAACATCGGCAGAACCCGGGTTGGCCCCCCCTGGGAGCACCGGGTGGTGACATCCCAGGGGGTCTCCCAACTGCAGTGGTGTACGGCCGAGCAGCCGGGTCGGTTCCATTCCGTTGGCTTGTGTGTGGAACAACCGTGCCGGCTCCACCCCATTGGCTTGTGTGCGGAGCAACTCTGCCCCATTGACCCCTGTGCGGAGCAACCTCGTCGGCTCCGCACCATTGACTTGTGTGCGGAGCAGCTCTGCCCCATTGACTCCCGTGCGGAGCAACCTTGCCGGCTCCGCGCCATAGACGTCCGTGCGGAGCAACCTCGTCAGCTCCGCACCATTGACTTGTGTGCGGAGCAGCTCTGGCCCATTGACTCCCGTGCGGAGCAACCTTACCGGCTCCGCGCCATAGACGTCCGTGCGGAGAAACCTTGCCGGCTCCGCGCCATAGACGTCCGTGCGGAGCAACTCTGTCGGCTCCGCCCCATTGACTTGTGTGCGGAGCAACTCCGTCGGCTCCGCCCCATAAACTCCCGTGCGGAGCAACCTCGTCGGCTCCGCACCATTGACTTGTGTGCGGAGCAGCTCTGGCCCATTGACTCCCGTGCGGAGCAACCTTGCCGGCTCCGCGCAATAGACGTCCGTGCGGAGCAACCTTGCCGGCTCCGCGCCATAGACGTCCGTGCGGAGCAACTCTGTAGGTTCCGCCCCATTGACTTGTGTGCGGAGCAACTCTACGGACTCCCGTCCATTGACTCGTGTGTGGAGCAGCTCTGCCCCATTGACTCCCGCGCGGAGCAACCTTGCCGGCTCCGCGCCATAGAGTCGTGCAGTGCGGGCCTGCTCCGAGTGGAGGTCAGGACTCGCCGCACTGCAATAGTGGGGACGAAAGTACTGCTGGGGGAGATCCGCGCCCAGTTGTGCCGCCTGCTGCGTGCTCGGACAGTTTCCCGCCCCTGCTATATGGGCAAATCCAGCCTGGGGGCGCCCCGAATGGGAGGCCACACCAGTCGTATCCATGTAAGCACCGAGTGGCGCTTCAGTACTATTTTCATGAGCGTAGGGATTGCAGGCTGCCTCAGGGCGAAACCCCGCCCCCGCTGCATCAACCAGCACAGCTCCGGATCGTTCCGAATGGAACGAAACGTCTGCTGCGCTAGCGTCTACAGTACGGGGCGGCCCCTCGCAGGTCCAGACACATGCGGCTTTATTACCAACAAACTGGGGCATGTCCCGACGAAGCCCCGCCCCCGCTGCATCGGACTGCACAAACCGGGATCGTTCCGAATGGAACAAAACGTCTGTTGCGCCATCGTCTACAGCACGGGACGGCCCCTCGTGGGACCTGGCATCTACTGTGTTGTTACAGAATATCTGGGGTATATCCCGACGAAGCTCCACCCCCGCTGCATCGACCAGCACAACTCGGGATCGTTCCGATTGGAACGAACCGTCTGCTGCGCCGCCGTCTACAGCACGGGGCGGCCCCTCGTGGGACAGGGTACCAGTCATTGATGATTTATGGTCATGAGCACGCCCACCCCCCGCAGGGGTAGACGTACTGCAATGACTTAGCCCCCCGCCAAAGTCCCAAAATTCCACTTGACCATCCCGCAAAAAGGATTCCAACTCGTCCACCGTGACGAAGGTACTGCTGGCTGATCCACTAGACGGGCCCCCACTACGTGAGCCCGCACTCCAGCCTGCCTCCTCGCCGTGTGGCGAGTTAGGTGCCAGACTTCCGTGATCTCCTGAATTCATTGCCGAAAATCTCCAAAAAAATCACCTGTTTTCCGCCTTCTGCGTGCCGCCGCTGCCACCAATGTAGCGTCGAACACTTCTGGGGTTCTTCACACGCACTCCAAGAAAGGACTCTCAACACAGGTTTACTCGTTTCTGCTACTTCAGGCTGTTTATTTCCACAAAAACATACACCGCAAACACTTCAGCAACGAGGCCATAACAATCTCCCTGCGCATGCGCCGCCCGGAAGAACGGGCCCACCTGGCCGGCCACCAGGGGCTCCACTGCGCGGCTCCACCGTGGAACCGTGCTGGTGCCCTCTGGCGGCCGACCGGCACGGACGCCACAATATTGTGGGTACACGAGTTGACCTGGGTACGGATTTGACTTGGGTACGAGTTAACCTGGTTACGATTTGACCTCAGGTACGAGTTGACTTCAGTCTATTGCGTTGGTACGAGTTGACTTGGTTCGAGTTGACCTGCATGAATGGGTACGATCAAGTTGACTTGGGTTCTATACATTTGGACTCCGAATACGAGTAGACAGGGTTGATTTGGTTGTAAATAGTATGCATGTGGGTACGAGTCAGGTTGGGGAGTCAGGTTGGCGTAGCGGTTCTTTCCTCGCCTTTCACCTCTGCTGACCAGGTTAAAGTCCGGCTCGGTCCAAAAGTGGAATGGGTTTTCAGTCCCTACCTGATTCTGTGGGTTTTACACAGAATATTACTCTGAGGTTTTCCTCCCACCTCTAAAACTGTATCTTCGCCGCATCATCTTTCCATAACAGGTTTCATCAGGCTTACGAGCTACAGCGCCTAGGGCGCTTTTGAGGAATCCTTGGTGTCATTACTAGAAATAAATAATAATAATAATAATAATAATTGACTTGGATACAAGTTGTCCTGGGTTAGACTTGTACACTGGGTAGGAGTTGACCTCAGTGGTTGACCCAGATTCTCATACTCCAGTCATCAAAATATTTTCACATTTTAAGCTCCATGCTTCACGAATCCGTCAGGTCGCTGTCACAGGCACCATGACTGATATTTGGGGGCAGTGGTGCGTTTCTTGTGGTTTTTGTGGGCAAAATATACAGCACGCATCGTCAATCTCCAACATGCGGCGCTGAAGTTCCCACACTTTGGGATTTACGCATATGCCGTCTAGTACCCAGACGTTGTATTCAATTGAAGCTGAGCACTGGTCAATTTGTTTATGTGTCTGTTTATGCGTCTGGCTAACGACCTTCAACAAACAAAAGACGTTGTCTTCAATAGGTGCTGCTGGCCAAGTTATTTATGCGTCTGTCTATAAACGGCCTTCTATCAACACATTATGTACATGATAGACTATAACTACAGTATCATGTATGCCACAAGGCCAAATTTAAAGCCAAACGTGTAATGTAAAACGTACGTTTTGTGAGAAGTGATGTCCAATTCATTTTGTTTAATCTATCAGTTATACAAAATGCACCGAGTATTGCTTTGTGTTCAAAATAAGATGTTATAACAAACTGTTATCTTTTATGTCTTCAACACTGAAGGTCCCCTACGGCATGTAGTTAAATATGCCATCTTGGTTTGCAAATACAAACAAACATCCCCAACGAACAAACACCCAACACCATATTAACCCTATTAAACAAACAAATTAAAATCCAAACAAAACAAACACCCCCCCACACACACACAAACAAACAAACAAACAAACACCCCAACAAACAAACAACCAAACAAATAAACAATCAGACAACCGAGCAAACTCCGGCACGAATACGATTCATGCAAAGTACATTCACCCAGTACGTACGACGTACGTATAGTACGTACTTCATCTCCAAAAACCAAAACAAGTTTTGTTAGAGTGGCTTCTACGAGGCCAAACATTAATCACACTATAATAAATCAAGCAATAAAGGGTAATTGAAAACAAATAGACACACAGAGTTATGGCCTAGACCTCGAAACAACTGTTATATTTATTCAGTCCAACACCATGGTCCACTCAACCGCATAAAATGAACGCGAAAATGGTGAAGGTGAAGTTGAAAAGCAATTAATTCTTAACATATTATTTTTAGGTGTTCGGGTTCAAACCGAACACCTATTGTTATTGTTCGAGTTTTTTTTTTTTTTAGGTGTTCGGGTTCAAGCCGAACACCTATTGTTATTGTTAGAGTTTTTTTTTTTTTTAGGTGTTCGGGTTCAAGCCGAACACCTATTGTTATTGTTCGAGTTTTTTATTTTTTTTTTATTTTTTTTATTTTTCTTCTTCCCAAACTTGTCAGCAGGACTTCTATGTGACAGTTACAAGATATCGACATGAAACTTGGTGGGAACTTCGGTCATGATGTCAAGTTGTATTTAGAAGATTGACGTCATGATGACGTCATCGGGTATCAAATTACAAGCGTTTTTAGGAAAAACTTTGGTGCTTTATAACTTTAGAACCACATGACCTACGATTTTGATATTGACATATGTTACTCAACACGTGAATCTCAACAATTAACATATTTAGTGTTGTGTACAAATGACCTTCACTTCCGGTGTTACCGGAAGTTGAAGTTTGACTCAAAATAACTCGAAAACGGAAGGATTTGGGCACATAAAACCTCTCTGGGTAAAAGATAGAGTAGGTCTTAGGCTTTCAGAAAATATAAACGATGACGTCATACACGCTGTATAGCGCCCTCTACGGTGGATTAAAGATATACAGTGATTACGTAATCCAAAAGTAAACAACGGATTTCCGCCAAATTTGGTGAGTGTGAAGCACTAATGCACTTTGACATGTGTGTGAAGTTTAAAATCTGTGACGTCATTCAACCAGAAGTTATGTGTTTTTAAAGGAAACATGATGTAATTATTCAAATGCTGTTTATTCGGTAATTACATGACGTACATAAGTGCAAATTGCAAATTGTTTACATCGTACGCATACGATGATTTTTGCAAATCTTCAGTTGTTTGTGATGAACTAAACGGAAGTTATCATCCGGGCAATTGTACATTATTTAAAGGTGACACCATTTTCTATACGCTATCAGTCAGTGTACATGTACATGTACGAATACACTGTCCATCAGCATGATCAGTATTTGCTCAGTCACGCAGTTTAAGTGTATTTTAATAATTATGCCATACATGCGTTCCATCAAACATTCTCATAACAGTTCCAGTACGAAATGAGACCCCGAACACCTAGTGGTTGTTCCCACAACCACAATGTCTAGTTTTTTTTTTTTTTTTTTCATTTTTCTTCTTCCCAAACTTGTCAGCACGACTTCTATATGACATTTACAAGATATTGACTTGAAACTTGGTGGGAACTTCGGTCATGTTGTCAAGTTGTATTTAGAAGATTGACGTCATGATGACGTCACCGGGTATCAAATTACACCCGTTTTTAGGAAAAACTTTGGTGCTTTATAACTTTAGAACCACATGTCCTATGATTTTGATATTGACATATGTTACTCAACACATGAATGTCAACAATTATTATATTCAGTGTTGTGTACAAATGACCTTCACTTCCGGTGTTACCGGAAGTTGAAGTTTGACTCAAAATAACTCGAAAACGGAAGGATTTGGGCACATAAAATGTATTTAGCTAAAAGATAGAGGTCTTGCGCTTTCATAAAATATAAACGATGACGTCATACGGGCTGTATAGCGCCCTCTATGGTGGATTAAAGATATACAGTGATTACGTAATCCAAAAGTAAACAACGGATATACGCCAAATTTGGTGAGTGTAGAGAAATGATGCACCTTGACATATGTGTGAAGTTTGAAATCTGTGACGTCATTCAACCGGAAGTTATGCATTTTTAAAGGAAACATGATGTAATTATTCAAATACTGTTTATTCGGTAATTACATGACGTACATCGGTGCAAATTGCAAATTTTTTACATGGTACGCATTTGATGATTTCTGCAAATTTATTTTCAGTTGTTTGTGGTTAACTATAAACCGGAAGTTATCGTCCGGGCAATTTTACGTTATTTAAAGGTGACACCATTCCCTATATGCTATCAGTCGGTTTACATATAATACGAATACACTGAACTCAGCATGATCAGTATTTGCTCAGTCACACAGTTTAAGTGTATTTCAATATGCTACACATGCGTTCCAACAGACATTCTCATAACAGTTCCAGTACGAAATGAGACCCCGAACACCTAGTGGTTGTTCCCACAACCACAATGTCTAGTTTTCAATTATGTTTCAAGGGCGTACACGTAGCGCCTGATATCCTACCAGTAAAAAAAGGACAGTCACGGCCGGGGTCAGCCACAAAAACGAAAATCATTTACTAGCCATTATGGCGCTATAGGCCTATATATCGTAAAAAGCAGGTAGTTATTTGCGGATTTAGTCAGGTGTGACAGTTTCAACAAAGGCCTATATTAGACGGTGGACAACCCAGGCGAGGGGTATAAACTACGGTGATTAGTACTGTACACGGAACGTCGACCGCTTTTTTCATTGTACCACTGTGTGTCTGATGAGAAGGTTTGGGTCTGCTTGCTGTACAACCATGAATTACTTGCCCAACGAAACCTACGAGTACGATCATGGCGACGAAAACGGCACCGAATCGATCTACGGATTTTATGCAGAGCGGCAGATCTTGTCTGGGGTGACTCTGTTCGCATCTGTCCTCGGTTTGCTGGGAAACACGGCCGTCCTCGTTGCTATTCTGACGTTCAAGAAGCTCCAGACTACCACCAATGTGTTCGTGTTCAACCTGTCCCTGGCTGATGTCCTGACGTGCATGGTTGCCCCTCTGCAAGCTGTCACCATCCTGAATGACGAGCTGGTGTTCCCTCTCTGGGTCTGCCAGGTCGTCGCCTTCGGACTGATCACGTGCATCGGCTGTAGCATTAACACACTCGCGTGTATCGCCGTCAACCGTCTCGTTGGAGTCACTACAGCACTGCAGAGTTCCTGCCGAAAACTGCACAAGCCCCGTTACCTGGCCATGTCAGTCGCTCTCTCGTGGTGCATTCCCATCTCTATGGCCATACTTCCCTTCGTCACTGATTACGCAGAATACGGCTACAATTCCATTTACAACTCATGCACTTGGCGTTCCAACCGATCGTATACATTTATTTACGCAATGCTGATCGCTGTGGTGTATTTCCCTTTCCAACTTGTCATCATCATCATCAGCTACTTCAGAATCTTCCTGTACGTGAGAAAGACCACCCGATCGACACTCACCCAGGACACCGAGGGCAACGTGGATACCGGCAACAAGATTCTCCAGCATCAACTGTGGAAGCGCCAAGTGGCCGTCACCAAGAACCTGTTCCTGGTGCTGTGCGTGTTCCTGCTCTGCATCAGTCCCTACTTCCTGACGCTGGGCCTGGGAAGCAGCAGCTCGTCCAGCCTCTTGTCATATGCCTCCACCATCCTCATGGCCAACAGTTCTGTCAACCCCATCATCTACGGAACCAAACATCCCGATTTCAGGAGGGCTTTTGCTCGTCTGTTCTGCAACTGTAAGAAGAAACTCAAGACGACTTCGGCAAGTCTTTCCAAGGAACAGGAAGGGACTATAAATTACTCTTCAGAACAAACGAGTCTGTAGTAAAGTATAAATAGGCATACTTTCCTCTTTTGGGGATCTTAAGACCCACCTGGAGTGTAGGGCATATTCACTAACTTGGTTTAAAGGTAGTATCATACTTTGGTAAGAAACCAAAACAGAAATGTTCACAGATTTACGTATAACTTACAGGGTATGAAACATACCGTTACAATTTTTCCGTCTGAAATGGTGTATTTATCCAGAAATTAGTCAAACAACGACCGAAAATCTTGTTGATCTTTTAAAAGATCAAAAATAAAAGAGAAAAGACTTAAGAAATACTTTGGCAGTTTTTCACTGTTTTCTCAAAAAGTGGGCACCGTATGGGACTGACATTTTCACAGATGATTGTTACTGTACCTCCCTTGATATTTTTGCCCATGAATCTGTATTTCTTTGACAAAAGCCAAAGTGTGATATGACCTTTAACCCTATAATATACAACGGACCCTCTCCATGAGGCAAGCTTCACGACAAAACAACATTACATCAATGATCAAGGAAGACAATCTTGTAGTCTGCTAATGTTGCTCTCCCAAGGATGTGGGGCTTCCAGAGCGCCACTACCATGAACATAATCACCCGAACTACAGAAACATTTTATGACCCTTATTAACTGCCTACTAAAAGTCATATCTGAGTGTAAATGGTTAGCTCCGTTCATGATGCGCACATACAAACAAGTAGAGAGAACAGGCGTAGTTAATACCCCTAGGTAGAGTTTCTCCTTATTTGCTTAAGTCCTAAATAGTTTGAAGTGACAAATATGTCTCTTTTCATGGTGCGTGCACACACATATGGAGAGAAGAGACACGTTTACCCCCAAGTAGAGCTTAAAATCTTCTTTATTTGTTTTCAGTAGTTTGAAGTGACAAATAAACAGGTCTCAGTGCTCAGTTGGTAGATTGGAATTCTTGGAATTCTCCTTTAATGACTTTAAGATAGAGCTCTTCGCTTTCTATTTGTCTAGTTGTGATTTTGTCTATAATATCCTGGTTTATATTTGTTAATTCACTTATTTTTGTAAAATAAGTGAACCGAGGATTCTTTGACAAGCTGAACTCCATGAATGTACAAGCCATGAACCCGTGATAAGAAGACAAACAAATGGGTAGGATTTTCGGATGAAGCGTGTAAAGTACTCTTAATCATGTTTTGAGAGGCGTGGTTCTGAGAGGTGTGGTTCTGAGAGGCGTGGTTCTGAGAGGTTTGGTTCTGAGAGGTGTGGTTCTGAGAGCCGTGGTTCTGAGAGGCGTGGTTCTGAGAGGTGTGGTTCTGAGAGGTGTGATTCTGAGAGGTGTGTTCTGAGGGGTGTGATTCTGAGAGGTGTGATTCTGAGAGGTGTGATTCTGAGAGGTGTGGTTCTGAGATGTGTGGTTCTGAGAGGTGTGGTTCTGAGAGGTGTGGTTCTGAGAGGTGTTAGTTCTGAAAGGCGTGGTTCTGAGGGGTGTGGTTCCGAGATCCGGTGGTTCGGAAAGGTTTGGTTCTAAGGAGAACTCTGTGAATAAAAATTAGTTCTTTACTCACAACAATTAGAGTACTTTACATGATGTATCCGCAAATCTTACTCAGTTCTAGGCTTCACCATTTAAAACTTCAAAATTATTAAATCATATTTATAAGACAACGAAAGAAATTATGTCGGTTTGAGATGTTGGAGTGAAACCGCAGAGAATGTGCCCGAGGATAACCCCAAATTTGATCAGGAATCGGGAATGACAGCAGGCCCGATCCGTGCAGCTTCCTCAGTGGGATTCGAACCGGGGTATTCTCAGGGTGAAAAAAAAAACAGAATTTGGTAATTTTCCCCTTCTTGCCAAAAGTCAATCTGACCACATGGCTTTATAGATGTACATGTATACATTTTACTACAGATTTAGCATTTTCAAATTTGCAACCTCACGTTCAAAAACAAAAACATGGAAACTCATACCATTCAAGGTAATAGTTGTTGTATAAAGCATTCATTCTAGGTCAAAACGTATTCTAATAACACTGTACAGCTGTAAATCTCATTAAAACTAGTATCAATTTTGTTGTTTCTGACCCAGTTTCTGATTTTATTACGTAAAATTGCGTACGTTCCTATAATTGCCGCGATATCGATTGCTGATATGTTTCGGGTAATTTCGGATGCCTTTTAATAGCTCGATGACGACATCATTTTTTTCTTCAGAGAAAGATAATAATATCTTACAGGAAGATTGAGTTTTGACATCATCTGGATAAACAGTCAAGCGTTCCCATTGAAACTGGAAAATACTAATTATGTATAGCACACATTTTATTACCAGAAACTCGGTCAATTTTCAGATATTTGGCAATATATACAATGTATGTATGTTCCGTTGGTCAAATAATGTGCCTATTGTTACATCTTTCATTAATCTTTCTTTCCGACTATAGGCCTATAATTTAATAATCAGGTTTAACTCCCACACGAGCCACACTATATGAATGTTAAGTTGTTCCAGTGCACCAAACAAAAAAGGTTAGTCACATAGAGGTAATTCGTCCGAGGATAATTTGAATTACTGGTACAGTCAACCGCATGTTGCCTTATGTTATAGGTCACTTGCACCAGGGACATTGCTTTGTTACGACATAATATCTGTCATAACAGAGTCGCTATATGGGTCCAATTACATTACATGTACTTTGCTAAAAGAGGTCTTTCTTGTGAGTGGACAGTAAAACAGAGGATCACTAAGAGAAAATAAACTGTGGAATTACATAACTTGCTATGAATCATAATAGTCTTATTGCACAGCCTATTATTTATGTTGTTACCACTTATGAAAATGATAAATGTTACGAGTCTGAGCCCAATGAATGTTTATCTAAAATAAATAAATCAAAGTACATGTATAATGCATGATTGGTAAAGGTCACAGAACAGCACTCGCTCTTTGTTTAATCCAACATGCGCATAAAATAACACGCCTGTGAACATTTGAGCTCAATCGGACATAGGCCTACATGTAAATCACGAGAAAATAGCGAAAACCCGACTCAGTTTTCCTTATAAAACACAGAAAGAATGGTTTTGATCTCACCTCGAGATCAAAACTGTTTTCGGGATTTGTTTTACAAATTCTTAATCATTAACCAATGGATCTCATCACTCAAAAATTATTACATTTTTATCAGGTGCAGACCACGATCTCCAGGACTATGGTTTTTTAGGCTGAACTATTTTGAACCGTTTTCCTAAACCCAGAATAAACATATAACCACATAAGATCACGATGTACGAAGGCCTAATTTGATTTCTACGCGCTGAGAATTAAAAACCTGATTGCTTACAGGTAAAATATGCTGGTCATTACACGTACCTAACATAAAACACTCGTGACTCAGTTGAGGCCAAGTGGTAATAAAATCATAATTACTGGATGTGTCAACGGTAGTACGTACGTGTGCAGGTACAAGAAGGCCTACTAGATTTTTATCATTAAATGGCGAGGAATGACGTCAACAAACGACTTGACTCTGAAATCATGGAAACTAATTTGCCACTGTCATAAGTTTTTGTGGTTAAACCCGAGGGTCTGCAATTCACACTAATTTAACTATAAAAATTGCATGGATGATGGCAATGTAATCTGAGCAGGGACGTATAAATTTGAGTTCCAGTCGGTAATTTCAAAATTCTACCGGTACTTTACAAAATACATACATATGTAGATTATATTTTTAATGACCCTAACGTTTGCTGTCTGGCTTATGAACAAAGCAACTTGTCCACTGACGTCGGAGGAATTCTAGGTAATTATTCGAAGAAAACCAAATGGCACTGCGGTGGTTTTTCAAGTTATGAGGGCGACGCATGCACGGGGATGCAATAATTTGATACACGACAACAATTTAATATTTGCTTCATATTTCTTTTTTTATTTAATAAGAGTGATTTAGAAGTTAGAACAATTATGCAAATTGAAGAAAGTTCGACTTACCACTATAAAGATGGCTTGGTTGGCTGCTGTGAAAATTGGTGAACACGTGACTTGACTGTGTCGCCAAACCTTGAGAGTCCGGACACAAAAAAGTAACAAAAGTGTGGAATTAAATAATGATACATCTATTTCATATAAAGCTAAGAAATACGAATTAAGAGGTCTAAGCTTCTAATGGTTGATAGTTCTGACTCCTAGAAAATAAATTTAGTTTCCTCTATACGAAAAAGGAAAGAATCATCACACCCTCCTCTTTGTCAGTCTGGAAAAGTGGTTAATTCAACAATAGCACCCCATAGGCCCTACCTATTAAGAGATATAGTTGTTGTTGTTGTTGTTGTTGTTGTTGTTGTTGTTGTTGTTGTTGTTGTTTTACCATTCAAAACTTAATTTCTACAACTAAGAAACTTTTATTCTACTAGAATTTTCTACTTTCTGGAATTCTGAATGCTGTTTTCACTAAAAGAAATTTAATCACAATTTGACCCATTATTTTGCGAGTCAGCAGTTTGTTGCCCTTTAACTTTTGTTGTGTGGTGTCATTCTTCATGTGGCTGACTCCCCTCATTATTTCCCTAAAAACTCAAAAACCATCTCAAGTTTCATAAACCAGGGTTAGTGTGCAATAGTCCACAAGGATTATTTTCAGACATGACTTCAAAAGTAAACTAACTCACCTAAATGTTGACCAGGGGCCAATTTCATAGAGCTGCTTAGCACAAAATTCGCTAAGCATGACATTTCTACCTTAAGAAAAACAGGATTAACAACCACATTTCTATGTGTTGTGTATCACTTGCAGTTGTTCTTTGGCTGTTGTTCGCTGACTTTGAATATCAATTTCGATGGTGGTATGTTTTATTGGGCAAGCCATTTCTGTGCTAAGCATTTTTTGTGCTAAGCAGCTCTGTGAAATTGGCCCCTGCTTAGCACAAAAATTCGCTAAGCATGACATTTCTGTCTTAGTAAAAACACTGGGATTAACAATCAAATTTCCGTGTGTTGTGTATCACTTGCAACGGTTGTAATTGCTGTTGTTCGCTGACCATGAATAGAGTCAAATGGAATTTTCAATGGTGGTTTGTTATTGGGCAAGCTATTTTTGTGCTAAGCATTTTTTTGTGCTAAGCAGTTCTATAAGATTGGCCCCAGTTGTGATGTCCTCTACAATATTAGCAAGGTACTTTAATTTGTGGAAAGAGGGCAGGGCTTTGATTTTTGAGGGAAATTATTGGGTCTGAAAATAATCCTTGTCGACTAAAGCACACTAATGATTATCCCCTAAAGTCCTAAACCTTATCTTGCTGACACCAACAATGAATATCAAACAAACAGATTTTGTGAATAGTGACAGTGAAGAGTAATTCACAAGTTACAGAACCGTTGCTAACTTGCTACTGTGTGAACCAATGCCGCCATCTTGTAATTGCATACAGATTTATATATGCAAATTTTTAACAAGTTAATTTTCTTACCTTGTGACGAATACACCAAAGTTTTCAGAAGACAAGGTGTTACATTTAAATATCCAGTCATCCAGCACAGAGACCAAGGAGTCCTATAATTCCACTTTTATCTTCATCCAGCTCAATTGTTATAAATCCATGTGTTACAGAAACAAATTCTTGTCATTTGTCCTCCACAACCAACAGCCATTACTTCGGTATAGTACTATTATATAATGTACTTGGTATTTGCCAGACAGCACAGATGAGTCGTCTGGCAAAAATGTGTGAATGTGTTATTCGCGCGCTTTTGTTCGGTGAACAATGTTTGGAGCTGGGCCAAGACATCGGCCTGTTGCTCACTTAAAGGTAGTATCATACTTTGGTAAGAAACCAAAACAAAAATGTTCACAGATTTACGTATAACTTACAGGGTATGAAAATGGTGGTGGTAGAAACATACCGTTAAAATTGTTCCGCCTGAAATGGTGTATTTATCCAGAAATTAGCAAAACAATGACCGAAAATCTTGTTGATCTTTTAAAAGATAAAAAATAAAAGAGAAAAGACTTAAGAAATTCTGTGGCCGTTTTTCACTGTTTTGATTGTTTACACAAAAAGTGGGCACCGCATGGGACTGAAATTTTCACAGGTGACTATTACTGTATCGTCCTTAATATTTTTCCCCATAAATCTGCATTTCTTTGACAAAAACCAAAGTATGATACTACCTTTAAAAGAGCAAAAATTAAAGAGAAAAGACTTAAGAAATACTGTGGCTGTTTTTCACTGTTTTTTTCTCAAAAAGTGGGCACCGTATGGGACTGAAATTTGCACAGATGACTGTTACTGTATCTTCCTTGATATTTCTGCCCATGAATCTGAATATTTTTGACAAAAACCAAAGTATATGATATTAACTTTAAAGGTACGTACTATATCACACTTGCTAAAACAAACATCTTCGCAGATTTATCTTTAACTTACAGGGTATAAAGATGGTGATGGTAGAAACATACCGTTCAAATGTTTTTTCTGCCTGAAGTGCTATATTTATTCAGAAAAAGAGTAAAACCAATTGAACAAAAACAATTTTTATCTTTGAAAGATAAAACAAATCCTGTGAAAAGATTTTTAAAAATTACTGTGAGCATTTTGCACTGTTTTCTCAAAAATTGGGCACCGCATGGGACTGGAAATTTCACAGATGGCTGTCACTTACTGTAGACCTATGTTTCTTGATATCTTTGCCCATGAATCTGTATTTCTTTGACAAAAACCATAGTATGATATTACCTTTAAAGGGATTTCTGAAAATTATTTGGGAGTTCTGTAAAGTTCTAAAGTATTAGTTTTGTGGCAATGCCAACCATTCAGTAACAATTGAGAATAAAGTATACTCTATGACAAATAAAAGCATGTCAGATCTTAAAGAATTTTATTTACTACATAAAAATGCATATAGAAGTATACATTAAAAATATACCATTGTGATCTTGTGTATATATGAATATAATATGAAATTTGATAATGTAAACCCATATAATTATTAATTTTAACATCTGAGTAAATGTAGGATACAATGTAAAAGAAATAGAGGAAAACAAAAACAAACACCCCAACCGACCCCTATACTGAGTGAAAAACAAACAAATACCCCCACACAAACAAACAAACAAACTCCATCACATAAAAACAAACAATTTAACATTGAAAAGTGAACAAAGAAAAATTGACTGGAGCGGGATTCGAACCAGCAACCTCTGTATACCGTACTGGTGCTCTGACTGGTTCGAATCCCGCTCCAGTAAATTTTTCTTAGTTCACTTTGGAATGACTTAAAATCTAGTCAGTTTCCCTTGTGGTTATTGGTTGATTAATTTACCAAACAAATAGACAACCAGACTACCTAAAAGACAGACAGACAAACAAACAAACAAACACCCCAACAAACAAACAAAATGAACAAACAGCCCCCAGCAAACAAAGAAAACCAACTTGGTCCAATACTTTTTTGGTATACTACACAGTACAGGCAGCAAATTTTCCTCTGATTTTAGCAAAACACAGTGGCACAAGGTTGGACGGTCTGCTCAGACCTTTTTATAAATCATAAACATCTAAACATAAACAAAAATCTAGAAGGTAGACCAATTTTTCCATGAGCTGTTTTAGTGATATATAGAAACATATAAGCTGTGTCATAAATATGGCTGCAGTTTTAGGCATCTTACATTAATCTAATTATTACCTTTTCACCCTGTGTATGTTTAAAGGTAGTATCATACTTTGGTAAGAAACCAAAACAGAAATGTTCACAGATTTATGTATAACTTACAGGGTATGAAGATGGTGGTGGTAGAAACATACCGTTGAAATTTGTCCGCCTGAAATTGTGTATTTATCCTGGTTTCTGGATACTGTCCGTGATCAATGTCGACTCAACAAGACCCCAGGCAAAGCCAAGGCCTGTTTCATACCTTAAACAAGAATGCACTGTATGTGCATGGAGGAAGGAAAGACAACTAACTTCACAACTAGGGCCAATTGTATAGAGCTGCTTAAGCAAAACATTTGCTGAAAAGTCTTCCTAGATCAAACAGGATTGCCAACCTAATGTTCATAATGATGTTTACAGCTTTTGACTTGTATTCGGCCATTGTTTGCTGAGTATAACATTCACAAGGAGTTTTTGGCTGGCATACTGATTTTATTGACCAAGGTTTTTGGTGCCCACTTTAAGCAGCTCTATGAATTTTGGCTCCTGATTTCAAATTTTGTCAAACTCTATTAGTTTCACGATTGGCATAAAGTGTGGACCACGCTTCACTATTTGTAGCGGGCAATTTTTGTGTATTCTGAGAAATAATTTAATGTCTAGTTGACATAACTCTGTCTTGGCGCAGTCCTAGTCCATTGGCAGCACCTAGTGCGGATCAAGAAGACGAGAAGCTCAAAGAATTCCAAGAAAGTGATGAGAGAGAAGCCAATGTAGAGGCCAATAGTCCCTCCGATGTCACCAAATAGGCTGGTTCCCTAGGAAACGACAACAACAACAATGATGAGTCACCTTAGAAACCATTCCAATGATAAACCATTTTCCTGTCTATACCAACTCAATGATACATGGGGTCGATTTTACGACCCTACGATCGATCGTAACTCGAGATATGAAGGATAACCCATCGTATCCTTCGACTTCTAAGTGGGGCTGCAATGCATCATACATGACATAAGTCGTACGATTGATAGCAAGTTACGATGAGTTTTGTGAAATCGACCTCTGGGCCCTTTTCAAAACCTCGGCTCCAACTCAGGCTCAGGCTCCGGCTCCATTTCGTGAATACATTCTAAAATACAGTTAATGGATATCAAAATAGAGGCTTATGTCTGCAGTTTGGAAGTAGATTCTCTGGTTTGAAAAGGAGAGCTTCAGCTTCAATGAAAAAACACAACCTATATTTCAGCATATGGATAACAGACCTGCGGGAGCCGGAGCCTGAGACGGAGCAAAAGTTTTGGAAAAAGGCCCTAGTCTAAATAAGCAAAAATTAATTTAAGCCATTAAAGGTAGCATCATACTTTGGTAGGAAACCAAAATAGAAATCTTCACAGATTTACGTATAGCTTATAGGGTATAAAGATGGTGATGGTAGAAACATACCGTTACAATTTTTCCACATGAAATGCTGTATTTATGTAGAAATTATTTAAGACACGTGCCGCATTAGCAATGCAGCAACGTGAAAAACTGTACATGGGGGATCACTCAAAGAGGATGCAACTTTTTATATAGGTACATGGCCAACATAGGGCTAGATAGCTCAGTTGGTAGAGCGCCGGCAACCTCCAGTCTTAATAAAATTCCCAAAGTTCTTTTAAATCCATTAATACGTACAACATCCTTTCGATGTTTTAATCTGAAATTCAGAGACGACAGACTTACCGGGTAATCCTCCACTTCTTTAGTTTCTTGATAGTTGAGCTCTTGAAAAAATACCTTCAGCCGCACAAGATTCTTACTGAAAAAGAGAACAGACGAAAGAAGATTACTTGAGATAATCTCAATAACTTGAGATAATCTCAATTACTTCAGATAATTCCAATTACTTGAGATAATCCCAATTACTTGAGAAAATCCCAATTACTTGAGATAATCTCAATTACTCGAGATAATTTCAATTACTCGAGATAATTTCAATTACTTGAGATAATCTCAATAATCTCAATTACTTGAGATAATCTCAATTACTTGAGATAATCTCAATTACTTGAGATAATCTCAATTACTTGAGATAATCTCAATTTCTTGAGATAATCTCAATTACTTGAGATAATCTCTATTACTTGAGATAATCCCAATTACTTGAGATAATCCCAATTACTTGAGATGAACAAGGGATGCCAAATGAAACTTGTTTTCAATGCAATGTCTAATTTTACTTGTAACTCTAAAACTGAGAGTTTATCACCAACTTGTTTTCAATTTTGTGAGTTAAAATAAGTTGGTACTACAGCAGCTTTTACATTTTTAAATTGTATGGTCTACCGGTGCTCCGCGAAATACATGCTCGCATCTCAAAAGGATGCCAGCAAAAAATGTTACAATGTGTGAAAAGACGCAAAAGCGGCCAGAGTGAAACCGCAAAGTAAACAAAACAATCCCTGCACAGAAATTTTGTCTCAAGCCTTGCAAGTTTTTGTTAGCGTCGTTTGAAGAGGCTTTTAGACTCATTTTAAAACCTTGAAGAGCACACTTAGTGTACCATCTTCATCAAGAGTTGCCTTACCGTATGTCTTCCATTGAAGGGATTTTCTTGGTCTTTGGATTCAGGTAATGAATATTCCGCAAGAGGTGTTTCTGAATAATAACAATGATAAATATTAAACAGCAATGTGACAGTTATACAATAAACTGATGCTTTGTTAGTGTCCGCCTTTCTCTGATCTTGTCCACCCCTCCACGTTTGATCTTGCCTAACCCCTATGTTCCTAGCTCTATGGTTTGATCTTGCCTAACCTCCACACCTCTTTGTCCTCACAAGCTTTCCCTGTTTCCCTGGTCACTCTAGTCCCCCTTTGTGAGCCGTTGAGCTCTGTGAGCCTTTACTGACTTGCTCTTGTTCTTGTCCTCTTCTCATTTAATAGACCGATCCATTAAGCCCCGCCCCATTTTGCATTGACCAATCACAGCCGCGAAAATCGGATCACCAATTGCAGCAGCCATTTTGGTGATCTCATGCTGGAGATCGCGGTATTGATTACAGTAGTGTTTACGTTTACGAACTGGAAAAACAATAAAATACCTTCCTCTGCAAATGCAGCACAAGTATCTTTCTGCTACAAATTGGTGGTGTTTGTATTTTCATTGTTATTTTGACTCTCGATGGCCTGGTAAGAGACGAAACGTACATTTGTGACTTTTTCCCAAAACCAGAGTCCCATAGAGATAAGTGCTTTCGGTGATGGGCGTGCAACGCTTGTTGGCGATCGTGACACGTTACGCGCGCGCGTGTGCGTCGTTGCTTGGCCGTTGCTATGGTGGGCGTGGCCTACTGGATCGGTCTATTAGCCTTTGAGAAAGATCCTGCTCGGATCGAAATATTGGGCCCTTCATCAAACTCCAAACATAGTGCTTATAATGCTACATGACGGAGGCCTCTGATACTACTGAGTGCGTATTACTATCATCCATGGTCATTGGACTACATTTGCACTCCTGAGACCATCTCAACTCCCTGAGGAGTATACAGCCTCGGCCGCTGCCATAAGGCGCCAGAAAAGCTAATCAAGCACAAAGTCATCTCTACCCTCATCACTGGTACTTATTTACACCTAGATGAAGATGTGCAATACGTGACAAAGCATCTTGCCCAAGGACACAATGCAAGTACCCGCTAGCCCATGGCTGGATTCGAACCCACAATCTGTTGAAGACCACAAGACCTTATAAGCAGGACACACGAATTGGACCGTTGATGTATAACCCGACTTGAGACTAACCTTGAAGGCAACCGAGGGCCACGCAGCTTGGGAAACCATAGCAGAGTAAAGAAGGTCACTGCATTGGGAAGAACAACCAATAATCAGCATAAAAGAAACCTTAGATCAAACTACAAAATATTATAAGCAACGGTTCACTTTCTTCATTGTTACATAATAATAACAAAAACAACAATTGGGGAAAAAAGTATGTTTTCTTAAAAGGAAGAAATGATATCAGAATTTAAAGGTTGTATCATACTTTGGTAAGAAACCAAAACAGAAATGTTCACAGATTTACCTGTAACTTACAGGGTATGAAGATGGTGTTGGTAGAAACATACCATTAATATTTTTCTGCCTGAAATGGTGTATTTATCCAGAAATTAGAAAAATAACGACACAAAATCTTTTTTATCTTTTAAAAGATCAAAAATAAAAGATAAAAGACTTAAGAAATACTATGGCCGTTTTTCACGATTTTCTCAAAAAGTGGACATCGTAATTTTCACAGATGACTTACTGTATCGTCCTTGATATTTTTGCCCATGGATCTGTATTTCTTTGACAAAAACCAAAGTATGATACTACCTTTAATGTTATAGTTATACCCAAAAACAATCCACAAGTCATGATTCTACAAAATAAACTGCTAGAATTTCATGAGTTCCCGTTGTATGGAGTCAAGTCCATGAGAAGACTGGAACTCAAGTTGAGTCAGATTTGAGTCATATTTGCTTGCCAGTGACTTGCACAGAGTCATGTGAATGCCCTAAGTCAAGTCCAGCCTCCGAAGACTGGGACTCAAGTTGAGTCAGATCGATTGAGTCATTTTCTTGCAGTGACTAATACAGAGTCAAGTCAATGTGAAAGCCCTATAAAGTTAAGTCCAGCCTCCGAAGACTGGGACTCAAGTTGAGTCAGATTGAGTCATTTGCTTGCAGTGACTCGTACAGAGTCAAGTCAATGTGAAAGCCCTATAAAGTTAAGTCCAGCCTCCGAAGATTGGGACTCAAGTTGAGTCAGATTGAGTCATTTGCTTGCAGTGACTCGTACAGAGTCAAGTCAATGTGAAAGCCCTTAATAAGTCAAGTCCAGCCTCCATGACCGGGACTCAAGTTGAGTCAAATTGAGTCATTTGCTTGCAGTGAAAAAAGAGTTAAGTCAATGTGAAAGCCCAAAGTTAAGTCCAGCCACTGAAGACTGGGACTCAAGTTGAGTATGGTCGATCAAGTCATTTGCTTGCAGTGACTAATTGAGTCAAATAAATGTGAATGCCCAAGTTAAGTCAAGCCTCCGAAGACTGAAACTCAACTTTAAGACTCCAATATATTCAAACTCAATTGTCATTACACTAACACTGCACATATCAGACAAAAAGAAACGTTGATCGACTCACTTGCACTGAGATCCACACGTGCAGTTCAAGAGGTGCCAGGCGTGAAGATAGTCAACCATCTGCTTGCATAAATCTACCAATTCCACCACAAACACAAACCAAACATGCACAGAGTATTTTAGTTTGAACACATCGTTATAGGTCTAGGTTTAATCAGCAATTCCAATGATAGGCCAAACTGGCCAAAATTCTGTTTATGTCGTTTGTCGATCATCAAATAACCACAAGGGGAAATTTTAAGTCATCGAAAAGTGAACAGAGAAAAATTGACCGGTGCGGGATTTCGAACAAGCGAACTCCGGAATACCATACCGCCGTTCTTACCAACTGAGCTATATCCAGCCCTATGTTGATGGTACGTGTCCCAAATATTGAATGATCTTTGTCCGTTTGGATGTCAGAAGCCATTTGAGACTGGTTTCATGGCTTCTGGCTGTATATAATTCCATTGGTTGCAGGTTCAAATCCTGCTCCAGTAAATGTTTATTTGTTCACTTTTCCTTGTGGTTATTTAATGACAAACCAGGATTATTTGTCTGAATACGGTTTGGACTCTAAGACGGAGTCAATACCTTGAGCGGCATCCAATAGCTTGCACCTCTCCCCGTCAAGTTCAAATGAGTCCGAACAATTGCATATCTCCAAGATCTTTTGAAGGCGACAGACTCGAAGACAATGCTGCCAAGAAAACAAGAAAACAGGGCATATAATCCATACTTGCTCCTAACTAAAACTATAATAATACGTTTTCTAAGTGCTTTAAGTGGAAACCACCTCAAAGCGCCTTACAGAAAATATGAAGAGAACAAAAACTCTGCCTCGAAAAATTACAAAGTCAGTAAAAACGCGAAATAAAAAAAAAAATACTTGCAACAGCCTTCGATAAAGATCATGCTACAACAAGGTGACCATATTTTGTTGAGATGATCCGGGGACAGTGATCCGTGTCCTGGGGGAGGGGTATAATTTTGAAAAATTTTTGAATTCAGATGGTGCCTACATGCAAAATGGTGGCATCTATGGACATCTTGTCCAGTTGACATGAGTGGGTTACATACTTACATGTCTTAGGCGGTTGTCTTCGCATACTTCTCTGAAGAATGGATCTTCTTCAGCACAGCATTTGTGTTCAGTTTGTTTTTATTCAGGACAATTTGAATTTTCAGGGGCATTTCGTCGAAGGGGACATTTTCGGGGACAATTTTTTAATCGGGGATGGCACTGTCAAATCGGGGACTTTTCCCGGAAATCGGGGACGTCTGGTCACCTTATGCTACAATCGAAACGCATCAGGTAAAAAACTTATGATTTGCATCACTAAAAAAGGTAAAGTCTGGGAAAAAACTTACCATGTGATTGTACTGATCGGTTTCAACCTGGACGATCGAGCCGTTTACTATTTGGGAGACGGTGGCCTTATCCACTTGACATTCACCAAAAGGATCTGGCTTTCGCAAGATCACATTCTGGGCAAATAAAGCAGACACACCAACGATCGAATTACACTTTGTGCAAAAATCTCAAACGTTCTGTTGATGAAGGAGGTTTTATTCTTGAGGGTCATGACACACAAGGCAATTTTTACGGGCAACTTGGAGGCAACCAGTCAAACTTCATGGAAAAGGAAAATTTTGGCAGAACAAAAGCAATTTTTTTAGTAGTCAGGGCCTGGAAAGTTTAGAGTTATTAACTTACTGAATAATCTCAGCTGTGTAAAACTGGGGTAGCATATCATAAAAGTGAGCTTTATGGGTCGTTTTTGCCATAGAATTTTACGCTTTGAAGCAGCGACAGCCATGTCCCATAGCGTATGTGCACAGGGAGTCAAAGTGATGTTCGTCAGTGGAACTCTTTCCGTTAATTCTTCTTGGAGATTGCCTGGAAGGTTCTTATAATTATTTTTGGTATAAGATTCTTATAAGAATATTTTGAGAAAGATCCTGCTTGGATTGAAACTGGCATCAGACCAGTGTAACCTCCTTACATATTTCAGGGCGACCGAGGTGAGCGTGCCCGGCATTACGTTGATTCCCTCGATGGCCGGCAAGGGGGCAATGTCGGGCCTCGTGACAGAGACGCGGACGCCGGCCTCGCGTCCGTAGAGGCTCATGTATTCGTCTTGCTCCAGGAAAAGCGTCAGAGCTAAGCCTGGGATGCATGAAGACAAGACATGATGGACGAAACAATGAGATAAGTCATGAATGTTATAATTCATATCTCATCACTAGTATTGCTAAAGATCTCCACAATGTGCATGGCCACAACGAGTCGACTTTGGACGCTCAAGTTTATACACCGATCCAACAGTGCGACCATTAGGTCCCCTAATCATGGGACATACACCCTGCAATTGTAGAGTGCGGCGGAGTGTAAATTCTTTTGTTGCCGGACAAAAGGCAAGAGGGGACACAGCAGCAATGGGGGACAGTAAATCGTGCCGTCGGATTGGTCTATAGGGAAAGAAACTTGAATACTGGTGTTGAGTGCTGGCTCATCAATAATGAAGAGCGCCCTCTGTTGTTACAGGTTGTTTGTTGTTGCTATGAATAAAACTAATGCAGAAGTTCAGATCTTGCCTCCCTCAAAACTACTCTATTAAAAGCTCTTAAAACCCTCTTCAAGCCCGATCACGCAACATGGTGGCAGCGGAGACAGAACTCCGTACTTCGAAAAAGGGGTAAGCTGATAAACTCTTACGAAAAGCCCCGAAAATTGGCGATATTCTCGTCCGGTCTGGAAACCCGCCGGAGCCGCCATTTTGTATGTTTTCGTCGTATCGCTATACTGACTGTACGTACACTGTCTGTGTTGATTGTACATGAACTGACGCTGTATAAACTGTATCTCTCGCTCGTGTCACAATGGCTGTAGCATCGCCAATCAGCGGAATAAAGCAACCACATCCCCCAGACTTTGGGAATGTGAGACATCTATCGGAGAATTGGAGGCTATTCAAGCAGAAATGGGTGAACTATGCTGTCATAACCAAACTTAACACCCATGATCGGGCATATCAAGTTGCTCTGCTTCTCCATACACTTGGCGATGAAGGATTGAAGATCTACAATGGATTTCAGTTCACTACTGAGGAGAACTCTCGGACCACAACTCAAATACTGGCCAAGTTTGACTCATTTGCAGTTGGCGAAGTTAATGAAACTTATGAACAGTTTCTTTTCAACAAGAGAGACCAGAAGGATGGTGAATCTTTCGAGTCATTCCTTGCAGCTATTCGTAGCATGATGAAAACTTGCAACTATCACAAGGACTCACAATACTCAATTCTCAGAGACCGCATCGTACTGGGAATTAGTGACCAGGAAACACAGAAACTGCTAATGCGGGAAACCAAGTTAACCTTGGATCTTTGTGTGAACACTTGCAAAGCAGCAGAGAATGCTACCACACAAGGAAGGATTCTGAGGCCAGAATCTTCTGTCAAGCAAGTTCGTGGACATGGTGGATCCAGACAAGGATCGGCTACTCCTCGTAAAACCACAAACAAGCACAAGTCATCTCCCGCACACTCTAAATCATCTACTGCACCGTCTGGCAAACGTGAGTGCAATTACTGTGGTCTAACCCATATGATGAGAAAAGCTGACTGCCCTGCTTGGGGCAAAACATGTTCCAACTGCAAAGGGAGCAATCACTTCAAGGCGAAGTGCAAGAAAACCAAGGTGCATGCCGTGCATGAGAATGCAGATTCTAACTCTGACTCTGATGATGAATGTGATGCATACCTTGCAAACGTGACTGGCAGACGCAAGGAAGTTCTCACTGCTAAGTTGGCAGTGAATGGTTGTCACATTCGCTTTCAAGTGGACACTGGTGCAGATGTCAATACCATCTGTCAGAGATTCATTCACAAGGATCAAGTTCAGCCCACTAAGGTGAGATTGATTATGTGGAACGGTACCAAGGTCAAGCCTTTCGGGGAAGCTACAATCCCCGTAACGAATGTTCGCACTGGTGAACAGTACACTGCTGTCTTCGTTGTTGTGCCATACGATCTACACTGCCTGCTTGGTCTAGAAACTCTCACTCAAATGCAACTGATCACTGTGAACAAAGATAGGTTCATTGCTAATATGACTGGCCAGAAACCTTTGGGTGATCTTGGAGTTGCTCACCTCCATGTTGACCCAGAGATCAAACCACGTGCACTACCTTGTCGAAACTTGCCCGTGGCACTCAAGGCAGACGTTCAAGCAGAACTGAACACTCTTGTAGAACGAGGAATCCTCATTCCTGTCACGGAGCCTACCCAGTGGGTGAGCCAGATGGCCGTAGTCAAAAAGGCCAACGGTAAACTCCGGATTTGCATCGACCCGCAACCGCTCAACGAAGCTCTCATGAGAGAACACTATAAGTTACCTACAGTCGATGACGTGCTACCTATGCTGCATGATGCTAAGGTATTTAGCAAGCTAGATGTGAAGGAAGCTTTCTGGCATGTTCGTTTGGATGAGGAATCCAGCAAGCTCACTACTATGATAACTCCATTTGGCCGATTCTGTTGGGCCAGATTGCCTTTCGGTCTCAAGGTCAGTAGTGAAATCTTCCAGCGCAAACTTGTTGAGGCACTGAGTGGTCTCGATGGAATCTTCACCATCGCTGACGATATCACAGTCGCTGGATGTGGCCAGACACAAGCTGACGCTTTGAAAGACAACAAAGAGAAACTGACCAAGTTGTATGCCAGATGTCAAGAGCGACATATCATCCTAAACGAGGACAAGAAGGAGATCGGTAAGTCACAAATCCGATTTCATGGTCATCTCTTCACCAACGAAGGTGTGAAAGTCGACAAGACTAAAGTCGACGCAGTGTTGAATATGCCTACTCCAACAGACATTCAAGGTGTGAAACGTCTGTGTGGAATGGTACAGTACATGGCAAAGTTCCTGCCAAACCTCTCCACTGATCTCGAGCCAATCAGAACCCTAACTCGGAAGGACACTGAATTCAATTGGTCCAGTGCCTGTGACAGCGCACTAGACACGGTGAAACAGAAACTGTCTGACACACCTGTGCTCGCATACTTCGACTCCAACAAGGACGTTGAACTCCAAGTTGACAGTAGCAAAAGATGGCATCGGAGCTGTTCTGCTACAGGATGGTAAACCTGTAGAATATGCATCTCGCACACTCACTCCTGCCGAACGGAATTGGGCACAAATCGAGAAGGAGCTACTCGCAGTCGTGTTTGGACTTGAACGTTTTGATCAGTACACCTATGGTACTAAGGTGTCTGTACAGAATGATCACAAACCCCTCGCATCTATCCTCAAGAAGCCACTCAGTCAAGCGCCCAAGCGACTGCAAGCCCTACTGATGAGAGTCCATCGCTATGATATGGATTTTCATTTCATCAAAGGATCAGAACTGGTGATCGCTGATACCCTGAGCCGTGCCTACATCGACTCACCTGACCTACGACCTCGAATCATGGCAGTCAATTTCTTCTCAAACATCTCTGACGCCAGGCTACAAGAGGTCAGAGAAGCAACTTCGCGTGATTTGTCATTTCAAACTCTGAAGTCCCTCATACTCCACGGTTGGCCTGATGCCAAATGCAAGGTGCCAAACGAGGCACATCCCTACTATGATATGAGAGACGTGCTCAGCTACGAGGATGGAATCGTCCTGAAAGGCGAGGCGATCGTCGTTCCAAAGTGTCTGAGACAAGACATTTTGAGGAGACTACACTCAGCTCACATGGGCTACAACAGCATGATGCGTCGTGCGCGTTCTCTTGTCTTTTGGCCAGGTATAGCCAAGGACATCAAACAACTCGTCGATACTTGTGAACCTTGCCAAGAACTGAGACCACAAAATCCTAGAGAAACACTCAAACCACAAGACGACGGAAACGGCCCATGGGACAAGATCGCAAGAGACATCTTCGAGACAAAGGGCAGACAATACTTGGTGACTGTAGACTATTACTCAAACTTCATTGAAGTCGATCACCTACCCACAACCACCAGTTCCAGGATAATCTCAATCTTCAAGAAGCAGTTCGCTCGATTCGGCATCCCTCGAGTGATAACCACAGATGCTGGATCGCAATTCACCTCGCATGAGTTCCAGAAATTCCTGAAGGACTGGGGAGTCGCTCATATCCAATCATCCCCAGGACACCACAGCGCAAACATAAAAGCCGAAGCTGCCGTCAAGCTCGCAAAACACATCATCCTGAAATCCAGCAAAGATGGGACAGATCCAAACATTGCGTTGTTGGAACAGCGCAACACACCGCGTGAGGACACCGGACGGAGTCCAGCTGAGATGATGTTTGGTTACAGACCTCGCTCCATGATCCCACGTTTCCAGAAGGACACCCGCGATCCTGACATAGTGCAGAGGAAGGAAAAGCGCAAGAATGTCGCGAAGAAACACCATGACCGTCGTGCACATGACTTACCCAAACTCAATCCCGGTCAGACTGTGTACTTTGAACATAAGGAACAGGAACGCTGGATCCTAGGGAAAATTGTTGAAATCATTGGTGACCGTACTTATGTTGTAGAAGGTGAAAACAATGGCACATACCGCAGAAACAGGGTACAAATGCGCCCTACAAAAGTGCCAATGCAAAAGCGTACGCTACCACTCTGGGTACCAAACACAAGCACTAAAACCATGATGCAATCTCCACAGAGTCCCAGTGAGATTCAGACCAATGCTGGGCCACAACGAAAGAGTGACCCAAAACCAGTTTCCCAAAATGATCCACCCACTGTGCGCAAAAGTGATAGAATTCGTAAAGTTCCAGGCTATCTAAAAGACTATGTGCATCACTGAACTCTTAAGCACTATTTCACCGACATAGAGACTTACCAAGTATACTGTTTTATTGCTATTATTTTTACTACAGTGTATTATGGTTATTGTGCTAATTTATTTTTTTATTCACACATCTTGAAAAGTTTTTTTTTTACTTAAACTCGAGGTAACAGAACTGAAAATGTTATAAGGATATAAGGATGAAAGTCTTGTCAGATTTTTTTCGACTAATGTTTCTGAGAAAAACTTGTGTTTTTTGTTTTTGTTTTTTTTTTCATGGCTAAAATGAAAAACAAATAGGAAAAAGGAGAGAAGAACAGGTTGAAGTTTTAACCAAACTTATTTTTCCCAGGAGATAACACAAAAAAACAGCTAGGAGCTGTGTTTTCATCTTGTTTTATTTTCTTAACGCAAAAGTCAATTATCTCATGCTCATGACTATGTTGATTTCTGTTCCCAGGGGAACAAAGCATTTTTTTGTTTATTGTAACTTTGCAAAAGTTTGTCACGATGAGTCAAATCTTAAAAAAGGAAGGATGTTGAGTGCTGGCTCATCAATAATGAAGAGCGCCCTCTGTTGTTACAGGTTGTTTGTTGTTGCTATGAATAAAACTAATGCAGAAGTTCAGATCTTGCCTCCGTCAAAACTACTCTATTAAAAGCTCTTAAAACCCTCTTCAAGCCCGATCACGCAACAACTGGGTAGGACCAGGCCACTGAAAAGCCTGGCCAGGCCCAGGCCTTTTCAGGCCTCAAAACCTCCACTTGTGAGGCCTGAACTTCACCAACACTGAAATAGACTTGCTTAAAATCAATCAAGCCTGGCTTCTGGATACTGTCCATGATCAATGTGGACTCAACCTGTCAATCAGGTTTATTGCTAACTATGATCCAGGACACATCAGGGGTTTGAAGTTGATAGTTCAAGGCTGGGGATTATAGAAGCCCAAGAACCCAAGCAAAGCCCGAGCCTGGTCTGGCCTAGCTTTTCTGTGGCTATGGGCCCAATTCAACAAGTATCCATTAGTTTCTCTCCCTTACACTTCATTTTCCCTTGAACGAATCATTTGAGTTGGACAAATTCATCAATTAATATTACCTGACCGTTCTCCAGATCGTGAAGAATTCCTTACCATCCCTGCTTCATGCTTATAGTTGAACGTGTAACAGTTACCGTACTTCTCATCCTGAATTTGTAGGAAGTCCCTGTCGGAACAAAGAAAGGAGAATTCATTATCGTACGGTTGAACGTGACAGCTATGGGAGACATTTGGAGCGGGCTGTCGATAGAGGGCAGCAAACAACTGGTCTCCTGAAAACACAGGAAGACCAGACACAGGAAAATGCTGTGAACATTAAATTCAGGCAATGTACAAACAATTTTCAGATTGACATTAACACCCATCCCACCCCAATTTTAATGCCTGAAAACACAAAGTGAGGTGAAATTCTTTTGTTTGGTTAGGAGTAATGTGGTAGAGGCCTGACGCTTTCCAAAGTAAAAACTTAGTCCACAAGACACGCCATCGGCCACCATGATCATTTGCAAAAAGCCATTTTGATGGCCAATCTTCACATATTCCGCATTCCACCACACTCCCACCACAAAATATATTCAGTCATCAACCACAATGTAATAATGGGTCGATCTATAAAACTACCGGTATACTTAAAGAAAGATTTGAGGCTTTGCATGTTGACAATTGGTATGTGGATCGATTTGCGGAAACACCATGTAATAATCGTTCGTACTTTCGCACTTCTATATCGTTCGCACTTCTCGCAATTAGGTCTCAACGCTTCGACTAGTCTTCTCTAGTCTCCTGATTAGGACTAGAGCAGGTTTGTCGTAACGATATAGAAGTGCGAAAGTACGAACGATTATTACATGGTGTTTCCGCAAACCGATCCACATACCGGTATACTTACCGACTACTGCACTCCAGTCCGTCATAGGAGCACTGCAGCACGAGGTCTTCGCCCTGGTGACCGTACTCTGATAGCTCCTGCCGGCTCAGTTTCAGTACCTCGCTCAGGTCACTGTAGTCCGGCTGCTCGCTGAAGGTGAGGAGCCGCTGCCAGTCGGCTGGGTCCTCGCCAAGGACCCTACTGAAGGGCCGGGAGGTGTAGAATTTGTTCTTGAAGTCCTCCAGGTACTCTTCTTCCACTCCCTTTGGGAAGAAGTCTAGGTAGTCGTCCTTCCAGGAGCCATCCTTAAACGGGTTCAGGCGACCGTTATCATCGTTATCTAGAAAACATGACAGGGCATTATAAAAAGGGGCAATTCCACGGTAAAGTAAGTTACCTTTCAAGTGACTTTGACCTATTCCTTGATCAATCATTCTTGAAAGACTCCAATTTAAAAATGTCTTATTGGAATCAGCAAGTATAATCATGTATTATACCTTTAAAGGTAATATCATACTTTGGTTTTTGTCAAAGAAATACAGATTCGTAGGCAAAAATATCAAGGAAGATACAGTCAAAGTAATCAGTGAAAATTTCAGTCCCGTACGGTGCACATATTTTGCAGTGAGAAAATAGCGAAAAACGACCACAGTATTTCTCAGTCACAGTCTTTTCTCTTTTATTTTTAAACTTGAAAAAGATCAAAAATTACTTTGGTTATTGGTTTTACTCTTTTCTAAAATAAATACAGCATTTCATCCAGAAATATGTTAATGGTATGTTTCTACCATCATCATCTTTATACCCTGTAAGTTATAGGTAAATCTGTGAAGATTTCTGTTTCGGTATGATACCAAAGTATGATACTACCTTTAAGAGCTTGGGTAAAGAGATACGCACCATGTGAACTCTCTGAACACTCTTCGTCCTCCCCATACAGACAGTCCAGCACAGTATCACACACCCTGAAGTGATGAATACATTTCCCGTTCTTCTTACACTTGAAGTAGCCCTCTGGACAGTCCACTGCGGGCACAGCGAAGAACAAGATGGTCATCCCTTATTCTCTACCAAGTTTTAATTACTTGGAGTTAAGAGGGCGTAATGTTTTGATCGTAGCAGTATCTTTCTCAATTTGAGTTATAGGAGGGCCTAGTTGGCGTTTCGATCCTAGCAGGATCTTTCTTAATTTGAGTTAGCAGGGCCTTACATTTTGATCCTTGCAGGATCTTTCTCAATTTGAGTATTCATGGAGGGCCTGACGTTTTGATCCTAGCAGGATCTTTCTCAATTTGAGTTAGGAGGGCCTGACGTTTCGATCCAAACAAGATCTTTTTCAACTTGAGTTAGGAGAGCCTGATCGATGTTTCGATCCTAGCAGGATCTTACTCAATTTGAGTTAGGAGAGCCTGACGTTTCTATCCTAGCAGGATCTTTCTCAATTTGAGTTAGGAAGGCCTGATGTTTTGATCCTAGCAGGATCTTTCTCAATTTGAGTTAGGAGGGTCTGACGTTTTGATCCTAGCTGGATCTTTCTCAATTTGAGCTAGGAGGACCTGACGTTTAGATCCTAGCGGGATTTATCTCAATTTGTGCTAGAAGGGCCTTACATTTCAAGCCTAGCAGGATCTTTCTTAATTGAAATAGGAGGGCCTGACGTTTCGGTCTTTGAAGGATCATTCTCAAGTTGAGTTAGGAGGGCCTGAAGTTTTGATCCTAGCAGGATCTTTCTCAATTTGTGCTAGAAGGGCCTGACGTTTCAATCCTAGCAGCATCTTTCTCAACTTGAGTTTGGAGGGCCTGACGTTTGAGTTAGGATGTATTAAATACCTTTCAAAGAAACATTTTTGTTGTCCAGTTTATATAAGAGAATGCTCCAAGTATCAGGTTGATCGGTTTGGAGGAAACTTAGAAAAAGGTAAGTACGGTTTGTGCAATAAACCTATGAGAATGTACCATTTAGCATTATTTCACTAAATTTGGCAATAGGGCTAAATTTTTTTACCGAAAAAAAAAGATATGTAAGGGCGACAGACTGCAATTAGGGCGACAATTTCATGTTCATTTGGGTTTTTTGTTTTTGGTGCACAATTCTATGGAATTAGTCGCCCTTTCTTAAAATCCGGTTTTATTATTATTATCATTACTGCTTCGGTTCACTCACTTGTTCGATCGTTGCAGAATTGTTCGTCCGTGCCACCCAGGCAGTCAGCGAAGGAGTCACACATGTACCTGCGCTCCACACACCTCTGACTGTCGCCTCGGCAAGGAACTTCATCCACCGTACAAGCTGGCCAACCACAAAATAAGAAAGAACTCATCAAATAACCACAAGGGACATTGACTCAGGATCAATTCTAAGTCATTGAAAAGTGAACAAAGAACAATTGACTGGGGCGGGATTCGAACCAGTGACCCTCAGAATACTGTACAGGCGCTCTACCAACTGCCAAACGATCAAAGATATTTGACCATCGGTGACACTGCCAACATAGGGCTGAATAGCTCAGGGGCCAATTTCATAGAGATGCTCAACACAAAAAATTGCTTAGCACAACAAATTGCTTAGCACAAAAAATTGATGGGAGATTACTACAATATACATTATGTATATTTTTTTTACCAACCCAAATCTCAAATGGGGGGGCACACGGGGGGGCACAAGGTTTTCCAGGGGGGGCACGTACCCCCCCTGCCCCCCCCCCCCTTGGCGACACCACTACCCGCTCCACTAAATTTTTTGAAAGTGGTAATGTGTGGTAAGCAGCTCTTGTCTTGTGTGGTAGGCACTGAGGGTTAAGGTTAAAGTTTCTCTCCATAATACTATTAATTATACACAGACTCCAATGAAAGTGAAAGAAGACACAGGATTTTGATTTTGGATCAATGCCACAGCCTTGGATGACACCAAGTTGCTTAAAATCTTTATTTTTTGTATACCATGCCTACTGGGCAAAACGGCCACTTAATTGAACTTATGAACAATAGAAATGACTTCACAATAAAATGCGGGCACACCAGACCCGACTTGACCATTATGGGCACGTGAGGCCCGACGGGTGCGGGCACACCAGACCCGACTTGACTACGGGTACGAGACCCGTTACCACGGGCACACCAGACCCGAACATGTTGGGCACACCAGACCCAGTTATATCATGCCAAATACATGTATTTTCAAATTTAACAATCAAATTCCTTTGACAGAATTGTTTGCAAAGTATGTACAGTTGTGCTCCCACCGATGTAGTACACTCGGTCGGGATCATAGCCTGATGAAACTTTCCAGCACTATGAAAATGAATACTTTGCAAAACAAAAAACAAGTATTATTCATAAGCTATGTTAATACCTAAGCCCGTAAATGGGTTAATGGCTGACTGCGTCCAGTAGAACAATTGCCACCCGCAACTTCGCAACCGCACCATGGCAAGCTGAACTCTATGCTTGGTGGAGTGTAACAGGGGTGGAGGTGGGTGAAAATGTTCTGAAGGAAAATAAAACGGATCTGCTTCCGTTGGATGGCTGTGACAAAGTGTCTAATTGACCTAATCCTGCGAATACCCTGCGTCGTCCCTCCCTAGTAACAGGCGTACAGCCCTTCCCATTGGCCGAAAGTTATAGCGCTTCTGATTTGCATGTTAACAACCTTTCACCTATGCATAATCAAACCATATTTGGGCATTGAGACATGCGGCCAATTTATGCATAATTAATGTGTTAAAGGTCAAATGACGTATTCTAAAAACTTTGAGTGGCTATGCATAATGCATAAGCCAGCTTAACTTCGTGCAAAGTGAATGAAGGGCTCATCAACGGCGCCGACGGACGGCCAGGCAACCGGGAAACTGTACGTAGATATACGCTGTGTGTAAGACCTTTTACCATTGTACTGATAAAAGGAAATATTTCAGCTGAATGAACCGTTCCAACTTTGCTTTTAAGCCCCGCCAAACCTTACCAATGGCACGTGTTTTACATACCCCATGTGAAGTTTGACTAATGGACAACAACGACTCCAATTGGTTAATACGCACAGTTTGATTGACAGGTCGGAATGGTCCATTAGTTCTTGGGGGAAATATTTATACTCACGGTTTTCGAGTTCGGAGCATTCGCTGAGGGTTTCGTCGCTGCCGTCCATGCAGTCCGGGAAACCGTTACAAGTCATCCAATATGGAATGCAACCCCCGTCCCGACAATGGAATTCATTGTCCGCACAAGTCTCTGCGAAGCAAGAAAATGTTCCTCCATTATCAATTTACAAAGAAGGTCATCCTATAAAATAAAATCACCTTCAAAATGCCCACGGGGACTGGGACAAGTCTAAGGCCCTGTTGTTTGGGGTTTTGGGGTTGTTTTTTTTGGTAACTAGGGTAAGATTTTGTGGCAATCCCGACTAATTCAAAATTACTCATGGCATAACCAAAAAGGAAAAAGACTAAAAGGTAACTGACAATTTGGGACACCGCCAACATAGGACTTGAATTTGATATAGCTCAGTTGGTAGAGCACAAGAACGGTAACCCCACTCCAGTCCAATTTGTCCAATATGGGTTATTCACAAAAGAACGTCTTCAACAGTTTGCAATTTCATGTTGGCCGATCGCAATGAACAGAACCGGTCGACCCTTTCCAGATGCCCGTTGGGTTGACAAATTCATTGTGATCGGCCAATATGTTGCAAACTCGGTAAATGAGTTGTTTAATGTCAATTCTAAATGCCAAAAGAACCAAGAAAATTGACTATTAGGGACACCACCAATATATGGCTGGATGGCTCAGTTGGCATTGATTGCCGGTACGGCATCCCAACGGTCGCTGGTTCGAATACCACTTCAGTAAATTTTTCTTTGTTCACATTTCGATGAGATAAATCAAATGAGATAATATCATGATTGTTTACTATTCTGATAGCTACCATTTATGGCTGTGTAATCGGGCACAAGTTCTTCTTCAGCTTGCCTTTTCGTTCTTCCCCCTAAATGTTAAGAAAAAAAATATAAAAATCAGAATTTATCATTATACGGTGGAACGCTGATCATTCTAACAAACACCACGGGATGCAAACAATTTTGTTTGGTATAGCGGTCATTCAGTAAAGATCACTCCAATGGCCAACCTTGGGGCGATGAAAACAAAGCGGCAAGTATGGTTTTTAAGACAAAAAGTTGCCAGCTCGTGAATCTTAGTAAACGGTTCTTCAAAGAAGGATCATTTGTTAGGACAAACTTTGACTTGACGGTGGAAGTCATACAGAACATGATCTCTGCTTCTTGACAAAAATACTCGGGAGAAATAAACTGTCGCGACTCAACGATGGACGGTTTGTACGAGATTTGTCCTTAACTCGCACCGGTTTTCATCAGTTGTCAAGTTCACGAGAATGAACGTACCCAGATGTCTGCACTGATCTAATGCGGTCGTTCAGCATAGCGATTTTCATCTACCGGCGGTGTTTGGCGGCCATTCTTATAAAGTGCCCTCTTGTCCAATGAAGTGCGCCCTTTTAATCATTTTTTACACCCATACGTTCTACATTTTTTGCCGCTGTACGTAAATCGGAATTACAAACGGCCAAGCAGCATTTGATGCTCAAAGTAAGAGCGCACATGTAACCAACGAGGCTCTGTATACTGGAGTATCCAGGATGAGCGACAAAATAGCTGCCAGGAGAATAAGACTAGCCGGACACTACCAAAGACACCAAGAGCTGCCGGCCAGCAAACTGGTGCTGTGGGAACCAGCGCATGGGCACCGGGCACGAGGACGTCCCACAATAACATATCTGGACGTTCTCAAGAAGGACGCAGGAGTGCAAAGCACCAGCTAGCTGGCTGGAAGTATTGAAAACCGGAATGATTGGAAGCGACGATGGAAGGCTCGTCTGAGGACGCCTAGAGAGTAAATATTTCCCGTTTCTGTAGAAATGTTTTAATTTTTTTTTCAGTAAAGTTTTGTACACAAAAATTGGACAATTGTCACTTTTTTCTCTTTGTTTTTGCACATCATGATCTTACCTCTGCACAACACTGCGACATCATTGATGTGACTTGCATCCTCAGTTGCCATGACAACGTGATAGCGGCAGTCGATGAGGGAGGACTCATGACCTGTGCAGTTGACCTTAGAAGGAGAAAAAGGTTTGAACGTTTACAATGTAGGATGCGCTGGAATACTCTTCTATATTACTCAATACTCCAAAAAGAATGGCAGACTTTTGAGAATCGGTCTTCATGTCAACAGCGCACACGCACGCAATTGTGAGCATGTGCGTGCACAATTCCACACGCGTGCGCTGTTGACATGAAGATCGATTCTCAAAAGTCTACCATTGAACATTACCTACCTGGGAGATGAAAACGCTCCCAAAGCTAGCAGCAAAGTTGATATTAGTGCTCAATGCCGCTTCAAAGCCCAGCTGTCTGCACACGACGTTAGCATCCTCCAAGGTCCAGCTAGTGTCGGAGACAGTACCCCACGAGCCATTGTGCATCACCTCCACTCGGCCGCCGTTATTGACCAGACTGCCGGCAAGGCGAACAGGCAGTTCAACACCTGGGACATACGGTAATTAATCAATCAATCAATCAGTGGGAGCATGCGCCACGGCAGCTTGTTGCCGCCGTCACCTTCGAGCGGTACTCCAACTACTCCTTCAGTCTTCTAGTGACCATACCCTACACGACCCATTCCCATCTCAGCAAAATAACAATCCATCTGGTGCAAACACGTGTCATATGGACGCCCATCGTTTTATTTCATAACTGGAAGCCCGTACGAGATCATGGCACAGTGCATGCCCTCTTAAAACCAAAAATAAAACCGATCAGTTTTAACTGCAAACAGTAAATCGCTGTATGGACTCAACAGAGTTTTAACTTTACGACTTACCCCTCGTGGTTGCCGAGCGGTTGAACTCAATTGGTTTTAAATAAAAGGCTGTCTGAACGTACCCATGGAGAGTATCCAGAAGCCCGGCTTTTAAGCAAGTATATATTGTGTAGCGTTGAAGTTCAGGGCTGACAAGAGGAGGATTTTTAGACCTGAAGAACCTGGACCTGGGCTGAGCCTGGCCATGGCTTGATTACAGTACCTGGATGGCAGGTGTTGGATGGCTCTCCAACGTTGCACAACTCCCAGTCATCCTCTGTCTCCGCCCCCTCCTTGAAGCACCAAGCGGTGGAGCGGATGCCCCCGGGGTTACGGCACAGCGGCTGAAACAACTCCGGGTACTCCTCGCTGGAGAAGCCGGCGCTGAGCGAGACGTTGTTGTTCCAGTCCAGGCATGGCGTCAGACTCACCGTTTGCCCGATCCGCCCGCGGTAGTCCTGGGCGTTTGGCGCTACGTAGCATTCATGGAAAACTGCCACGAAAAGGATTTATGTAACTACCCTGAGGATTTGATCTCACTTAAGGTAGGCCTTGTACACTGTGCATAGCCAGAGTCCTTTCTAAGACCTCAAAATTTGATCACATTTCACCTGTTTTACACAAGCTTCATTGGTTGTCAGTATATGAGAGAATTGAATTCAAAATATTACTTTTAGCATGGAAAATAGTCAACGGAATTAGCACCTGTGGCCAATTTCATTGAGCTGCTCAGCACGAAAATTTGCTAAGCATGGCGTTTCTGTCTTAATTAAAACAGGGTTATTAACAACCAAATGTCCACGTGTTGTGTATCACTTGTGATTGTTCTTTGGCTGCTGTTCGCTGACCATGAATATCAAATAGAATTTTCAACGGTGGTTTGTTATATTGGGCGAGACATTTTTGTGTTAAGCAAATGTTTGTGCTGAACAGTTTTATGAAATTGGCCCCTGGTTATCTCTATGACCTTATTACACCATACACAACCCACAATGCAGTCTGAGATCATCTAACAAGTGTCTTCTCGTGACACCTACTGTAGGACATACACTACTTATGGGAATAGGGCATGTTCATCAGCAGTATACCAGCTCTTTGGAAGGTAGGGATTATTCCACTGTTTTCCACGCTAAAAGTAATATTTTGAATTGAATTCTCTCACGTACCGGCTACCAATGAAGTTTCTGTAAAACAGTTGAAATGTGATCAAATTTTGTCTTAGAGAGGACTCTGGATGCTGCATTCAGGGCAAGTTGCAGTTTATCTAGATTTTGTTTAATTGAAACGATCCCTGCATGGCGGAGTGTTCGTGGTTTCATGGCTTCCGACTGCCAAACGAACAAAGATAATTGACTATTGGGGTAACCACCAATGTAGGGCTGGATAGCTCAGTTGGTAGAACGCCTGTACGGTGTTCAGGAGGTCGCCGGTTCGAATCCCGCTCCAGTCAATTTTTCTTTGTTCATTTTTCAATGACTTCAAATTCAGTCAGTTTCCCTTGTGGTTATTTGATGATTAGATTTTGTTTAGAAATATTGAACAACAGACCATTACCAATATCCAAATGAGATAAAACAAATGCATGTACCACGATCAAAGCTGATTTGTCATCCAGAGATCTCCGAAAACTGTTAATGTTTTGGATATTAATTATAATATTATATTCTTACCATCGCAGGGCTCAGGGAAGTCATTTTCACCGTTTGCGCAGAGCACGTTGCCTTGGCAGACAAAGTCCTGCCAAGCGAAGATGGAATTGATCGTAGGATCCGTCTCATTGTTATTGTAGCACTCCATGCTGTCAAACTCTGCAACAAACAGAAAGAAAGATCAATATTTTGTGGCAGTCTACAGATTGTGGGTTTGAATCCAGCCATGGGCTAGTGGTACTTGCGTCCTTGGGCAAGACGCTTTGTCACATATTGCTCCTCTTCACCCAGGTGTAAATGGGTACCTGTGAGGCTAGAGATGGCTTTGTGTGCTTGATTAGCCCTGTGCGCTTTACAGCAGCCGGGGTTGTATGCTCCCCAGGGAGTTGAGATGGTTTCAGGAATTGAAATGTAGCCCGATGACCAGGGGCCAATTTCATAGATCTGCTTTAGCACTAAAATTCACTAAGCATGAAATTTCTGTCTGAGCAAAAACAAGATTAACAACTAAATTTCAGTGTGTTGTGTATCACTTGCAATTGTTCTTTGGCTGTGTTGTTCACGCTGACCGTGAATATCAAATGAAATTTTCAATGGTGGTTTGTTTTATTGGGCAAGCTATTTTTGTGCTAAGCAGCTCTATGAAATTGGCCTCTTGGGATTAACAGTAAGAAGTGGGCCGAAAGACGTGAACTTTACAAGAGCTTTAAAAGTATCCACCATTATTATTTGACTTACTTCGTGTGTCCACATATGGGTATGGCAAGTTATCAGCTTTGGACGCTATAAAGCCCAAACACTTCACTTTCTGAGATGACAGGGATTCTGTATTTCTCATCTTGCAGGCTGTAAAATAAAAACGAGAAATATCAAAAATTGACAAGAATCAATTATCATTATAGGCGCACTGGAATTAATACTATAATCCGTCTTAACCGCTTCTGGATGGGATGGGAAAGTAAATTGACTGGAGTGGGATTCGAACCAGCGACCTCCGAAATACCGTACCGGCACTAATACCAACCGAGCTACCAAGCCCTATGTTGGTGGTGTCCCTAATAGTCAATTATCTTTGTTCGTTTGCCAGTCAGAAGCCATGAAACCACTCACGGACCTTGGTCAATTTAAGGACGATCATTTTAAATAGGAGTGCATGATTTGTTCACAGAAGGGTGACTGGTGGACCTATATCTTTGTTCATTTGGCAGTCAGAAGCCTGTACTGTTTCTCAGGTTGCAGCATTGCTAATGCTGCACATATCGATAAAATGATCCTTGGGATATAGCAGAATGTGAGTGGTTTCATGGCTTCTGACTGCCAAACAAATAAAGATAATTGACTATTATGGACACTACCAACATAAACCTAGCTCAGTTGGTAAGAGCACCAGGCGAGTATTCGGGGAGGTCGCTGGTTCGAATCCTGCTCCAGTAAATTTTTCTTTGTTCAGTTTTCAATGAAAATAAAAGTCATGACTAAAGCTATGGTCAATTAAAATTTGATCTGTTAGGAAAATTGTACAAAGTGTACGAAAGTGTCGATCGTCAACTTACTGCAGTTGTACTCGTCATCAGCTGGCAGATTATTGTCGGTGAAGCAGTCCGCTTTGAGATTGCAGCGATCCCCGATATAAACACACTGCCACTGGTTCTTGCACAGGAAACGATCACTGAGGCATCGTTGCACACCGAACACTGGTCCACCTTCCGCTGCAAGTTAATAATCAAATAGCCGGGAGGACTTGAGCAAGTCAATGGTGTAATAATAATAGTACAAGTAATAAATTGCTGCAAACTGCTCGTCAACCAAAATAATAACGTGAAATTTATAAAATACTTGGAGTTAAGAGGGCCTGACATTTCTTTAATTTCATGAGCATCTTTACTTCCATGTTCTTGTCTTCTTGTCATTTAGCCTTCGAAAGATCCTGCTAGGATCACTACATCAGACCCTAAGCTTGTAACTCCAAGCACAATACTGTTGTACATGTCGGTAAGGTGAGGTGAGGGGAGATAACATGACGTGAGGTGAGGTAAAATGAGGCGAGGTGAGGAGAGGTGAGGTGAAATGAGGCGAGGCGAGGTGAAATGAGGTGAGGTGAGGTAAAATGAGGTGGGGTGAGGTGAAATGAGGCAAGGTGAGGTGAAATGAGGCGAGGTGAGGTGAAATGAGGCAAGGTGAGGTGAAATGAGGCAAGGTGAGGTGAAATGAGGCGAGGTGAGGTGAAATGAGGTGAGGTGAGGTGAAATGAGGCAAGGTGAGGTGAAATGAGGCAAGGTGAGGTGAAATGAGGCAAGGGAGGTGAAATGAGGCGAGGTGAGGTGAAATGAGGCGAGGTGAGGTGAAATGAGGCGAGGGAGGTGAAATGAGGCAAGGTGAGGTGAAATGAGGCAAGGTGAGGTGAAATGAGGCAAGGTGAGGTGAAATGAGGCAAGGTGAGGTGAAATGAGGCAAGGTGAGGTGAAATGAGGCAAGGTGAGGTGAAATGAGGCAAGGTGAGGTGAAATGAGGCAAGGTGAGGTGAAATGAGGCAAGGTGAGGTGAAATGAGGCAAGGGAGGTGAAATGAGGCAAGGTGAGGTGAAATGAGGTGAGGTGAGGTGAAATGAGGCAAGGGAGGTGAAATGAGGCAAGGTGAGGTGAAATGAGGTGAGGGAGGTGGGGAGAGGTGAGGTGGAGGCGAGGTGAGGTGAGGGGAGGTGAAATGAGGTGAGGGGAGGTAAAATGAGGTTGGGTGAGCTGAGGTGAGGAGGGGAGAGGTGAGGTGAGTTGATTAAGGTGAGATAAAGGTGAAGTGAAATGAGGTGAGATGAAGTGAGGTGAGGTGAGGTGACCTTGAGGTGAGGTGACGTGAGGTAACGTGAGGTGACGTGAAGTACGGTGAGGTGAAATGAGGTGGGGAGAGATGACCGTGAGGTGAAGTGAGGTCGAATGAGGCGAGGTGAAATGAGGTGAGGATGCTGGGTTTTAATGGCACTTACTTCGTCCGCATAGATACGGAGCCTCATCTTCTGCATTAAGGAGGCAGTCTATCTCCTTATCGCACAACCAGGAGTCCGGTATGCAGGTGCTGTTTCCGCAGTCAAACTTGTCCGGGGGACAGTTCGGGCCGGAAACTGGAAGCCAAACAATATTAAAACTTGCTTAATAGGGAGAGAAACTTAAAATACTGGTTGGGACCAGCCACTAAAAAGCCAGGCCAAGCCCGGACCTTAGGTCATAAAATCCTTCTGATTCGTAAGTCCAGGGACCAATTTCACTATTAACGATCACTTTGCGATCATTGCTATTAAAAGCCCAAATACATCGCTAAACGGAAAATTTATTGCTACTTTGCATAGGAATTTTCCGTTTAATAGCGAAAGATTTGGGCTTTAGCAATGATCGCAAAACGTTAGTGAAATCGGCCCCTGAACTCCACTACAATAATTGACTATTAAAATCAATAATGCCAGGCTTGTGGATGCTGTCCAGGGTATATTTAGATATGGGTTTTGCTCTTATCGTACGTACTTGGTGGAGGAGTGACCAAGGCGCACGCCTCCGACGTTTCATCCTCTCCGTCAAAACAGTCATCAGCCTTGTCGCAAACGAATCCAAGCGGAATGCAGGAACCGTCATAATTGCAGCGGAAAGTATTTGTGTTGCTCTCGGAACATACACCTGAAAGAAAAACGAAGCCCATTAACAGGAAAAACTCGCAGGATGAGTTTTGAAAGTAAAATTGCTTTTATTGAGTTACTAGGGCCTGATGTTTTGATCCTATAGCAGGATCTTTCTCAATGGCTGCTTGGAGTTAGGAGAGCCTGACGTATTGATCCTATATAGCAGGATCTCTCTCAAAGGTTGCTCAAAGTTAGGAGGGCCCTGACGTTTTGATCCTATAGCAGGATCTTTCTCAAAGGCTGCTCAGAGTTAGGAGGGCCTGACGTTTTCATCCTATAGCAGGATCTTCTCAAAGGGTGCTCAGAGTTAGGAGGGTCTGATGTTTTGATCCTAGCAGGATCTTTCTCAAAGGCTGCTCAGAGTAAGGAGGGCCTGATGTTTCGATCCTATAGCAGGATATTTGTCATAGGTTGCTCAGAGTTAAGAGGGCCTGACGTTTCGATCCTATAGCAGGATCTTTCTCAAAGGCTGCTCAGAGTTAGGAGGGCCTGACGTTTTGATCTTAGCAGGATCTTTCTCAAGACGTTTTCATCCTATAGCAGGATCTTCTCAAAGACTGCTCAGAGTTAGGAGGGTCTGATGTTTCGATCCGAGCAGGATCTTCCTCAAAGGCTGCTCAGAGTTAGGAGGGTCTGATGTTTCGATCCGTGCAGGATCTTCCTCAAAGGCTGCTCAGAGTTAGGAGGGCCTGACGTTTTCATCCTAGCAGGATCTTTCTCAAAGGCTGCTCAGAGTGAGGAGGGTCTGATGTTTTGATCCGAGCAGGATCTTCCTCAAAGGCTGCTCAGAGTTAGGAGGGTCTGATGTTTCGATCCGAGCAGGATCTTCCTCAAAGCCTGCTCAGAGTTAGGAGGGCCTGACGTTTTGATCCTAGCAGGATCTTCCTCAAAGGCTGCTCAGAGTTAGGAAGGCCTGACGTTTCGATCCTAGCAGGATCTTTCTCAAATGCTGCTCAGAGTTAGGAGGGCCCTGACGTTTTGATCCTATATCAGGGTCTTTCTCGAAGGCTGCTCAGATTTAGAAGGGCCTAACGTTTTGATCCTAGCAGGATCTTTCTCAAAGGCTACTCAGAGCTAGGGGGGCCTGACGTTTTGATCCTAGCAGGATCTTTCTCAAAGGCTACTCAGAGCTAGGGGGGCCTGACATGATGAGAATAAGGATCAAACCGAAGGATTACATAACAAGATCTCTCTGCATACCACAGTGTTTCTCGTCGCTGCCGTCCACACAGTCTGCCTTCCCGTCGCAGACACGATACTTCTGAATGCATCCCCCACGCTTGCACTGGAACTCCGCCGACTTGCACGCTGCATAAACACAAACGAAACAATAAAGCAGTTGAGTTCACTACCAATATATCAAAGTATTCACAGGTTCAAAAAACCAAACATAACTTTAAAACAATCTTTCCTGGGGTTGATTTCACAAAGCCAGTGTTGTAGGTCTCGAGACCAGGTCTCGGTCTTGAGACCGTATCAAGACCAGGTCTCGGTCTTGAGACCGTATCAAGACCAGGTCTCGGTCTTGAGACCGTATCAAGACCAGGTCTCGGTCTTGAGACCGTATCAAGACCAGGTCTCGGTCTTGAGACCGTATCAAGACCAGGTCTCGGTCTTGAGACCGTATCAAGACCTTTTTTGGAAGTCTCGGTATTGGTCTTGGTCTCAGACTTCCAGGTCTCAACTACAACAATGCTCAAAGCCCTACGATCGATCGTTTTACCCCCCGTTGTGACCATTATTTTTTACGTGATGCTGAAGTCATCAAGGAAATGTTGCAAAGTTCCAGCATGGGGATGACTGTAGTCCACTGCTCATCAAGAGATAAACCCGGCGGCAATGTCCTACGTACCCTCAAAGAAATTCCCCTAAATAGGTTGATGTCAAGTATGAACTAGGGCAGGCACAATATAGGACTCCGATAATGAGCTATGCTTGGCTGAACTCCAGGCCGGCCATCCCTGGAGATGGTGCAACCGTTCAGATTAACTGGGTCTCTTTTGTAGGGGATTAGGGCACACATTGGACCAGCAAAAGTTTGCAGGGCCACGGCCTGGTGAAGATTCTCTTCGGGAAAGCCCAATCAACATTAACGCCCTGCTCCCTAGCTCAAGTTACGAAGGGTAACCCATTGTATCCTAAAACTTCTATGTGAGGCTGCAATGCATCATAAGTCCTACGATTGATAGTAAGTTACGATGAGTTTCAATGGTGAAATCGACAGCTGATATAAATGGACTGAGTATATGTATAACTCACGGCAATCAGTTTCGTCGTCACCATCATAGCAGTCTTGTTTCCTGTTACACCTCAGGCTGTCACTGATGCAGATGCCCAATGAGCTACCATTCGAGCATTTGAACTCATCAGAAGGGCACGCATCTACAAAAAAAAACAGTTTAGGTTAATTCACATAAAGCATATAATTTAGTCACTGTCATGTTGAAGGGTGTTACTGAGAATTAAGCAAGCCCAAATCTTTCTTATAATGCAAATTAGGCTTGTCCTTCAGCGACGTGCATGCATGCTCAGTGGCCGAATTCATAAAGCTCCCCAACGCGTCGCAACTCGATTTGTGACCCGTCATAGCTGCGACACGTCGCATTTATGCGATGAGTCCATTAAGAAAGGATGTGTCTTAACTCTGCGACTCATTGTAAGTTTTATGAAATCATGAAAAAATTCATGCGCTAGTTCAAGTGGGATTCGTGCTTACTAGTGCAGTGTGATACCACTAGACCTACATGTACAAGCTAGCTGGGTTCTGCAGGGTAAGTCAAAACTAATATTGCAGTGGGTAGTACCGCAATTACTCATTATTAACAAAGATGAATCTTTCTTTCTTTTTTGGTTAAAAAATGTATTTAGTAAAGTTTTTGGAATACCAAACAGTTTGTACAACACTATCAGTGGTAAGTGTAATTTATTGTTCCAATGCTAGCAACACAGTAAACCTACTTTTTAAAACTGTTTCTGAGCAACGGTTTTAAGGGAGAAAAACTTAAATAAGTGACAGGCCCATGCAGCCACTGAAAAGCCTGGCCAGGCCCAGGCCTTCGGGCCTGTAATCCTCCTCTTGTCACTCAGCCCTGAACTTCAATGCAATAGAGCTGCTTAAAATTAATAAAGCCTGGCTTCTGGATGTCAGGCTGCTGCCTGTGATCAATGTTTAGTGTCCTGTATTGAGCCAGTGCAAAGCAGGGGTTTGAAGTTGATAGTTCAAGGCTGGGGATTACAGAAGCCTAAGACTCCATCTAGGCAAAGCCCTGGCCTGGCTTTCCAGTGACTGGACCCAACCATTATTAGAAGCTTCTTTCAAATTCCCTACTAGCTAGGGGCACAGCTAGGGGCTTAAAGTTGATAGTTCAAGGCTGGGGCTACAGGACTAGAAGCCCAAGACTCCAGGCAAAGCCCGGGCCTGGCCTGGCATGGTATGGCCCAGTTTTTTAGTGACTGAGCCCAAGCAAAAAGCTTCTTTCCATACTATGATCTAGGATACTGCTAGGGGCTTGAAGTTGATAGTTCAAGGCTGGGGAATATCTCCATCCAGGCAAAGCCCTGGCCTGGCCTGGCCTGGCTTTCCAGTGGCTGGACCCAACCAATAATAGAAGCTTCTTTCCCTACTATGATCAGGACACAGACATGACATCTAGGGGCTTGAAGTTGATAGTTCAAGGCTGGGGATTATAGAAGACCAAGTCTCCATCCAGGCAAAACCCTGGCCTGGCCTGGCCTGGCCTGGCCTGGCTTTCCAGTGACTGGACCCAACAAATAGCCTAATTATAGAAGTTTCTTTCCTTACTATAATCAGAACACAGACTTGACATCTAGGGGCTTGAAGTGGATAGTTGAAGGCTGGGGATTATAGAAGACCAAGTATCCATCCAGGCAAAGCCCTGGCTTGGACTGGTCTGGCTTTCCAGTGACTGAACCCAACCAATAATTAGAAGCTTCTTTCCCTACTATGATCCAGGACAATTTCCCAACTATGATCCTAGGACACAGCCATGATAGCTAGGGGCTTGAAGTTGATAGTAATCAAGGCTGGGGATTTAATACAGAAGCCCAAGACTCCAGGCAAAGCCCAAGCCTGGTCAAGCAATTCTTCCCTTCCCATAAACTAACCGTAATCACAGTCAGACTCATCGCTGAAATCCCGACAATGGTTGATGCCGTCGCATCGCAGAAACTGCTTGAGGCAGAGATCGTTGGAGGCACACATGAAATCACCCGAAATGCAGGGCCCTTTAACAGACAAGCAAAAAAAACCAAACCCAAGAACTTAGTCCTTTAATTAAAGGTACATTACAACATTGGTACATTAACAAACCAAAACAGAAATGTCCACAGATTTACAATATAACTTTCAAGGTTTGAAGATGGTGCTGGTAGAAACATATCGTTAAAATATTTCCTCCTGCAATGGTGGACATATCCTAAAACCAAACACTGGAAAAACATTTTTGATCTTGTTAAGATCAAAAACATTTTTGATCTTGTTAAGATTCGCGAAATAAATAAATGCATGAAGTCTGACATCAGTTGTTCCAGAAGACGTACCAAAAAGGAAAGGCCTAGCTCCTTGTCAATTATTGTAAAGATGCTGGAAATTTTTCAAGGGCCTACCGTAATATGGCAGTGTTTCCCCATCGTCGATGGTCAATGCTTGCCGGTAGCGAGACTGTTTGATGGCCGAGCGTCGAATTTTGTTGGTGTTGCACACGGTGACAGCTGGAAAGTCCAGCTCAGTTTTGGTAATTATCTTGATCTAGTTCACATTTTGAACAAAGCAAATTGAGTGAGAAGGTGTCAATGTAATGACAAATTTAAGGTCAATATCTTTATGTAGCCCATGGATGACGAAGGACGTCTAGTATCCCTTCCTTCGATGTCCAGCCTGACTGACATTAGAACTGTGAAATCAACTGAGGACCTAAATGGTCCACTCTAACTTTTGTGACATCAAATGTCCCTTACTACTGTCCATTCTTACATTTTTTGTGACATCAAATGACCATTCTTTATTTGTGACAAACATCCCAAAATGGTAAGCTAACATTTTGTGACATCATCAACAAACTTGTCTCTAAACTGTCCATTCTGTATTTGTGACATCAAATGTGCCAATTATAACTGTCCATTCTTACATTTGTGACAAACGTCTCAAAATGGTAAGCTATATTAACATTTGTGACATCATCAAGTGTCTCTAATTAAAACTGCCCATTCGTACATTTGCACATCAAATGTCCCCACTGTCCCTTCTTACAATTGTGACATCAAATGTTCTTAAATGGAAAGCTAACATTTGTCATCAATTGCAAGATATAAACTGTCCATTTTATTCTTACATTTGTGACATGTATCAAATGTTCCTTCGATCCCTGTCCATTCTTACATTCATCAAGTGTAAACTATCCATTCTTACATTTGTGACAATGTCCCTTGTCCATTCTTACATTTGTGACAATGTCCCTTGTCCATTCTTACATTTGTGACAATGTCCCTTGTCCATTCTTACATTTGTGACAATGTCCCTTGTCCATTCTTACATTTGTGACAATGTCCCTTGTCCATTCTTACATTTGTGACAATGTCCCTTGTCCATTCTTACATTTGTGACAATGTCCCTTGTCCATTCTTACATTTGTGACATCAAATGTCCCAAAATGGAGTGACATCATCCAGCATCTCTAAACTGTGACTGTCCATTCTCACATCAATTTGTAACACCAAGCTCAAACAGTCATATGGGATATAGAAGTAATAGAACATAATATTATGTTCTATACCCCAACCCCATACGTCCCAGTACGTACAGTCAAATGACATTTGTCTTTTGTGACATCGAGTGAGAGTCAAGTCCAAGGCCTTATCATGATTTGTGACATTACACAGCGAAAAATTCCCCATATGCACTGTAACACGGATGGAAACAGTGCCGTGTGTAAAAAGCGCCGCGCTGATTGGTCAACGCGCGAGGCCGTGCTCGTGACGTCACGGAAACCATGTGCTGGCCCAACTCGTTGCGCACGCACGCAGGGCCGTTGCAGACACGTACGGGGCACGCATTACGCGATGTGCCTATTCAAACACACGCGGTGTACGACTACGCAACGATCAACAGTCGGCCGTACGACATCTCCGGATGACCATGCAATTCTATGCATATTCATGTGGCGCTCTCAGCATACACAACCAATAGACCCAACACACGTTATATGAATATTCAACGACCCAACAATCACACTCAGACGGTGGCGCGGTTTCGCGGTAAAATGACAACAAAAATACAGCTCACCAAAGTTCAAATACGATCGCGGTGTCCGTGAGTTCTCGAACGTCGGGTGACACCACCAAAAATAGGCAAAAGGTCGAAGAAATGTACAAATTTGTATGTTTTTGGTACCATTCGAAAGATCGTGGCGAGGTCTGTCGAAGTAACTATGGTTAGAGTGGGCATCGCTGAGTATGTGCCCATGCACGTCAGTTTCATTCATGAAAACTTCCATTTTTAGTCAGTGCGATGACGTCACAAAATGAGATGATCGTGACGCCCTCTTGCGACCGTTTCGTGCCAATTCGTGTAAGGGATTTTTCGCTGTGCATTAAATGGCAAACTTCCTTCTTCCTCCATGGTGTACCTGAGTGACCGGGTGTCGATTTCACAAAGCCCTGCGATCAATCGTAACTCAAGTTACGAAGGATAATTACCCATCGTATCCTACGTAGGGCTGCATTGCATCACAAGTCCTACGATTGATAGCAAGTTACGAAGAGTTTGGTGAAATCGACCCCGGAAGGTGCAACAGGTGCAACAGGTGCAACGGCAATGGCCCATCGGGCGGCGTGAATAATGAAACGGTACCTCCTCTCCATAGTTTGCAATCGCACGTCAGCCCCAGTTCTGAATGAAAAAGTGGCTTACCTCGACAGCAACAGGGCGCATCAAGAACCTCCCGATCAGAACGCTAGCCTGCCATGTAAATGCAGTCAGAGCAGCTAAGAAGATGATCATCCATAGCAGACGACCGATGACACTCGTGGCTTTGAAAACATTAGGGAAACCATGTGCAGACGATATCTCTGTAGCAAACTCGGCCACAGCTTGGAGCACACCGCCCTCTACCGGCGGACTCTGTCCATCGTCTGGCTTGTTCGATGCATTTGGCGGGTGCATCTCGATATCGCTTTGTTGGTTGTTCATTCATTAATACAAAAAATAATAATAGTTCATTAGTTGTTTCTTTTAAAGGTAGTATCATACTTTGGTTTTTGTCAAAGAAATTCATAGGCAAAAATATCAAGGAAGATACAGCAACAGTCATCGGTGAAATTTTCAGTCCCATATAGTATTGAGAAAACAGTGAAAACGTCTACAGTATTTTCTAAAAAATTTCACCGTTGTCTTTGATGTTTAAAAGATCAAAGTTGTTTTTGGTCATTGGTTTTTACTCTTTTCTGGATAAATATTACGGAGCAAAAAAAGTCGGAGAGAAGTAAACAAAAAGTTAGAATGATTTCATTACCTCGAAATACTATTTCGAGAGAACCAAATGAATTATTTCCAGGAAACGAAATAATTCTATTTTTTTTTTCTACCCCTCTCCGTAAAGAGGGCTCCGTAAAATACATCATTTCAGGCCAAAGCGTTTAACGGTATAACTAACACGGTCACCACCTTTATACCCTGTAAGTTATTAAAAGGTAAATCTGTGAAGATTTCTGTTTCGGTATGCTACCAATTCAAAGTAAGAGTGCACTGTGACTCGCCCCTGGTATGGAAACAATAATAAACGCTGCAAATTATAGGCCAATGTACATACCCGCGGTATATCTCGTTCGTAGCGTTGTGTCTGTCTTGGCGGTCGGGATTGGTAAATTCGCCGTTCTCTGTGTGAAAAACGAGGTAAAATGTTGACAAGCAATTTTGTTGCCCGAAACATAATAATGCCAAAAATTAGATAATCTCTCCAACGCTCAAAATCTGAAATACAAAAATAAATTCCGCATTCATGAATGTGTAGCGGTCTCGTGTTCAAAACAAACGTGATGGGAAAGGTTTAAAAAATAATTCAGTATCGTGAATTGTAAAGGTTTCGTGATTACAGTTTCTGATTAAAAAACAACAACAAAATCAAAACTTCAGATGACCACAATGGAAACTGACTCTTTGAGGCTAAAAATTTGCTAACTTGTCTGCGCGTATCTTCAATGACCCTTGGGATATATCGATTTCACGAAGCCATGCGATCGATCGTAACTCGAGTTACGAAGGATAACCCATCGTAGGGGGCCGACCGTATCCTACGTAGGGCTTCAATGCATCAAAAGAGCTACGATTGATAGTAAGTTACGAAGAGTTTGGTGAAATAGACCCCATGACTGCCAAATGAACAATGATAATTGACCATTAGTGAAATAAGGTTGGATAGGTATAGCTCAGTTGGTAGAGCGACGACGGTATTCCGGTGGTCGCTGGTTCGAATCCCGCTCCAGTCACTTTTTCTTTGTTCACTTTTCAGTGAAAATAGTAACATAATAAAATTGATAGCAGGTGTAGTACAGAAAATTCATTGATCTCTACCCAAAATAATACTTCTGTCTGGAAACAATGACATTTGCAATTTTTGAAAACTGAACTTCCAGCCGTTCTCTGTTACTTTGTTAACTTGACTTGTATCCGCTCGACGCCAAAGTTGTTGCGTTTAACATCTTCTTCCACTTTAAGGTCACGGGGTGGGGCAGGGGTAGGCAAGTTTGCACGATAGAAAATAATTTATTGGAGTTTGGGTTCCGAATCAGCAAATAATGCATGGGCTGTCGTGTTTAAAGGGAGGGTACAGAATTGGTAAGACAAAATACACTTCATAATCACAGATTCACATAAAACTTACACAGTATAATGGTGATGATAGGAGAAAACATCCCATGAAATGTTTTTGTCTGAAATGCCATATTCGTTGAGAAATAAATGAAACTATTTACCGATTGGAATAAATCGCTTCGAAGCGTTTTAGTCATTCGTTGAAATGTGTATACATTTCTCCGTACATGGGTTTTCACTATTTTCTCGTGACCCAGATGGCTGATTGACCTCAAACATCTAAATGTTTGTCAGTTAATGTATATGATGGATTACATAATGTGCTTTCACTGTCAGCAACGGTTTTCTCGCAAGCACCAGTTCTGTACCATTCCTTTAAGTTAGCTATAAGGCATAGCTAAACTACAAAGCCGTGGTCTCGAGCCGCGGGTCAATTTCCATGCTACTAAGCTTATAACTTTCAGGAAGAAAATACTAGAGAAGCACAATACCTCTATAGAGTGGGGATGAAAAATAACGTTCTATATGAGTATAATAAACTGCAGTTTAAAGCTTATTCATTCTGACATTAGACCTACACATACAATGAAAACAATAATGAATAGGTCTAGTACATATTACTATAAGGCCTAAAAAAAAATTTGTTGTGTTGCCCTCAAGTGGAAAAATTAAAATTTTGGGTCGGTCGGTGGATTTTTTTTGGGCAGACTTTCAAACATTTAAGAATAAATACAGGATGTATGGTCACCAGGGCTTATAAATCAACGGTCTTCGGTCATTTTGAGGAGACACGCTTTTTTGCTGCTAAATCTTACATTTTCTGTCAAAAATGGTGAGTTTTTATACTTTAGGACTCAGAGAAAAAAAAAAAAAATCCCGACCCAAAGTTTCGGCATTTTACGGTCGGTCGCTGAGGGCAGCACAACAATTTTTTTTTTAGGCCTAATAGAGTCGTTTTGGTCGACAAACGTGGTATGGAGTTCTAATTCTTATAAGCTTATTACAATTCCATAACAGAACTCTAGAATTTTCAAATAACATTAAAAAGTTGAGCACAGCCTAAGGGAATGTTGGAAGTTGGGAGCACAAATTCTGGGTCGGCAACAATACAGGGCCGCAGCTTATAGAGTGCCTGCAGCGGTAATATGAACCCACATGACCCATTCACAAAATACGGTGCCAGTTTTTGTGTGGTTTCAATAGCAGCGCAAAGTTTTGTTCACATTCTTAAGAAAAGAACAAAAATTATACGGCCTCAATCTCTGGTTTCACTTCACTTTGCATCACAGTAAATGTTCATTATTTCCTCCCGCGGATTTAAATGTAGTATCATACTTTGGTAGTGGCCGAAATAGAAAATAATATATTATTCAAAGATTTTCCTATAACTTACAGGGTATAAAGATGGTGGTAGAAACATACCATGTAAAAATGTTTCCGCCTGAAATACTGTATTTATCCAGAAAAGATTAAAAGCCAATTGACCAAAAACAATTTCGGAAGATCACAAATCCTGTGAAAGATTTCAAAAATACCCTGTTTTCTTAAAAAGTGGGCACCGTATGGGACTGGAAATTTCATAGATGATTGTTCAGTGATGTGTCTTTCTTGAAATTTGTCCCGTATGCATTTCTTTGACAAAAACAAAGTATGAAATTACCTTTAAAAGTTTTGTGTGTCGTTATTGTCTGGCTAAACTTATACTTATACTTTGCTTACATGATTTTCGGGCATTTTTTTTTTGTGGAATTTCATTTTAGTGTGATAATAGATGCATGCATGAAAGATAAGTATGTTAAAGATAATTATAATTAAGTCAATAAAAAGTGAACAAAGAAAAATTGATTGGAGCGGGATTCGAAGCAGCGACCTCCGAAATACAGTACCGGTACCTGTGCTTAACCAACTGAGCTGAGGAAGTCAGAAGCCGTGAAACCACTTACATACCGCTATAAATCCAAGGATATACCCGCACCATTAGCAATGCTGTGACTAGTCATAAAAAAAACATAGGCCTACTAACAAATTTGCCACGCTAAGTTTATTAATTGCTTAGCATGGTAGGCCATTATTCTATTGCCTCGGTTACCATACACACGAGTTTTGTGGTTTGGTGTGTATGTGATTTCACTTTGGAATTAAGGTTGTTGTGCTTAGCAAATTATGAGTGCTTAAGCAGCTCGGTGTATTAATTATGGAACTGGCCAGCGGTGCTGCGGTCCCTAAATGCGGATTTGCTAAAACCAATTTGGCTTAAAACACGGCTAGACGAAATTGAAAAATTGCAAGACACTTTATCCACATATCATTGGAAAGATGAGAAATGTGGCTTTAACATGATACTATTCACTTTGCTGTAAAATTAACGCAATCTTCAGAAATTTGAATTTAAATCCTGTTGCGTTTCTTTTTATACACACTGTATAACCCACATCAAAATAATACCAAAGGTTGGAGAGGAATGCAGTTTAAAAACAATCTATTTCTAAAATTGGAGTATGACATAATTATTTAATTTTCAAAATGCGTACCGGTGAACAAGTGGCATTTGGGGTAGGTCACCATTGTGTGCAATTTTGGTTTTAACATGTCACACATGGAGATATTTTTACAGGCAACTTGGACCCCACCAACTCATATAGCCTACACGGCAAAAACAAGAAAGTTTCGGTAGTACAAAAGTCATTTTCTGGACGTTTATCACTATCCCAAGTATAATGATATCAAGGTTTTAAAGATGAATGCTATATTTCTAATTGGAGAATAAAACTGCGATTGCCTGTATATTACCTCATTGTGACATGGGCCCAACACACCCAATTGGCTTGTTCGGTCAGACGAGCACTTACTGTTCAGTGAAAGTTTTATCGAAGTTTTATCGTAAAAACAATATTTCTGTCGACAAATATCCTCTGAAATGCTCTCAAACTGTAAGAAAACTGAATCAAATTTCAGATGTGAAAAGAGACACTGGTTTTTAAAAACTTGCAAACTTGTGGGAAGTTTCGTGCGGCAGCAGGTTTGTAAACTTACGGCGATCATCCCGTGCCATCAACGGCTCTCGTCGCCTGCTGGGGGTCGACCTCTCCCGGCGGCCCTGACGGCCGTGACCGCTCATGATGGTCAAACGATAATTTGTTTTTCAAGTTCCAAAGAAAAGTTCCAAGAAAACGAAGCCGGTCAATACAGATATGGATCACCGTCGCTTATAGGCTATTCCAAAATGGCCTAATAGTAAAAGTTCGAACAAATTTGCAGCAGTGCTCGTGTAGTTCTGCAACTCCCTCACACAAACATCATGAGGCCTACTAGCATAATGAACAGTCCACGATACTGCGGTACTGCACCGAACACCATTCAACTTGACAGCTTGGGCCAATGGTTAGCTGAACCTGTACCAACTGTAATGCCATCGACTGAGACTATAACGAAAAGAAATCCACTGAATGTACACACCCTACCGTATCTGTTATATGCGGGCACCCTCACAAAAAATAGAAAAGCTTCGTCAGTTTCGAAACTACGCATCCAGATAGCCAGAAATAATAAAACCAAAATAACGGTAGGCTCTGATTATGCTTGCTTGCACAGATTTGAATGACAGTGAAAAGAATTTCAAAGAAGTTCATAACACAGTATACCAAGGTTATAGACCTATTCTTCAATATGACTGAACGCGTCCGTGACTTTCCACAATAATGAGGGGTAATGTTATTATTTGTCGCTTCTTTTGTTTGTTTGTGTTTTCCCCAGACATTTTCTATCTCCACGATCCACATTAAAGAGGTTGTTCAACACTCAACAAACCTCGGTTTATGTGTTAGAACTATAAGATTAAATTGCTTGACATGAGAAAAAATATATTTATCTCACACTGAACATGCAAAGAAGGAGAATCTTCTTTTTTTTGGCTGATTTTTCTCTCAACGTGCTCAACGTACCCGCAAGCTCCCCCAAAATAGAGATTGTCTGAATGTTGTCAATGGGGGCAGCAGACAAATCTGTGCGATTTCGTGACGTCAGATATGGGAGCCTTTTCTTTTAGACAATCTCAATTTTGGGGAGCTTGCGGGCTGAGAGAAAATTCGTCAAAAAAATATTTTCTTTCCGTGTTCAGTGTGAGATAAATATTTTTTCCCCATGTCAAGTAATTTAAGGATTATAGGTGCTAACAAATAAAGTTGAGGAGATATTAATTACCTTTATAACGAAACCAGGCTTGAGGCTAGGCTTGGGACTTATTTCGCTACCGCCAGTTTGTGAGGCCCACAAAACGAAATAAACGAAGGGCTTGGGCAACATGACGAAGCTGGGGAAAGGCTCCAGCTTCGTCATGTATCTCATCAAGTCATTGAGGACACCAAATGGCGATATAGCAAAATAAATCCCAAGCCTAGCCTCGAGCATGGTTTCGTAAAGACCAATAATTCACGCATGCAGGATATACCTTAAAGCGATCACTGTGCACACCACGGGTCACTTCACCGGGTAGGGTCACGATGTTTGACGGAGTGAAAAAACGTTACGCCTGCCTTCTTGCACACACATTATACTTTACTATGGCTCATTACCACTATTGACGTGTTCTTAAATTTGCCGACTCATTCGCGTTCGAAGATTAGCTGCATTAATGCGCATTGATCAAAGGATAATACCCATATGATAGAAGTGTAATCATAACATTTGACACCGTCAGAAATCATGCCCCAACCAGTTGCCCTTATGATTGTTTTGCAATGCCTCACACGCAGGGGCCAACGACTCTACTACCCCAAAATTTGCTAACCATGAAATTTCTATCTTCACAGGATTAAAGTATAAAGGTACATGTATATTAATAAAGGTCACAGAACAACACTCACACTTCGTGTTATCCAACATGTACAAAAGATAACACAAAGTGTGAAAATTTGAGCTCAATTGGACATCTGAGTCATGATAAAATAGCGAAAACTTACTCAGTTTGTCTTTGATCCTCCCCGGAGATCAAAACTGTTTTCAGTCTTTGTTGACTAATTTCTGGAGAAATACACCATTTCAGGCGGAAATATTTTAACGGTATGTTTCTACCAGCACCATCTTCATATCCTAAACGTTATACTAAATCTGTAAACATTTCTGTTTGTTACGAATCCTGTACTGACCTTTAACAACCAAAATTCAATGTGACATGTATCAAATGTGATTGTTCTTTAGCTATTGTTCGCTGACCATGACTATCAAATGGAATTTTTAATGGTGGTTTGTTTTATTGAGCAAGACACTTTGTTCTAAGCGATAGTCTGGTTTTCACTCTGACATTTTGAGGGCTCTTGATCTGTTGGGTCTGGGCACTAGACTATTAAACCAGACCAGAAAAAATGGCCTCACGTGATCCGACGGGCCGTTTTAAAGTTTGCAAGAAGCGCGTAAGAAATTTGCATTTTTACACTGAAATGTTGCACAAATTTCTTCAATCTACGCTTTTAAGGACCCGAAACATTTGCTGAAAGTCAAAAGTATCATTTTTGAGGAGTAGAAGCTACTTAAAGGTAGTATCATACTTTGGTAAGAAACCAAAACAGAAATGTTCACAGATTTACGTATAACTTTCAGGGTATGAAGATGGTGCAAACCGCTAAAATTGTTCCGCCTGAAATGGTGTATTTATCCAGAAATTAGTCAAACAACGACCGAAAATCTTTTTGATCTTTTATAAGATCAAAAATAATTAAGACTTAAGAAATACTGTGGCCGTTTTTCACGATTTTCTCAAAAAGTGGGCACCGTATGGGACTGAAACTTTCACAGATGACTGCGACTGTTTCATCCTTGATATTTTTGTCCATGAATCTGTACTTCTTTGACAAAAACCAAAGTATGATACTACCTTTAAGAGCTAAAATAATCAATGTGTTTTGTGGATCTCGTCTTATCACAATCCCTAACTCATAGGGTGTTTCTTATGCAAGTTTTGTTCAAGACTACATGTAATACAATGTATATCAAACTAACAACGAAAACTGACCCGCAAAATTAGTTACATTATTATCAGAGTAACAGATAGTCACTGTTTTTAATTTGGCTTAAAGAGACAGGAAAAAGTACATGAAAATGTACTGCCAAATGTACTGTAGAAAACAGAGGGAGTTACGTCTAAAAAAAATAACAGCAGCGATATTACCTTGCTTGGAAAAACAGTAAAAAGGGACAAGAAGGGGCCAATTTCATAAAGCTTCTAAGCACCAAAATGCTCAAGCACCAAAAACCTTGATCAATAAAATCAGCATGCCAGCCAAGACTCCTTGTGAATGTTATGCTCAGCAAACAATGGCCGAATACAAGTCAAAAGCAGTAAACGCCACGTGAAAAATTGGTTGGTAATCCTGTTTGATCAAGGAAGACTTTTCATGCTTATTAAAGCAAATTTTGTGCTTAAAGGCATTGCATACGTTTGGTAATGACTCTGAAAATTTATGGCAATAAAAACTTACTTGGTGAGAAGTACAGCTGCTTTGGATAGTATAATGCATATTGAGAAACGTTCAATTCGAAGTACCGCGGTTATGGAAAAATATGTCACTTTTTATCTCCAAAAATTATGAATCTGAGAAGCGTTATGGCCGTAACGCTTCTCAGCTATAGACTAACTGTTATCTGGGGTGAAATAACCGCTCTAGTTTGTCGCCAAAATCTCACAAACGCTACCACCTTTTGAATTGAAACTTTCACAGGTTAGTTTTATGGTATATATATACAATTATATTGGTTTGAAACAAACAATAGGCTCAAATTACCAAACGTATGCAATCCCTTTAAGCAGCTCGATGAAATTGGCCCCTGGGCTACGGATAGAAATGTACCCATATGCAGTGTATGTAAAGGCCCAATATTTTCCAATAATATAAAATCATCAATTGGGCCTACTTCGTTGTGAAAGGTATTACACATTCCAAAGAATAAAATGAAATATGACAGAAATATAAGACGCGTGTATTAAAGGGAGGGTACAGAATTGGTAAAGACAATACACTTCAAGATCACAGATTCCCATAAAACTTACACAGTATAATGGTGATGATAGGAGAAAACATCCCATGAAATGTTTTTGTCTGAAATGTTTTATTCGTTGAGAAATAAATGAAACTATTTTCCGATTGGAATAAATCGATTCGAAGCGTTTTATTATGAACGCGGATCGTTGAAATGTGTAAACAGGTTTTCACTATTTTCTCGTGACCCAGATGGCTGATTGACCTCAAACTGCTACAGGTTTGTCAGTTAAGGTATATGATGGATTACATAATGTGCTTTCACTTTCAGCAACGGTTTTGTTGCAAAAACCATTTCTGTACCATCCCTTTACAGTTCCCTGTACCATCCCTTTTACAGAAATATAAAACCTTGACAGTCACAAAATAATAATACAAAAATGCATTGGCTTTCGTGGAAACAAACAAATTCATGTGTATGTTGGTACCGGTATAACTTCACTAGATCCGGTGACGTAGTTGTTACTAGGGGGGTCATGCACTTTTTCTTAGAAGTACATGTATATAGTCTTTTAAAGATAAAATCATACTTTGGTTTTTGTAAAAGAAATGCAGATTCATGACCACAAATATCAAGGAAGATACAGTAACAGTCATTTGTGAAAATTTCAGTTCCATACGGTACCTACTTTTTTTTTTAGAAAACAGCAAAAGACGCTCACGGTATTTTCATCATGATCGTCAAATTTTTTCACAGGAGTTTTGATCTCAACCCGAGAATTTTTGTGTTTTGGTATCACTGATTTCTGGATAAATACAGCGTTTCAATTCAGGCAGAAAATTGTTCAAGTTTTGTTTCTACCATCACCATCTTCATACCCTGTAAGTTATAGGTAAATCGGTGAAGATTTATATTTTGGTATGGTAACCAAATGATGACGTTACCTTTAACACATTATAATTTAACACTTTAACACGTTATAATCCCTTACGTTACCGTGGAACTGCCCATGCTTAAAAAAAAAACCGGAAAATTTAACTAAACAAAAATGAAAATCAAGATTACACAGTACAAAGCACTACGAGTAAATTTGAGCAATATTCCAATTTTCAAATGTTCAACATTCAAATGGCTGATAAAAATAGCGAAAATGAACCACAGATCATGGCTTCTGACAACCAAACGAACAAAGATAACTGACTATTAGGGACACCACCAACATAGGGCTGGGTGGCTCAGTTGGTAAGAGTGTCTGTACGGTGTTCAGGAGGTCGCTGGTCCGGATCCCGCTCCAGTATTTTTGTCTTTGTTCACCTTTGCAATGACTTAAAATTCAATCTGTTTCTCGTTATTGGATGATTTCATGTATTTTTTTTTTGGAGTTCTGAGATTTGACCTTATATTATATTAAATATTAAAGGTAGTATCATACTTTGGTTTTTGTCAAAGAAATACAGATTCATGGGCAAAAATATCGAGGAAGATAAAGTAAAAGTAATCTGTGAAAATTTCAGTCCCATACGGTGCCAACTTTTTGAGAAAACAGTGAAAAACGGCCACAGTATTTCTTAAGTCAATTCTATTTTATTTTTGATCTTTTAAAAGATCAAAAAGAGTTTCGGTCGTTGTTTTATTAATTTCTGGATAAATACACCATTTCAGGCGGAAATATTTTAACGGTAGGGTTAGGGTTAGGGTTAGGGTTAGCATCATCTTCATACCCTGAAAGTTATATGTAAATCTGTGAACATTTCTGTTTTGGTCTCTTACCAAAGTATGATACAACCTTTAAGCTTGCTATTTTGGTCAGAAGTACGTAAACATACATGTACATAACATTATTGTTATCATCTGCTGGTAGCTACATATAGTGTAACTGATCTTAGGAGATTTATTGTTTTTGTAATGATTGTAGTGGTATGCAGGTTCACGATTTGTTCTACATAAATATTGTTACAAAAAAAAACTCAATGGCTCACCAATTGACCTTAAAGGTAATATCATACTTTGGTTTTTATCAAAGAAATACAGATTCATGGGCGAAAATATCCAGACGGGTACAGTAATAGTCATCTATGAAAATTTCAGTCCCATACGGTGCCCACTTTTTGAGAAAACAGTGAAAAACTACCACAGTATTTCTTAAGTCTTTTCTCTTTTATTTTTGATCTTTTAAAAGATCAAAAAGATTTTCGGTCGTTGTTTTACTAATTTCTGGATAAATACAACATTTCAGGCAAAAAAATGTGAACAGTATGTTTCTATCACCATCATCTTCATACCCAGTAAGTTATACGTGAATCTGTGAATATTTCTGTTTTGGTTTCTTACCGAAGTATGATACTACCTTTAAAGATCAAAAATAAAAGAGAAAAGACTTTAGAAATACTGTGGCCGTTTTTCAATGAACCATTTTTTCAAAGGTGGTCACTGTGTGGGACTGCAGTTTTCACAGATGATTGTTACTATATCTTCCTTGTTATTTTTGCCCATGAATCCATATTTCTTTGACAAAAAAAACCAAAGTATGATATTACCTTTAAATGGCAACTGCAAACCGCAAAGGATAATGGGATTAAATTCGAAGCAATAGCGCCCTCACACGCCCATGGAAAAAGTACTTAAAACAAAAGGACAATTCTGAAAGGCGTTGTTCCGTATGATGACCCTATTGCTCCAAATTCAATCCCATAAACCTTTGCAGTCTGCATTTGCGATAATGGTCTATACTTTTATACACGCACCTTTTCCAGAACCAATTTACGAACAATTAACGCACCACTTAAAACATTTTTTTGAATACTATCTATAAAATGCATTGACATAATATATACAAACATATATAATTCCACACCTAAACGTCATGGTATTCAATTTGAATCACTACTTAATTTTACATTATTTCATTTCCCCGACTGAAAAAAAAATTAATAAAAATTTCTATACTGTTTACAACAGCTGACCAGATACACGTACAATCAATTGTTGATATATTTCATTATTAAAAATGGCAGCTAAATTTTCATTGCCAATGGAAAAATGCCAAAGGTAAATTTGTACACTTGAATCAAGTACTAGTGACTGCCTCGTCAACAGAGGGCAGAATAACATTTCCTATGTACAGAAAGTACTGATACAGTACTTTCTTTTGCTTGATAAAAAAATATAATAGTACTGGTTGGCAAAACTGAGCCAACTGTTGCAAAACATTTTACTAACCCTGACATTTATTGACAAAAATTCTAGCTAAAACCATTGCAGCACTTACTGTTTGTTTTGTTTTCCTGTTAAACAAACTATGAATAGTACCTTTAAAAGTATAATACATGATTGGTAAAGGTCACAGAACAAAACTCACAATTTGTCTGATCAAACATGTACATGAAATAATAAACCTGTGAAAATTTGAGCTCATTCAGACATCCGAGTCCCGATAAAATACCGAAAACCTGACTCAATTTTGTTATAAAACATGAAGAATGGTTTTGATCTTACCCCAAGATCAAAACTGTTTTCGGTCTTTGTTTTACTAATTTCTAAATTATTAAATAATTTCAGGCGGAAATATTGTAATGTTATGTTTCTACCAGCACCATCTTCACATCCTGAAAGTACTCCGTAAATCTGTGAATTTCTGTTTGGGTATGTTACCAACCATGTACTGTACTTTTAAGCAGGTGCTTGTAGAAAGTGTTTTTTGGGACAAGGTCCTAAAAAAAAACCCATTTAAATGGAGATACACCTATACACCAAAACAAAACCCAGGAAAAACTCCCATAAGGCCTAAACAAATTGCTGTGTTGCCCTCAGCGACCAACCGTAAAATGCCAAAACTTTGGGTCGGGATTTTTTATTTTTTAAAAACTCACCATTTTTGACAGAAAATGTAAGATTTAGCAGTAAAAAAGCGTGTCTCCTCAAACCGACCCAAGACCGTTGATTTATAAGCCCTGGTGACCATACATCCTGTGTTTATTCTTAAATGTTTGAAAGTCTGCCCCCCAAAAAATAATAAATAAATAAATCGACCGACCGACCCAAAATTTTTATTTTTCCACTTGAGGGCAACACAACAATTTTTTTGTTAGGCTTAAGTTATACATGACTACCATCAACTTAAAAACCAAACGATATTGCGCTCCCAACATTGTCTACCCTGCTCGTATATATTTACAATCATAAGCACTTCGGTGAGTTTCAATATCAATCACATATACATCGGATACTTTATTGCCATATTCATATTCACAAAACAAAATCCAAACTCTTTGAACCAACCAAGAAAAACAAATGGAATTTTCAGTGTTGTAGTCGAGTACTTTTTTCCGAGTACCAAGTACTGCCGAGTACTTTGCCAGTCGAGTACAAGTACTGGTTTCCGAGTACAAGTACCTGTGCACCCGAGTACAAGTACGAGTACAAGTACTTATCTTCCAAGTACGAGTATGAGTACAAGTACTTATCTTCCGGGAAAAAAAACGAACAAGTTGCGCTGTAGCGTTTGACTCCATTCTGCACAAATTCTCAGTATTCTTTGAACCCTGATTGAACAACAGTCGATGTGGACGACATGCCTACAGCTGATTTTAAAATGGTAGTCAACACACGTGGCTATGCGTTGCAATAATACGTTACAACAACGTAAACGCCAGGCACGGCGAAGTCTATTTTCCAGATTCAACTATTCATAAGCATGTAATTTCTACAAGCTAGATTCGAATAGTTGTTAGAATGCTCAGATCCACAAACTTTAACTGAACAGATTTTTTTTATCGAATACTCTTTTTCGAATACGAGTACATAGATGCTCGAGTACAATTTTTGGATGTCGAGTTCCGAGTATTTTGTAGCCCGAGTACAAGTACCAAAGGACGAGTACGAGTATTTGGACGTTCGAGTACGAGTACTCGGAAAGCGGTACTCGAGTAGTACTTGAGTGCGAGTACCGAGTACGAGTACTACAACACTGGGAATTTCCCGCCAATGAGGCATACGGCCGAAATAAACTTGTCCCCCTCCGAATCTTTTAAAATAAGCATTTTAGCTGTTTACGTAGCTAAAATGACTCATTATACCCTTCATATACTTTAGACAGCTTGCAAAATGAGACATAACTCCTCTTAGGAATGATCAAATTGTCTCATTCTTTTTTTCTAAAAAGCAGAAGAGAGTGCTTGTTAAACATATGCTTTACTGAACTTTTGAACGTCATTCGTTTCTTTTGAAAAAACATCACCAATCCAGGTCCAGTTCTTTTTGACTCACCCTGTAGTGTCTACCTTGTTTGTGTAATTAATTAGGTCTCAAGTTACTTTCTCAAAAGAAAACAAAAATTCCCTGAAGGGGGGGGGGGTCTTTTGGGGGGTGTTCTAGAAAAAATAGTACTGTGGATACAGAAGAAACAGGTTCTTTAGATACCCTGATTATGTGGTATAAATATGTGCAGGTTCTTAGAGAAACTTAAAATATGGTCAGGCCCTGCCACTGAAAAGCCTGGCCAGGCCCCAGTCTTCTGGCCTGAAATCATCCTCTTGTCAGCCCTGAACTTCACTAGAATAGTTGCCTAAAATCAATCAAGCCTGGTTTCTGGATACTGTCCATGATCAATGTGGACTCAGCCTGTCAATCAGGTTTATGCCAACTATGATCCAGGACACAGCAGGGGCTTGGAGTTGATAGTTCAAGGCTGGTGATTACAGAAACCCAAGAGCCCAGGCAAAACCCAGGCCTGGCCTGGCTTTTCAGTGGCTGGGCCCAACGAGTATTAAAGTTTCTCTCTCTTGGGGAGCCTATTACTGTAATAGCAAAATGGCCGAAAAGCTGAATATTAACCCCAACCCACATGACCCAGCTCCATACCACAGTTTACCACACCCTGTTTTTTCCTGTGGTATCCAGAAAACCACAATACATCACAGTGTAGTTTGTGTGGTAATCAGGCCTGGATTTGGTTCTGAAAGGGGCAAGGCCACTTTTCCATTGCAAGGGGCACTTCCATTGTAAAATCATAATGTCTATGGAAATATTTGAAGGGGCACCAAGGCCAAGAACCAGGGCAACAAAGGCCATGGCCTCCGTGGCCTCCGTTACATTCAAGCCTTGGGTAATGCCTGGTATATGATCCAGTTCTCCCTGTGGAGACTGTGGTAGTGTGTGGTAAACAGCAGCTCTTGTCTTGTGTGGAACATGCAGAGGGTTAGGGTTAAAGAATCATGGAAATGGACCTGTTAGTCTGCAACCACCTAGAAACTAAAAACAAAATTCGAAACTGGTCCTGAATTATGAGCAGCAACCAAATCGTCGCCGCGGAGCCTCCATGTTACTCACGACCGTCCACTCGTCCTTTTCCTTCTCATACATCTCCACGGAGCGCAGGTAGTCGCTGCCGTCGTACCCGCCAAGAGCGTAGAGTCTTTGATTGATGGTAGCGAGCCCCACGCCGCTACGAGGGTGGTTCATGGTAGTCACGTTGATCCAGGTGTCCGTGGCCGTGTTGTAGACTTCCACACTCGCCAAACTAGAGAGAGTTTGAACCAGAGATATGATGACATGGCAACGTTAAGCAGAATTTGAGATCTTAGACCAAGACTATACGCCTTGCTACTGCCGTGCCGAACATAAATCAAATGAGTGCGGTAATAGCACGACAGTAGTGCGGCAGTTGCGCTAAACGGCAAACTTGATTGAAAGTGTCGCACCACTGCCGTTACGAACACCGATAGCAAAGCCCTGTTGAGCAAAAGAGCTTGCCGTGCCGAACTCAATTTTGCCGAGCAAAATTCACGCTAAACGCTGTGCTATTGCCTTGCCAAACTTGAAAATGTCAAATTATTTGAATTTGGCATGGCAGTAGCACGGCGTATAGCCTAGGCCTTAGGAGGCAAAAGGACTTTTCACACTATCCAAAATCTCGGGGTTGGAACCAGATTGAACCCCGGGATTTTTTTCAACCCGTTTCACAAAGGTTACAACCCCAAGCCAACCTCGGTAGGATGGTGGAACCGGATCAAAATCAACCCTGGTCTGGTAGGGAGCAGGGTTGGAAATCTCAACCCGGTTCCAAACTGCATTTTCCACAGTGATCTGTGTCGTATGAGCCGGTTCACCAGTGTGAATGTTGCGTCTCTTTGATCTGGTTCAAAAACTTGCCGGGCTGAACCGGGGCTGATCCAGGGCTGATCCGGGTTGGTTTCAACACGGATCAAAGAGGTGATAGTGTGAAAAGGCACTAATCCTCACCACCTACAGCTCAGAAGTTTTAACTGCGAAGGGTTTAAGGTTTGGTTTGGTTCCCAGCCAACCCTATCAGCATCATCAGCTTCATGATGACAATCAACAATCACAAACTGAGATCATAGTGCAGGGATATAAGTTCGCGGCATCCTACGTGAATACATTCTTGACATTTAGATTCTTGCAGAGGAAATTTGCAAAATTCCATTTGGAGTCTCACAAATCTTCGTTATTGGATTTTCCCGAATCTTCTTTTTTGTGAATAGTGCTATCATAATTTGTTGTTTATTATAACTTGAAATCAATCAAAAGTACCGGTAGAAGTAATTTAGCCAAAAAAAAACAAACCCAAAAACATTAATAGCAGAATTGAAATCGCTTCCATTTGAACCAGAAACGAAATGTATGATGCATTCAATACAAAAAAAAGAAAAACAAAAGAAACAAAAGAAACAAAAACAATAACAAACAAACAAAACTTCAGGTTACGATACCTAATGCTGCAGTTGCATCCGCCTACGACGTAAATCCTCTCCTTGAAAGACGTGGCACTGACCATGGAGCGAGCCGTATGCATCGGAGACAGAGTCCGCCATTTCTTGACCTGCATCGGAGGGAAAATAAGACAGAGGACGTTTCCTTAGAAGGACTTTCTTTTTCAAAGAAGGGATCCCAATACGATGCGTTTAGAATCGATCCGCGCACTTCTGCGTTCCAAAACGAGGCTGTTTGTGTCCGCTTCTCAAACACGCAGGTCTACATGTTTACAGTAATCCGAGCACACGCTTTTGAATGGCGACCTCTTTTGATTATTAAAACAAGAAACTGCGGTGGGGTTTGTCGATCTAAATGCACTACAACTCTGGCTCGATACGTGGTGCGCGATTTATTCCTGAAAGGAACACTGAGTTGGGCCAATATTCGGCATGGACAACATCTCCCGGATTTCCCCACCGGTCTTTTGCTTATGATTAGCTTTCCAGCTTCCCAGATTTCAATAAAAGATGATTGGCAGTGTACAAAATGACACCACCGCAGTTTGTTGTTTTAATCAAAAGAGGGCGCCATTCAAAACCGTGTGCTCGAATTACTGTAAGCAAAGCATGCCAAGTTAAGTCATATGTGAGCTAAAAGTGTGATGTTCGTGTAATGCATACACGCCGTACTGTGTCGAGTGGCTGCAGTAGCATGGCCGAAGTTCAGCTGTAGAACTTCGGTTTGAATGCGCATATGCACAGACGGCGCTGAGGTAAAATCTCTCTATCAACCCTAACCATAGAATTAAAAAAAAAACTAGAGTGCGCGCTTCGTATACAACGTGTGCGTTGACTGCACTCCAGCGTGGACGCGCAGCCGCCATCTTTCCAGGTGTAAACTTCTCTGCAACTGCAGTATTGTTGTTTTCGAACCATTGTGAGAGAGCACGGACTTGGAAAGTTGGAATGTCTTACCATAGGGGTGTAGCACTCCATGCTGTTGAGGTCTGAGGAGCCATCGTATCCACCAATGACGTAGATGCTCGTACCATGTGCTACTGCAGCTGCCATACTCCGGGGCGATGTCATATCTAAAAATAGCACAAAGCAAAAGGCACAAACTTATTAGAATTTACTAGGGGTGAGGAAAGGTTTGAAAAATTAGCTGTTCACCATCAACAGGAATCTAGGGTTAGGTTTGAAGAAGTCCTGCTTTGTGATCGCCGCTAAAACCAAACGTGGAAACAATTATGCAAATATTTTCACAGACAGACAAGAGCACAGATATAATTGGAAGAAGATAAAACTAAAATCGTAAATGAAAAATAAACCTAATAAAGTAATATAATCATCAAACATGTCAAATAACCACAAGGGAAACTGACTGAATTTAAATTTAATCATCAAATACTGTAACCACAAGGGAAACTGACTGAATTTTAAAGACATTGAAAAGTGAACAAAGAAAAATTGACTGGAGCGGGATTAGAACCGGCGACCTCCTGAATACGATCCCTGGGGTATGGCGGTGTGTGCGTGGTTTCATGGCTTCTGACTGCCAAACGAACAAAAATAGTTGACTACTGGGGTCACCACCAACGTAGGGCTGGATGGCTCAGTTGGTAGAGTGCCTGTATGGTATTCAGGAGGTCGCCGGTTCGAATCCCGCTCCAGTAAATGTTTCTTTGTTCACTTTTCAATGAATTTAAATTTTTTTTAAAGTGAACAAAGAAAAATTGACTGGAGCGGTATTCGAACCTGAGACCTCCTCCAGTCAATTTTTCTTTGTTCACTTTTCAAGGACGAAAAATAAACCTCACAATGTTGTCTTCTGCAGTGAGCAATGTACACAGACAGGGGCTCTCATGCTGTTTCTCTGATAAGATTTGAAATTGGAGCGGGATTCGAACCTTTGACCCATGGAATACCGTACCGGTTGCTCTACCAACTAAGGTATTCAGCCCTACATGTATGTTGGCGGCATCCCTAATAGTCAATGGCAGACTTTGGAGAATCGGTCTTGAGTCAACAGAGCACGCGCAAACCATGCTTGCGCAATTGTGAGCATGCGCGCGTTGTTTTGCGCGTGTGTGCGCGTGGACTGTTGACTTGAAGACCGGTTCTCCAATGTCTCCCATTGTCATTGTTCGTTTGGCAGTCAGAAACCATGAAACCAATCACATAACCAGGCCATGCGCAAAGTTTTTTTCCTGGCTAGCCCACCGGGCCAGCTTACTTAAGATTTTTCTGGCATGTTTAGGTTTTTACTAGCCCATACATACATGTATGTTGATCCATAACTCTGCATGCAGGTTGTTTTTTTTGTTACTAGCCCACTGGGCAACCAAGGAAGTGAGTCTAGCTAGCCCAGAGCGATTTTTGCTAGACATTGTAAGGGCTACATTGTAGTACTATTTTGAGCCCTGCATACCATTACATGTATATCCCAAGGATCGTTTAAGATACGCGCAACATTAGCAAATGCTGCAAACCTGAGAAACGGGCCAATTTCATAAAACTGTTAAGCACAAAAATTTGATAAGCATGACATTTCTGTCTTAATAAAAACAGGGTTAACAACCAAATGTCCACGTGTTGTGTATCACTTGTGATTGTTCTTTGGCTGTTTTTCGCTGACAATGAATATCAAATGGAATTTTCAATGGTGGTTTGTTTTATTGGGCGAGACATTTTTGTACTTAGCAAATTTTTGTGCTAAACAGTTTTATGAAATTGGCCCCTGTACATGGGGGATATCACTCAAGCAGGATGCAGCTTTTTATTAAGTAATCAAGATAAAACCAATTATGCAATCTGAATAACAGACTGCCCACATAATACAACTACATCGCAATCAAATTTCCCCTGTCCTGCTACCTGTCTAACAACTGCGATTCAATACCACTGCACTTTCTATCATTCTGGCTGAATATGTTGTTTGTTTTTATAATTCTTTCTCATTATGCACATAACAAAGAACAGTCATTATAATTGTTCAAATGACCTTGTGTATAGCAACCACAGTTTAGGTCAGTGAACTTAAGTATCCCATGTACGTATTTTACGTACGTATTTCAGGGCTAAAATTTTGTGAAAAAAAGTACTGGACAGCAGGTCTAGTAACTGAAGTATTTTACTAGACATGAACTTTTTTCACTAGACCTGTGGCATTCATGTACGTATAGGAAAACCGTAATTGTATGCAATATTGTGTTAAAAATCATCAATTTAGGCACCATCTTAATTGTGCAAGGAAACCTAAATCACTAGACAGCCAGACTAGTGCAGTACACACTTTACTAGATCGACGCTGAAATCACTAGACTCGGTCCACGGTCTAGTGGATATTTCAAGCCCTGTATTTGATTACAGTAAATGTTTAACAAGGTCCTACTGTGCATGTACAATAGCTTTAGCGCAGTTGGACAATGAGCCTCCCTTTGTTCTGAGACTTAAACCCCTCAAAATAAATTCCTGAGCTACTCTTTAAGCCTACTGGACCGAGATTGAATGGAGGATATATCTGGACAAAGGGATTTACAATGTATTAACAGAAAATGCTTCCCCAATGGGATAAATGTAGATCTATCCATTAAACATAGAGCTGCTTAAGCACAAAATTTGCTTTTAAGCATGAAAAGTCTTCCATTGCCAACCAGGGGCCAATTTCATAAAGCTGTTAAGCACAAAATTGTGCTTAGCATGACATTTCCGTCTTAATAAAAATGGGGTTAACAACCAAATGTTCACGTGTCGTGTATCACTTGTGATTGTTCTTTGGCTGTTGTTCGCTGACCATGAATATCAAATGGAATTTTCAATGGTGGTTTGTTTTATTGGGCGAGACATTTTTGTGCTAAGCTCATTTTTGTGCTTAGCTTAACAGTTTTATGAAATTGGTCCCAGATGTTCATGTGATGTTTACTGACTTTTGACTTGTATTTGGCCATTGTTTGCTGAGCATTTACATTCACAAAAAGTTTTGGTTGGCATACTGATTTTATTTACCAAAGTTTTGGTTCTAAAGAAATGTTGGTGCTTACGGAGCTCTATGAAATAAGCCCGTGGCATGTCTGGAGTGTCTAGGAATGGCCTCTGTACTCAATCTTTTTATAACAGATCACTTTATAAGAAAAGTACGACGAACCCCGGTGGAGTAATGTAGGTTATCATCACGTGTAGATAGATTATTTTGTAAGAGTTACAAGAAATGGGCTGAGAAAAATTGGCGTTTACCTGGGGTATATTTCCACTCATTGGTGTTAGGGTCGTATCTCTCCACCGTTTGTAGACTCGTCATTCCGTCGTAACCACCGAAAGCGTAGACGTTGCCCCCCGATGCCGCCACGGCCACGCTGCTCCTGGGCTCCTGCATGGGTGCCAGGTAACGCCAGACGCTGGTGGACGGATCGAAGCACTCCACCACGTTCAGGGCGTTGTTGTCCGAGCCGCCCACCGCGTACAGGATCTTGTCTAGCATGACGGTGCCCACGCCACGCCGGGGGCAGCTCATGGGCTCGATGGAGGTCCAGCAGTTTAGGGCCGGGGTGTAGCGCTCCACGGTGCTGGTGGTGGTCCTGCCAGGGCTCATTTCCCCGCCTGAACCGAGCAAAGATGACAAAAGAAGAAAAAAAAGCACATCAAATACTTAAAGGTAGCATCATACTTTGATTTTTGTCAAAGAAGTACAGATTTATGAGCAGAAATATCAAGACCGATACAGTAACAGTCATCTGTGAAAAGTTCAGTCCCATATGGTGCCCGCTTTTTGAGAAAACCCTTTTTGAAAGCTTGCAGTGTGAAAAGGCCTTTAGAATGACCATAACGGTCATTGAGGTACAGGTACATGAACATTAGACATGTTAGAAAAGAAATATATTCTACCTCCATGGTATGACTTAGGCCTAAGCTGCTGTAGCACTGGCTAGGAGTGCAAGTATACAATTGGTGGCCAATAGCGTTCCGCACTAATGACGTCACACCATGCATGCACGCGCACACATACCCCCACTCACAAAACGTTTGCACGGCCATGTTGCAATGTTTGTCTGAGGTTCGGTGCTATTTTTAGCGCAAGTGCGCAGCGCTATTGCTACACTTGAATTGCAAATTTTAGAATAATCTACTGGTTGTTGGAATCCTGTTTTTGTCTGTCATTCTGCAAGTACATTGGACATCTTTCTCAAACTGTGGCACATTAACCGTGCAAAAGAACCCAGAAATTTGGCAAACCTTTATACAATACGTACAGCCAAGTTTAAACGGGACATGAAACAGACCTGTACAGTTTACATGTAGTGTGCACAATAAGGCCGAAAAAAAAAAATTGCGTTGCCCTCAAGTGGAAAAACTAAAATTTTGGGTTGGTCGGTAAATTGTGGGTTTTTTTTGGCAGACTTTCAAACATGATTTTATCGTGAATACGATTTTTGAGGAGACATGCTTTTTTACTGCTAAATCTTACATTTTTTGTCAAAAATGGTGAGTTTTTATACTCGGTGAAAAAAAAAAAAAAAATCCCAACCAAAAGTTTTGGCATTTTACGGTTGGTCGCTGAGGGCAACACAACAATTTTTTTTTCGGCCTAATGAGCATACATGTACAGTATTATATACATGTTATATTGTGTACGTACTGTACTGTTCATGACCCGTAACTAAACTCATTGCCAGGGCATACGGTACATTGTACAATATCACCATGTAGTATTTTGTGCTGTGTCATGAATCTAACTTCACTTTTGAAGCAGTTAGGATAACATTGCATTTTAATAATCAAAAAGTATATTGTACTGTAAGTGCTTTGTGAATTTCACGTCTGGTCCAATTTTCTCATGTATTTTACAGCCTGAAAAAGCTTGCTCTTCAGTATACTGTGTAAATATTTGCTGTTAGTGCTACAGACATATTATATACTGGTATGAAAACTACTTGTTTTCATATTTCACAATTTGCTGGGTATAAGACTGTACACACACGAATGACACAGCATAAAAGCTATTTTGGCTTCTTTTTATACTGAGAGAGTAAACGTACGCTTAATCTCAAAGTACAAAAAAAAAATCACTATTTCGAGTGAGAGATGAATGAGTAATTACAGACTTGGAATGAATCAAAAAGTGATTCTGTAAAATTAATTCCGAAATAAAAAAATCTGTCTTGAAACATGTTTGATACAATATCTGGATTAGAGGCCTTTTTGTACATGGTACTTAAGTTAAAGGTAGTTTCATACTTTGGTAAGATCAAAAAAGATCAAAAATAAAAGAGAAAACACTTTAAAAGAAATACTGTGGCCGTTTTTCGCTGTTTTCTCAAAAAGTGGACAACGTATGGGACTGAAATTTTCACAGATTACTTTTACTATATCTTCCTTGATATTTTTGCTCACGAATCTGTATTTCTTTGACAAAAACTAAAGTATGATACTATCTTTAATATTTGTAAGCATATTATGTTAAATCATAGCTTAGTAGGCCAGAAACATATTCTTAGATGGAGAACTTGTGCTCTGCTCAAAATTTAGAGTCAAAATGACGTAAAGGCTGCGTTCGAGCGGTTACTCCCGGTAACACGAGTGTGATGCGCGCGCAATACTCTCCGGTGCAGGAGTATACTCCCCAACGCTGGAGAGTATACTCTCGCTGACCCGAGTGTCGTACTCCGGCCGTTCGAGCGCTCAGGAGTATACTCGTGTTAACACGAGTAGCTCGCTCGAACGCAGCCAATGTGTACGTCGTGTACACGTGTACAATGCAGGGATGAGATTGACCAATGATAAAAATGTCTGAAAACAGCTGACAGGGAGCATAAAAAGTCTGAAATCTGAAAATCTCCTATACTTTTGTACACAGCCTATGAGGAAAAAAAGTCTGAAATCCAAAACACAAAAGTCTGAAATCCAAGACTTTAATCTGAGAAATCTCAATACATTTCAACTCTGGAGCTCTAGAGGTGCCATCCGACTTGAGATCCTAAGATAAAAATTCTCCGGATGACGACATGACACGATGACGACATCCTGAGATAATTTATCAAAGGATGACGACTTCCTCAAAACAAGATGTCGACATCTTGCCTGTGATCCAAAATAAGGTAACACTCAAAAACATTAAAAAAAATCCTTCAACACCCTTAAAAATGACTTCTTTTCACTAAGAAAGGATAATAGTTGTCTAATCTAAAAGAAATTTCTTACATTATTTCATTCACCAAAGTTGAAAATGTTTCCAAGTTTGAATAATAAAAACAAATCTGTAGACTCAGGTGAAGGTAGTCATTTTTATTGATGTCCGTCCCTCATGCCCTAAAACCTTCTTTAAAAAAAAACCCAAAATAGACAAATTGAAAATGGCATGTGGCTAAATTGCACTGGTGTCAGGGCTAAACATTCACAAGTTTTTTTTACTGACAATAAGTATTCAAGAAATCTTTGGCGAAGCAATTAATGCATTGATGTCCGTCCCTCACGTGAGGGACGGATTTGGATCATAATGTTAGTCATCCCGAGCTGACAAGTTATCTCAAGATCTAAAGTCTGATGCCACTTCTAGTGCTCCGTATACATTTTACAACAAATAACATTTGGATTTGGATGGATTTGTAAAGTGTAGTTCTTATTAAATTCTATAGGCCTACTGATGAGGAAATGATTGTTGCAGGTGTGCACATTTAAGTATCACGTGTACTTGTTTAGTATATTGACTGTGTACACAAACTGTATCCTATTTATTTAAACGTGAGTTACTTCCTGCAGTCTCATGTACATAACATGTGTACCTTGGTTTCCAGAGCCGTGATGATTACGTGATTACACACAAATTTGAGAACCGTAACTGCCTAGTATGTGTATCATGCACAGCCAGAACTGGTTTTGTAGCTAGACTATACTGGCAACACTTCTAAAAACAATGACCAGTTGGGCAAAAACGTTTCTTGTTCAACCCCTATTTCTTATTTCGAATAAGGCCTGATTTGCATATTGTCTATCTCCCGACCAAGGTCACTTGATGTTCAAGTCCTATTTCTAGTAAGGTTGTGCGGTTTTGAAAAAAAAAAAAAAACGATGAAACCGTGAGACCCTGACTCGGTTAAACCGTAAAACCGTAGGCCCTAAAACATAACAAAAATAATAAGCCTACTTTAGGGGCCTAACGCAAATTCACAGACGCATATGATATTGTTCATTACAATTTGACTACAAAGATCACCATTCAAATAACAAAACGATCAAATGGAAAAATGAACGAACAAACAAAAAAATGAATACACTTGATAATGTTAACCCTAATTACCGGTAAAATTTCAGCGAAAACGCTCGCTACATTTGACATGCTCGCAATCGTTTCGACTTTGAGTTCACCAGACCGCATGGTCAGCCATTTTGTACATACATAGTCTTGATCCAAGACGTCCAATCGCTGTTCGTAGTGCGCCCCCACACGACTGATTCACACCATCACAATTACCCACTCAGCGTGTGTACGTAAAAAAACGCATCTAAAGTGTTCATTAAAGTGAATTAAATAATCATATTGGGCACAAGAATGGGACTTAAGGATGATGTTCAGTAGAGACAAATATTTGTTATAGTGGTGTTCGTTATAGTGGCATTCCACTGTATTCCATTGACTGGCAAATAAACCATGAAGAAACCCGAATACCTTGGAATATCATTATGGCATCTTACTTACCCACGACATAAATGTAGATAGATCGACTGAATGAGTGTCTTGGCAGGGTTCGGATGCTCACTTCCCAGTGCAGCCCTGGGTAGAACTGACTGGCGTGGTACCGCCTGGCCTCGTCGAAGAAACTTCGGCCCTTCTCGTCCTGAGTCACGACCTTGTCATCTTTGACCTGGCTGTGGAGGAACTCCCAGGGCAGGAGCGGCAGCCGTACGTGCTCGAAGATCTCCCCGACCCGTTTTAAGCGGTCCTCGGGGCTGTGCCTGAGGTAGCGCATGACGGCCTCGTAGACGTCCTCTTCCTTGGGCACGTTGAGGGCGTCCCGTTTGATCAGGTCGATGCAGTCTTCCACAGTCAGGTGCAGGAATTCCTCCTGATGGGCGACCTGCCCGAAGTTCTGCTGGGCGAAGATGTCGGCCGCCTGCTGCAGCTCGAAGCAGCCGTGCCTCTCGGCGAAGCTGCGGATGCCGAGGCAGTTTGACGGGTGCATCTGCGTTTTCAAGAAGGCACAGCACGCGCTGATGACCTGATCGATCTGCAGGATGCAGGCTGCCTTCAGTACTGACTGGACATTCTCCTCCGTGATGTCCACCCGGGCCGAGTAGGCAAAGTTGACGATCTCGGCGATGGCCACGCTGTCCATGTCCTGAATGGTGACCGTCTTCTCGCGACACTCCTTCAGCTCGCTGGTGAACATGGCATTGAAGTACGGGCTGCAGGCGGCCAGCACCAGCCGGTGGGCCTGGATGGCGTGGCCCTGGACCATCAGCGTCACGTCGCACAGGTCCCGGCGCTGGTGCATGGCGTTCATCATCGCCAGCATCTCCACGGCATGCTGGTGCCGCATCAGCAGCGTGTCGTCGGTCTCGCTGCTGCTGATCACCTCGTCCTGGATGCGGACTCGCTTGTTCGGCAGCCAGGCCACGCCCTTCTGGGTGAAGGGAGGGGTCTCACTCTCCTCAAGTAGCTCAGGAATGTTAGCAGCCATTACACAGTCCTTGGATCCGAAGGTGTAATATCATAACTCTTACCCAGTTACCGGGACAAAAATCTGTGACAAAAAAACAAACATGTTCTTTAGGATTTGAAGTTTTGCATGGTGGAGAGACTAGAATGAGTAAGACTTCCGGAGACAACATATAGTAAAACACTCTTTTTGGACGGTTGAAAGATGTGTGGTCCTGAAAAGGACAGGGGCCAATTTCATAGAGCTGCTTAGCACAAAAAAATGCTTAGCACAAAAATAGCTTGCCCAATATTAAAAACAAACCACTATTGAAAATTCCATTTGATATTCATGGTCAGCGAACAACAGCCAAAGATCAATTGCAAGTGATAGACAACACACAGAAATTTGGTTGTTAATCCTGTTTTTACTAAGACGGAAATGTCAAGCTTAGCTAATTTTTGTGCAAAGCAGCTCTATGAAATTGGCCCCTGATCACCGTTATTCTTTGGCCAATTCTTGATATGTCATGCCGGCCTTCTTTCTCCAAGGGTCCGTTCTAACTTTTAATTGGCCAATCAGAGACAGAGTAAGGGAACGGTAATTTGCCGGGAAATAGCATTTGCAGAAAGAATGATGGTGCTGACAAAATATATGGAAAGAATTCCACTGACGGCCATCACTTGTGCACAAACCTATGGGACCAACAGAGGGCGTTTTGATAAAAATGGCTACCGCTGCATTCGAAGTGTATAATTGTAGGTAAAAAAACCCTGAAGATTTCACTTTTTTAGATAAGCTAGGCCTACACCAGTTTTCACTCCTGAGATTGAAGTTCATCATGACTTGCATCAAATAAGTTAACTCTTGGAGGAAATAACCCTGTTTCCGTCATGGCCGTCAGTGGAATTCTTTCCCTACTGCTACTACTTGTAATAGCAGTGCTAAAACTGTTTACAATTACAGTGCTAGCCTAGGACTCGAGTAGGGCTTTACTAGTAAAGACGTCAGTACAGTAGTATAGTACTGCGCCTGTGGTACTGCCATTGCACTCGACACTGCTGAGCCGAGTGCTGGCATAAAATAAATCGGGTTAAAAATGGTAACATGTGATATTTTACGCACGATACTTACGATGTTCAAATGCACATGAGATTGCAGCGCACAACAAGGAAAATCACAGGGGAAAAACCGCGATTCTAGCAAAGTTGAAGATGAAAGTTGTTGCTGATTTGTTGTGATAGCATACATGTCAATTGTCATGTATACAGTTAATTAAAATTACACAAGGTAACGCAGAAACACACCTAATTGAATAGTGAGACTGTCGCCAAGCACAAAGCGTCGTTTTCCAATAAAGGGAGACTAGGCTCCAGACTTTATCGTCCGTTTCCATTTTTATGTAGGGGTAAATCTCAAAGGTTCATCTTTAAGAATCAAAATTTGATGAATAACTTATTAAAAAACATACATTTTAACGTCTTTAATTGAACATTTAGAAATATTATTAGACTTATTGTAACAATTTTTAGCTCATTTTAACAGGAAATTTTTTAAGGTAACGAGATAAAAAATTAAAACCCCTAGTTTTGCCCGAGTTGTGGGCTAGTCCTAAAATGCCATGTGCAAGATGTGTAGTCGTGGTTCAAGATGTTTCTGTTAAAGGTCATATAGTATCATACTTTGGTAAGAGACCGATTTTAACAGAAAAGTTCACAGATTTACGTATAACGTGTATTTATCCAGAAAATTAGTAAAATAACGACCGAAAATCTTTTTGATCTTTTAAAAGATCAAAAATAAAAGAGAAAAGATTTAAGAAATACTGTGGCCGTTTTTCACGATTTTCTAAAACAAATTGGGCACCGTATTGGACTGAAATGCCCATGAATCTGTATTTCTTTGAAAAAAACCAAAGTATGATACTACCTTTAAAACTCGATGCCCGATCAGCGGTTTACAGTCAGAATGATCAACATTAACGTCTCGATTTAATACTACGATACCAATACAAACTTCAAATACCGATAGAGGGCTCACTATCTTCAATGCATGAAGCAAGTTGTTAGCACGTGAACTTCTGAAGTATTTTGCTGCTAAGGCTAAGCCTAATTTTAGTTTATTTACAATCATGGAGAGCTCTAGCACGGAGCACGGTGTTGCTCAAGATCTTCAAGTTGGCAAGAAGGAAGACGTCGCCATGGTGACAGAGAAGACACTGAATACTGAGGAAAAAGACCGAATAATGAAGATGCTGAACGAGCGACAAGGAGCTGCAAGAATTAAGTCCGAGTAAGTTAAGCCATCATATCATGTAATTTACGAGTTCAATGCATTTCATTCCCTGAAGAAGGTGCATCGCACCGAAAAAAAGCTTGGGTCATCTATTACTTTTGTGTGCACTGTTTTAACTCTATCTTCTATGTTCTTATATGATTCCAATTTCCAGTGCAACGCAGCAACTTTTTCTTACAAATCAGCAATAATCAAATATTTTTTTTTTAATGGATTTAAAAGTTAGTCCGAAGTGACATTTTGAAAACCTGGTTTGATGGTTGCAGTTTCAAAGACGTGAACACGGTTCGAGGCATGAACTGTATGTTTTTCAGACTCAAGAGAAACAATGGATTCTTTGATACAATACATGCAATGCATGTGTTAATCAGCGACTCGCATGCACACTTTCTGTGCTCATGCGATCGTGAAAAATTATTTGTACCGTGTAGTTTATGTCAACATACATGGAGGCGGTTCATGAAACACAGAACTTTGAGAATTACTCTCAACAGTATTATTCATGATATTAATTATTATTGTCATTGTCATGTATTCCACTTGAGTTTTTTTATTCATTGTTTAATATCCCATTTTGTTCACTAAAGGTTTATCAACTTCGATAAGTTCAGCATGAAGTATGGCGATGCAAGCTCCAAGCGGCCGTCAGCAAGTAATGAAGAAGACAAGAGGCGCCTTGAAGGGGATGCAGAGAAAACAGAACCACCGGCCAAAAAGGCCCGAGGGAGGAATCGCAATCGGCGATTTAAGAGGAAGTGGGTGACCATCGACAAAAAGCTCTGCCGTGCCATTATATCTGGAGAAGAGTGCCAGTTCGGAGACAAGTGCGGCTATGCCCACGACCTGTCTGCCAAGGGTGCCGCCAGGCAGCCAGACATCGCCGACCGCTGCTACAACTTTGAGACTTTCGGGAAGTGCCGTTACGGCGTTATCTGCCGCTTTGGCAGCACCCACCTGACCGAGGACTTCAAGAACATCGTAGATGATGAGAAATACGCTGCAAGTGTGGACAAGTCCGCCACTTCAAACGGTTTGCCGATTGACCTCAAAGTCAAGCTCCGTAAGAAGAACATGACGTACCCTAGAGCCGAAAAGTTCCTGTCGCAGCTGGCCAAGTCGAAGATGAAGAAAATGCCAAATGACAGCAGTAACGGGAACGCCGGTCCCTTGCAGAGTGCGAGTACCGTTCCCTCGGACTCTGATCAAGCCAAGCCATCTACACCAGCCCAGGCCGACCAGAGCAGCATGAATTTTCATCAGGATCCGACAGCCAATCAGGATTGCCTGTCTGCTGATGAGACAACTGCAACAGCCAATGAAGTGCAAGGAGGCAGCGCTCCTGCGTCGTCTGTTGCTCCTGAGCCAGCAGCCTGTCAAGACAGTAGCGTCGGTGAAACACTACCGCCACCATCCGGTGTCGTCACTGATGAAGATGTCATCAAACTGAGGAAATTTGAGAAGAAGCAGCTGCAGTTTGATGGCAAATCATACCTGGCTCCTCTTACAACGGTACGTACTGACAGGTTGCAGCATTGCTAATGCTGCGCATATCTTCGTAAACGATCCTTGGGATAAAGTGGTGCTTGAGTGGTTTCGTGGCTTCTGACTGCCAAACAAACCAAGATCATTGGGGACACCGCCCTCATAGGGTGGATAGCTCAGTTGGTAAAAGCACTGGTATGGTGTTCCAGAGGTCCCACTCCAGTCAATGTTTCTCTGTTCACTATTTAATGACTACATGTATTCATTAAGTTAATTTTTTGGCAAGGAGCAGCTTAAAAGCAAATTCCTTTGAGCAAATACTCATCTTGCCTTGATTTGCATTCCTGAAGGGACAAGACCACTGTTAAGACTATCGGTAGAGGTCCACACAAAGGTAGACTATCGGTTGAGGTCCACACAAAGGTAGACTATCGGTAGAGGTCCACACAAAGGTAGACTATCGGTTGAGGTCCACACAAAGGTAGACTATCGGTAGAGGTCCACACAAAGGTAGACTATCGGTAGAGGTCCACACAAAGTAGACTATCGATAGAAGCCCACACAAAGGTAGACTATTGGTAGAGGTCCACACAAAAGTAGTATATCGTTAAGAGATCCACACAAAGGTAGACTATCGGTAGAGGTCCACACAAAGGAAGACTATCGGTAGAGGTCCACACAAAGGTAGACTATCAGTAGAGGTCCACACAAAGGTAGACTATCGGTAGAGGTCCACACAAAGGTAGACTATCAGTAGAGGTCCACACAAAGGTAGACTATCAGTAGAGGTCCACACAAAGGTAGACTATCAGTAGAGGTCCACACAAAGGTAGATTATCGTTAAAGGGTGGCTGCAATGATATTTAATAACATTTACCAAATTAATTTAATCAATAAAAAAAAAAAAAAATTACATTTAAATAAAGTTTATTTTTGTTTTCCCCATATATGGTAATTTTCTTTCTCGAAATAAACCACACCCCATTAGCATTATGTGTCCACGCCCCACCCCCTAATACAGGATTTTGATTGTCGTCAGTGACGCGGGAACCAGCTTAGCATTACTTGATGGCTTGTGAACCAGCTACCGAGTTCCCGAGATGACGTCACGACGTTCCACCCTCCCAGTTAATAAAATGATTTTAACACCAACATGAGGGAGGCTAAAAATACGACAGCCACACAGCTGCGTTTTAAAGACTTTATTCCATCAATATATAAGCAAAAACATCCATTGCAGTCACCCTTTAAGAGATCCACACAAAGGTAGGGTCCTTATCCCCCAACTTGCACTGCTGCAGTGGATGATTTGTATATTTAAGACATCGCCTCTGCCCCTGATGACTGTACCTTTCTGGATCATGTTTGCTATTAAAGTTGTTTTTTTCTTTTCCACCAGGTTGGTAATCTCCCCTTCCGCCGGGTCTGCAAGCGGCTCGGTGCGGACATCACTTGTGGCGAGATGGCCATGTCCATCAACCTTCTGCAGGGTCAGCCATCGGAGTGGGCCCTGCTCAAGCGCCACTCCTCCGAGGATATGTTTGGAGTTCAGGTCAGTAATAATCTCCTTGATTGGTTAGTTGATTGGTTGATATTTTTTCCTTGAGCACTTGAGTGATAATAGGGATCAGTGGATTAATTTGGGGAAGTTAGTTGATTGATTGGCTGATTAGGAAATGGATTGATTGATTGGTTGATATTTTTTCCTTGATTGATTTGGGATCGGTGGATTGATTTTGGGAAATTAGTTGACTGATTGCCTGATTAGGAAATGGGTAAGTTGATTGGTTGATTTTTTTTCTTGACTGATTGGGGATTGGTTGATTGATTTGGCGAAGTTAGTTGATTGATTGGCTGATTGAGAAATTGGTTAGTTGAATGGACTTTTTTGGTTGATGTTTTATCCTTGATTGATTAGGGATCGGTGGATTGATTAGGATTCGGTGGATTGATTTTGGAAAAATTAGTTCATTGATTGGCTGATTAGGAAATGGGTTAGTTGATTGGTTAATATTATTTCCTTGATTGATTAGGGATCGGTTGATTGATTTGGGGAAATTAGTTGATTGGTTGATTTTATTACATGTTTTAACAATTGGTTGATTGGCTGATTGATTAGTGGATCACCTGGAGTTGAAGTTGGTCGGATGGCCATTGGTTGATCAGTCAGTCATTTAAGTGGAACTTTATCAATATCCACCAAATGGTCATTTTTTTTCAGCTTTTCTCTAATATTATCCTATTTGTGTGATTTTATTATTTCTCACAGTTGGCTGGCTACTTCCCGGACACTATCAGCAAATGTTCCGAGTTGATCAACACGTACTGCGATGTTGACTTTGTTGATCTGAATGTGGGCTGTCCTATCGATCTGGTTTTTCAAAAGGCAAGTGACTATTCCAGCCCTATCCCTGCAAAGAGTGTAATGTGTGTGTAGCCACATTGTACGCCCCTGTGGCCTAGTGGTCTGGCTTGTCGTATCGTATTCAGATTGTGGATTCGAATCCAGCCGTGAGCTAGTGGTGCTTGCGTCCTTTGGCAAGACGCTTTGTCACATATTGCCCTCCTTTTCACCCAGGAGTAAATGGGTACCTGTGAGGGTAGAGATGGCTTTGTGTGCCTGATTAGCCCCCTGTATACTCCCCAGGGAGTTGAGATGATTTTGGGAATGGGTGCATTCTTTTAGCTACAATAACACGGGTCAGTCCTTACTGGGAATGGTCGTGCTATACTGCACAAAACAAGCGAGAGAATGGTGTCGACCCGGGGGAGCTAAACGAATGCACCCAAAGTAATTGTAGCCCAATGACCAGGGATAATACTAATTAGCACTTAGAGGCTTTCGTCCCTTAATAGCATTAAGCGCTACATAAATATATGTCACATTATTTTAACAAATAGGGTATTAGGGAGACAGGTTAGCGTCTGAAAGTGAACATTTTGAAGACATCAGGAATACCGTATGGGAGACATTTCAAGGTATCAACTACCTTTTTGGTTACCCACATTTTAATAGAAGACAGAGAATGCTCTCAATATGAACATAGGTGCATTTCAAGTGCATTGGTTTGGAGGATGTTTAGATATAGGGAAGTAAAATTGTGTGCACTATGGGAATGTCTCCATCCCTGAAGTACCCATCCTCGGTTATTGTTATTATTTATTTATTATAATTATTTGTTTCCATGAAAATTTACATCTTCTGATACAGACAACTTCCTCCCTCTTTCATGGAGAAATCAAGAATCAGGCCGTGTCCCAATTCACTGGCTGCCGCTGTGGCTGCGGCAATTGGCAGCACGTCCATCTTGTTGCCACGTCCCAATTAAGTGGCTGCAACCGCGGCTGTGGCCGCGACGTCACGAATATCAAGCCACAAGGGAAGGTGACTTCGCTGTGGCCGGGCCAACTTTATATGGCAAGCCAAATGCCAAATAATTTGATAAACCCTATTTATCGGAGATAAACACGTTTTTCGCCAATTAACACTATATTCTGACATGATAAACACTGATTTTTGAGAAAAACTCTGTAGTAAACATAATTTATCTCGATAAAGATTGTTTTTCACCGATTAGCAGTGTTTATCGAATTATTGGGTATTAGGCTTGCCATATAAACCTCAGTTGTGCGTATGGATTCAAATCGTCCTGATGGCGCGTCTACGCAGCCGAAGGTGCTTCCCAATTCTACTGGCTGAATCCAGTTCGAAGACGCAGTTGCAGCCACGGCCGTAGTCAGTGGCCACAGCCAGTGAATTGGGACACGGCCTCAGATTCTTGACCAACCACCATTTTGAATATGTTTAACCTTTGACCTTTTCTTCACAGGGAGGTGGTAGTGCATTGATGGGCCGAGTTGGCAAATTTGAAGAGATCGTTCGTGGGATGGATGCGGTAAGTTTATACAGCGGAAAATGTTATTGCCAAACTACACCAGTCTGAGTATCACCCATTCTACTCCGTGTCACCACGTACGAACGTCTGATACATGCGTGCATGCAGCACATCAGCCAATTAGATCTGTTTTGAGAACATTTTCGTCAGGATCGTGACGGAGGATGATGATTGGTCAATTTCGCGCGACTACGCGGCAGCAGCTATCTTCGTGATGGACGTGCTTGCCAAACGGTACGATAGTAGATGCCCCCTGATTGGTCAAAACTTAGAACGGTCAGTGCTGGGTTGGCTTGCATATACATGTAATCAGGAAATCTGCACGCATGTGATAGACGCTTGCTCGCTGTACGGCACGTGCGTCTATCACATAGGCTACACCAGTATAGGGTGAGTCAAAAAGAACTTGACCAAGATTGGTGACGTTTTTAAAAAGAAACAAATGACACTAAACAAATCAGTAAAGCATCTAACAAGCACTCTCTCCTGCTTATTAAAAAAAAAATGAAACAAATTGATTATTCCTAAGAGGAGTTTTGTCTATTTTACTAAAAGTACTCATTTTGCAAGTTGTCCATAGAATGTTAATGCTTGACTGAATCTAAACATCTGAAAGGGTATAAATAATCATTTTAGCTGCGTACACAGTTAAAATGCGTATTTTTATTTTGTCAAGTATTCCATGGACAGCTTGCAAAATGAGTACCTACATTAAAATATACATAACTCGTCTTAGGAATGATCAATTTGTTTCAAGCTTTTTGACTGTATTGGTGATTCTCGAGAGATACTATTATTGGTTTTTGTTTTACCATTTTATATTCGCTGTTTGTTTTCAAGGTATTGGACGTGCCCGTCACTGTGAAACTACGTACTGGAATACAAGACAAGCACCATATCGCTCACAATCTGATACCGAAAATATACGACTGGGGTGCCTCACTTGTCACGGTGAGTCGCGTGTCCTCCATATTCCACATACTGTGGGCCTTTTCGAAACGGAGGCTCAGGCTCAGGCTCAGGCTCAGGCTCAGGCTCAGGCTCAGGCTCAGGCTCAGGCATCCATATGCTGAAATATAGGTTGTGGATTTTCATTGGAGCTGAAGCTCTGTTTTCCTTTTCAAACCAGAGAATCTACGTCTAAACCTCAGTCAAAAGCCTCTATTTTGGTACCCGCTATTTCAGAATGGATTTACAAAATGTTGCCAGAGCATTAGCCTGAGCCCCTGTTTCAAAAAGGCCCTATGAGTACACACAGTTGGCCTCCATATCCCACATACATTACTATTAGTACACATCCACATAGCCCCTTTCAGTATCATACTTTACACAATCTATGAGCTTGCAATATCAAAATGTTGACTGATAATGTTTGCCAAAATAATTTTTTGTTTCTCATATGAAATGATAAAACATTGCTTTAGCTCCATGGTCGAACCCGCGAGCAGCGCTACACACGGAGTGCCGATTGGAGCTACATTCGACAGTGCGTGGAGGCTGCTAGGCCGCATCCTCTTATAGGTATGTTGATTGTGCCGGTATGCTTACTCTTCTTGGAGTTAGGAGGGCCCGACGTTTCGATCCTAGCAGGATCTTTTTCAAAGGGAGTTAGGTGGGCCAGACGTTTCAATCCTAGCAGGATCTTTCTCAAAGGGAGTTAGGAGGGCCCGACGTTTCGATCCTAGCAGGATCTTTCTCAAAGGGAGTTAGGAGGGCCCGACATTTCGATCCTAGCAGGATCTTTCTCAAAGGTAGTTAGGTGGGCCCGACGTTTCGATCCTAGCAGGATCTTTCTCAAAGGGAGTTAGGAGGGCCCGACGTTTCGATCCTAGCAGGATCTTTCTCAAAGGAAGTTAGGAGGGCCCGACGTTTCGATCCTAGCAGGATCTTTCTCAAAGGGAGTTAGGTGGGCCAGACGTTTCGATCCTAGCAGGATCTTTCTCAAAGGGAGTTAGGAGGGCCCGACGTTTCAATCCTAGCAGGATCTTTCTCAAAGGGAGTTAGGAGGGCCCGACGTTTCGATCCTAGCAGGATCTTTCTCAAAGGGAGTTAGGTGGGCCAGACGTTTCGATCCTAGCAGGATCTTTCTCAAAGGTAGTTAGGTGGGCCCGACGTTTCAATCCTAGCAGGATCTTTCTCAAAGGGAGTTAGGAGGGCCTGACGTTTCGATCCTAGCAGGATCTTTCTCAAAGGGAGTTAGGTGGGCCAGTCGTTTCGATCCTAGCAGGATCTTTCTCAAAGGGAGTTAGGAGGGCCTGACGTTTCGATCCTAGCAGGATCTTTCTCAAAGGGAGTAAGGTGGGCCCGACGTTTCAATCCTAGCAGGATCTTTCTCAAAGGGAGTTAGGCGGGCCTGATGTTTCGATCCTAGCAGGATCTTTCTCAAAGGGAGTTAGGAGGGACCGACGTTTCGATCCTAGCAGGATCTTTCTCAAAGGTAGTTAGGTGGGCCTGACGTTTCGATCCTAGCAGGATCTTTCTCAAAGGGAGTTAGGAGGGCCCGACGTGTCAATCCTAGCATGATCTTTCTCAAAGGGAGTTAGGTGGGCTAGACGTTTCAATCCTAGCAGGATCTTTCTCAAAGGGAGTAAGGTGGGCCCGACGTTTCGATCCTTGCAGGATCTTTCTAAAAGGGAGTTAGGTGGGCCCAACGTTTCGATCCTAGCAGGATCTTTCTCAAAGGGAGTTAGGAGGGCCCGACGTGTCAATCCTAGCATGATCTTTCTCAAAGGGAGTTAGGTGGGCTAGACGTTTCAATCCTAGCAGGATCTTTCTCAAAGGGAGTAAGGTGGGCCCGACGTTTCGATCCTAGCAGGATCTTCCTCAAAGGGAGTTAGGTGGGCCCGATGTTTCGATCCTAGCAGGATCTTTCTCAAAGGGAGTTAGGAGGGCCCGACGTGTCAATCCTAGCATGATCTTTCTCAAAGGGAGTTAGGTGGGCCCGACGTTTCGATCCTAGCAGGATCTTTCTCAAAGGTAGTAAGGAGGGCCCGACGTTTCGATCCTAGCAGGATCTTTCTCAAAGAGAGTTAGGTGGGCCCGATGTTTCGATCCTAGCAGGATCTTTCTCAAAGGGAGTTAGGTGGGCCCGACGTTTCGATTCTAGCAGGATCTTTCTCAAAGGGAGTTAGGAGGGCCCTACGTTTCGATCCTAGCAGGATCTTTCTCAAAGGGAGTTAGGTGGGCCAGACGTTTCAATCTTAGCAGGATCTTTCTCAAAGGGAGTTAGGAGGGCCTGACGTTTCAATCTTAGCAGGATCTTTCTCAAAGGGAGTTAGGAGGGCCTGATGTTTCAATCTTAGCAGGATCTTTCTCAAAGGGAGTTAGGTAGGCCTGATGTTTCGATCCTAGCAGGATCTTTCTCAAAAGGAGTTAGGTGGGCCCAACGTTTCGATCCTAGCAGGATCTTTCTCAAAGGGAGTTAGGTAAGCCTGACGTTTCAATCTTAGCAGGATCTTTCTCAAAGGGAGTAAGGAGGGCCTGACGTTTCAATTTTAGCAGGATCTTTCTCAAAGGGAGTTAGGTGGGCCCGACGTTTCAATCTTAGCAGGATCTTTCTCAAAGGGAGTTAGGTGGGCCCAACGTTTCGATCCTAGCAGGATCTTTCTCAAAGGGAGTTAGGTAGGCCTGACATTTCAATCTTAGCAGTATCTTTCTCAAAGGGAGTTAGGAGGGCCTGACGTTTCGATCCTAGCAGGATCTTTCTCAAAGGGAGTTAGGTAGGCCTGACGTTTCAATCTTAGCAGGATCTTTCTCAAAGGGAGTTAGGAGGGCCTGACGTTTCAATCTTAGCAGAATCTTTCTCAAAGGGAGTTAGGTAGGCCTGATGTTTCGATCCTAGCAGGATCTTTCTCAAAGGGAGTTAGGTGGGCCCGACGTTTCGATCCTAGCAGGATCTTTCTCAAAGGGAGTTAGGTGGGCCCAACGTTTCGATTCTAGCAGGATCTTTCTCAAAGGGAGTTAGGTGGGCCCAACGTTTCGATCCTAGCAGGATCTTTCTCAAAGGGAGTTAGGTGGGCCCGACGTTTCGATCCTAGCAGGATCTTTCTCAAAGGGAGTTAGGTAAGCCAGACGTTTCAATCCTAGCAGGATCTTTCTCAAAGGGAGTTAGGTAGGCCCGATGTTTCGATCCTAGCAGGATCTTTCTCAAAGGGAGTAAGGTGGGCCCGACGTTTCAATCTTAGCAGGATCTTTCTCAAAGGGAGTTAGGTGGGCCCGACGTTTCGATCCTAGCAGGATCTTTCTCAAAGGGAGTTAGGTGGGCCCAACGTTTCGATTCTAGCAGGATCTTTCTCAAAGGGAGTTAGGTGGGCCGGACGTTTCGATCCTAGCCGGATCTTTCTCAAAGGGAGTTAGGTGGGCCGGACATTTCGATCCTAGCAGGATCTTTCTCAAAGGGAGTTAAGTGGGCCCGCCGTTTCAATCCTAGCAGGATCTTTCTCAAAGGGAGTAAGGTGGGCCAAGACGTTTCAATCTTAGCAGGATCTTTCTCAAAGGGAGTTAGGTGGGCCTGACGTTTCAATCTTAGCAGGATCTTTCTCAAAGGGAGTTATGTGGGCCCAACGTTTCGATTCTAGCAGGATCTTTCTCAAAGGGAGTTAGGTGAGCCGGACATTTCGATCCTAGCAGGATCTTTCTCAAAGGGAGTTAAGTGGGCCCGACGTTTCAATCCTAGCAGGATCTTTCTCGAGGGCCTCAGGTTCGATCCTAGCAGGATCTTTCTCAAAGGGAGTTAGGTGGGCCCGACGTTTCGATCCTAGCAGGATCTTTCTCAAAGGGAGTTAGGTGGGCCCGACGTTTCGATCCTAGCAGGATCTTTCTCGAGGGCCTCAGGTTCGATCCTAGCAGGATCTTTCTCAAAGGCTAAAGGAGAATCCTGCTTGGATCGAAATGTCAGGCCCTTGAGAAGGATCCTGCTAGGATCAAAATGTCTGGCCCTCGAGAAAGATCCTGCTAGGATAAAAATGTCAGGCTCTCCTAACTCCAGACAAGTTTGTGCTGAGAACAAAACACCTTTGTGGTGGTCTATCAATTTTGATTGTCACTTTGAATTTGAATTTGAATTTGTTCGTGTTTTGTGTTTCCCAGGTAACGGAGACATCTTATCCTACGAAGATGTCCAGAGACACCTGGAGAATTCAGGCGCAGCTAGCGTCATGGTCGCTCGGGGAGCCCTCATCAAACCCTGGGTCTTCACGGAGATCAAAGAGCAAAGGTCAGCATGAATAATGCATACTTCAGTTGAATTTTAGGCGATGCTATTGGTTAATTGGTTAATGAATATGCATGTTTAAGGTCATCACTGTGTGTCCATTGGATGGATTGAGGAATGCTTAGAACTGCTACTGAATATTCATGTTTGTTTCCTTCATCTGATTGGCTGATCATATTTCTACACGGTTTGCCATTGGCTGGCCCAGAAGGTACGCCTTCAGGCATGAATATCCATGTTTGTTGATTTCTTCATCAATCATTGGATTGGCCTGCAAGTTTACCATCGACTGGTCCTGAAAGGGTATTTTGATTTATGAATATTCATGCCTGTTATTTATGCATGAATATTCATGAGTGCATCTTTCATTTGATTATACATGTATATCTGCAAATGAAGAGGTCATTTCCAAAAGGCACTTAAATCAATTTTTAGTCACAATTGAGTAAACAGCAAAAAAAACACCAGGTCACCCTGTGAGTATAAGGTCGAAAAAAAAATTGTTGTGTTGCCCTCAGCGACCGACCGTAAAATGCCAAAACTTTGGGTCGGGATTTTTTTTTCTTTTTTTTTCTCCGAGTCCTAAAGTATAAAAACTCACAATTTTTGACAGAAAATGTAAGATTTAGCAGTAAAAAGCGTGTCTCCTCAAAACGACCCAAGACCTTTGATTAATAAGCCCTGGTGACCATACATCCTCTAATTATTCTTAATAATAAAGTTTTAAAGTCGGCAAAAAACAAAACAAAAAAATCGACCAACCGACCCAAAATTTAAATTTTTTCACTTGAGGGCAACACAACAATTTTTTTTCGGCCTTATTTGTTTGATGCTGACTACCGGTAGTCAGAATTTAGGGATATTTGAAGAAAAGTCCATTTGTAATTGGCTTTTCCGATTTCAATCGGAAAAGGTATTGCTTTTGTTCTGTTTTTTTTTCTTTTTGGCTTTTCCGTGTTCAACGGAAAAGGTATTGTTTTTGTTCTGATTTTTTTTTTTACTTTCTTCTTCTTCTTCTTCTTCTTCTTGTCGTTGGAATTCCTATAGACAAAGCACAGGGGCATTCTCGGTGGCACTTTAGCCACTTTTAAATTGCCGATTTTAACCAAACTTGGTGAAAACAAAGTCCCCATAGGGTAGTTGTGTCCCGAAACTTTTCGTCATCATGACGTCATCAGGTGTCACGTGACAGTGTCTTAAAGGGGCAAACTTCAGACATCAATTATGAACGAACCCTAAGTCCGATTGAGTTGAAACTTGGTATGTATCTAAGTCGGGAAGTGTTATATCGAAAAATTGCAATGACGTCATCGTGACGTCATTCCCTGATTTTTTATGATTTATTGAAATTTTGGGTCATTAAAGTTCTTTTAACGATATCTAGTAAACGAAACAAGATATCTTTGAATTTCTTTTTGATAATTCTTCAGCATACACCATAGATGAACACTGCATAGACAAAAATTCTGTGACGTCATCATGACGTCATAAAAAATGCGATTTTTATAACGCATAGCAGGAACGGCCGATCGCCTTGAAAATTGGTAGGTTGGTAAAGTGGAGGTTCGGGGTCGTAATTATGAAGTTACGTCAAGACAGCTTCATTTTTTAATTTTTTATGATTTTTTAAAATATTTTTCACGCTAGCCCATTGACTTGTACGTAAAAATATTGGTCATTAAATGCAAGGCGCGGGCATTTGGTTGCTTGCCTGTGTTATATATGCCGTATTTATTTTCATTTCCTTATCATAGTTGCCAGCGTAAATACTGTTTTGACAAGACAACTACGCATGCGTAATAATCTACCTTTCAAGTAATGCATGAATCGAGCACACGGTTTTGAATGGCGCCCTCTTTGGATTAAATCAAGAAACTGCGGTGGTGTCAGTATGTTATTTGAAAATCAACAAAAAATCAACGGTTTGAGATATTAAGTTGATTCTTTCACCAAATGTGATTGTTAGGCAAGGTCTTTCTTTGTGATACATTGCTTGACCTCTGTGACCTCTACTTCCGGTCAAGCAGGAAGTAGGTTCTCATTTAAAAGTGGTAAAAGCTATGATCATAATTCTTTCACCAAAAGTGAATGTTAGGCAAGGTCTTTCTGTGTGACATATTGGTTGACCCCTGTGACCTCTACTTCTGGTCAAACAGGAAGTAGCGCCTCATTTGAAAGTGCTAACAGCTATGATCATGATTCTTTCACCAAAAGTCAATGTTAGGCAAGGTCCTGCATTTGTATTTCATAGCTTGACCCCTGTGACCTCTACTTCCGGTCAAACAGGAAGTAGGTCTTCATTTAAAAGTGTTAAGAGCTTTGACCATGATTCGTTCACCAAAGGTCAATGTTAGGCAAGGTCTTTCATTTGTGTAACATTGCTTGACCTTTGTGACCTCTACCTCTGGTCAAGCAGGAAGTGGCTTATCATTTAAAAGTGGAAAGAGCTATGATCATGATTCTTTAACCAAAAGTGAATGTTATGCAGGGTCTTTATTTGTGACACATTGCTTGACCTGTGTGACCTCTACTTCCGGTCAAACAGGAAGTAGCTCCTCATCTAAAAGTGGTAAGAGCTATGATCATGATTCTTCCACCAAAAGTCAATGTTAGGCAAGGTCTTTCTTTGTGACACAATTCTTATTGACAAGCAATTTGTTTCCTCAACCCTGCAACAAATGGGTAAAATTTTTAGTTTTCTACATTGAAATATGGATACTTTTAAATATGCGGAAAAGCCATGTGTTCTGTTTTCAACAGACACAACCTCTAGTTTCTTCTTCTTCTTCTTCTTCTTCTTCTTCTTCTTCTTCTTCTCCTCAACTCGTATAGACTTTGTACACAAATTTTGTCGGCGGCACTTTGGTAGTTTTTTAACAGCCGATTTTAACCAAACTTGGTCTGAAGGAAGTCCATATAGGGTAGTTGTCTCCCGAAACTTTTCGTCATCATGACGTCATCAGGTGTCATGTGACAAGCGATTTGAATTTAATAATCAAAATCTTTAAAAATCAACAAAAAATCAACGGTTGGAGATATTAAGTTGATTCTTTCACCAAAAGTGATTGTTAGGCAGGGTCTTTCTTTGTGACACATTGCTTGACCTTTGTGACCTCTACTTCCGGTCAAACAGGAAGTAGCTCCTCATTTAAAAGTGGTAAGAGCTCCCCTCATGATTCTTTCACCAATAGACAATGTAAGGCAAGGTCTTTCAATTGTGACACATTGCTTGACCTCTGTGACCTCTACTTCCGGTCAAACCGGAAGTAGCTCCTCATTTAAAAGTGGTAAGAGCTATGATCATGATTCTTTCACCAATAGACAATATTAGGCAAGGTCTTTCATTGTGAAACATTACTTGACCTCTGTGACCTCTACTTCCGGTCAAACAGGAAGTGGCTCCTCATTTAAAAGTGGTAAGAGCTATGATCATGATTCTTTCACCAATAGACAATGTTAGGCATGGTCTTTCATTTGTGACACATTGCTTGACCTCTGTGACCTTTACTTCCGGTCGAACAGGAAGTGGCTCCTCATTTAAAAGTGGTAAGAGCTATGATCATGATCTTTTCACCAATAGACAATGTTAGGTAGGGTCTCTCATTTGTGACACATTGCTTGACCTCTGTGACCTCTACTTCCGGTCAAACAGGAAGTAGCTCCTCATTTAAAAGTGGTAAGAGCTATGATCATGATTATTTTTAAAAAAAAAGGACAATGTTAGGCATGGTCTTTCAATTGTGACATATTGCTTGACCCCTGTGACCTCTACTTCCGGCCAAACAGGAAGTAGCTCCTCATTTAAAAGTCGTAAGAGCTAGGATCATAATTATTTTGCCAAAAGGCAAATAATGTTAAAGAAATTCGTTTTCAGTGACAACATTCTTATTGATAGCAATATATATCATATGCGGAAAAGCCTTATGTGCTGTTTTTAACAGCCATAAACTCTAGTTTTTACTTGTTTTTCGTCCTCACACTTGCATGATCTTCATTGAACCTCACCCCACAGACACTGGGATATCTCGGCAAACGAGAGACTGGTCATCCTGAAAGAATTCACCAATTATGGCATGGAACACTGGGGCTCAGACAATGAGGTGAGACGTGCATATAAGGCCTGATCCCATTGGTGGCCATCCAGGGAGAATCGGGCGGAGAGCCAATCACGGCTCAGAACAAGGGCTTTACGATACTCATGTCGTATCTTTTAAGAGAGATCATTTGATTGGTTGATTGATTCAATTAAAGGCATAATACAGGGTTGGTAAATGTGACAGAGCAGCTGCAGACTGTTCATAATTTGATTTGTCATGGAATAAAAACCAAACCTGTGAAATTTTCAACTCATGTCATCATCAGAAACTGTAGAAAACAGTGAAAAACGCTCACGGTATTTTCAAATCTATTCACAGGAGTTTTGTTTCTCACCCCGAGATCAAAACTGTTTTCGGTCGTTGTTTTACTAATTTCTGAATAAATAAGGCATTTCAGTCAGAAATATTTTAATAGTATGTTTCTACCAGCACCATCTTCATACCCGGAAAGTTATACAGTGTATGTAAATCTGTGAACATTTCTGTTTGGGTATGTTAGTAAACCTGTACGGTACCTTTAAAAGTACTATACTTTGGTAACATACCCAAACAGAAATCTCCACGGGTTTTAATACCTATAACTTAAATGGTATAAAGATGGTGATGGTAGAAACATGCTTTTAAAATTGTCCTGCCTGAAACGCTGTATTTATCCAGAAAAGGGTAAAAGAGTATGACCAAAATTTGTTTTGATCTTTTAAAGATAAAAAATAACAGTGACAAGATTTAAATGACACTGTGGGAGTTTTTCACTTTTTTCTCAAAAAGTTGGCACTGCGTGAGACTGAAAATTTCACAGATGACTGGTACTGTATCTTCCATAATTTTTTTCACCATAAATTTTTCACTGTCCTCAGGGAGTTGAGAAGACTCGTCGCTTCCTCCTGGAGTGGCTGTCTTTCCTCCATCGTTACATCCCCGTGGGCCTGCTGGAGCAGGTGCCGCAGAAGATCCAGGAGCGGCCGCCGTACTACGTGGGACGCAACACCCTGGAGACCTTGATGTCAAGCGCCAACTGCGCTGACTGGGTCAAGATCAGGTGAGCCAAGGGTCATTTCCACAACCTCGGCTCCAGCTCAGGCTCTGGCTTCGTCTCTGTCATCCATATGCTGAAAATACAGGCTGAGGGTTTTTTGATAGAAGCTGAAGCTCTCTGCTTTTTTTTCAAACCAGAGAATCTACTTCCACACCACAGCCAAAAGTCTCTGTTTTGGTCCCCGTTATTTTACAATGGATTCACAAAATGGAGCTGGAGCTGGAGCTGAAGCCGGAGCCGGAGCCTGAGCCTGAGCCTGAGCCTGAGCCTGAGTCAGAACCTGAGCCTGAGCCTGAGCCGGAGCGGAGGTTTAAAAATCTTGAAAGTGTCATTGGGAATGTTCTTAGTCTCTTGAATTGTCTCATGCTTAATAACGTATCCTCCCTCATATAATTATTTGCTGTATTGAGTCTCTCTCTTATTGTCACATTGCAGCATGAAGATTATGTGTGCTTTTAGGGTTCAATATCACAGTCACCATAGTGATTTGTATTGTGACATCACATGTTGCTTAGCAATTAAGATGAATTCACACTTACGATCGATCTTAGTGCTTCGTGAAATCATCCGCTGTCTCTATTTGTCTTTCACTTTTTCCTGGCATTAAGGCGCTTTACATGAAAATTGCATTGAATTTTGATTCTGGCTAGTAACATTATTTCTTTTTACCGATTGAGACATTTTTGTTCTAAGCAAATATGTGTGCTTCAAAATTCTACAAAATCGTACCTGGGTACCATACTTAAGTTCTCAAAGGAAAGAAAATAGCATGATTGGTAGAACTATTTTACCTATTTTGTGTTCCTTCTTCGTTTATTCCTATTGTCTTTTCCTTTATCAACCCTCCTATCCAGTGAGATGCTGCTAGGTCCGGTACCAGATACCTTCCAGTTCCTACCCAAGCACAAAGCCAACTCCTACAGTTAAAAGACGCCTGGCAGGGTACCAGTCTATTATTGAAGGACTACCGGTAGTCTTGTTGTCAAGGCTACTCCTCAATAGGTCGCCAGAGGTGCAACTTTCAGATTTTAATCTGAAATCAGGTTTTTTATTCTATTTTAACCCCAATTTTGATTTTGTTCCCCTTAAAGTTAGTATCATACTTTGGTTTTTGTCAAAGAAGTACAGATTCATGGGCAAAAATATCAAGGAAGATACAGTCACAGTCATCTGTGAAAATTTCAGTCCCGTACGGTGCCCACTTTTTGAGAATGGTGAAAAACAGCCACAGTATTTCTTTAGTCTTTTCTCTTTTATTTTTGATCTTTTAAAAGATCAAAATGATTTTCGGTCTTTTTTTTACTAATTTCTGGATAAATACACCATTTCAGGCGGAAATATGTTAACGGTATGTTTCTACCACCACCATCTTCATACTCTGTAATAAAGTTATACGTAAATCTGTGAACATTTATGTTTTGGTGTCCAAAGTATGATACTACCTTTAAGCACCAAAAGCTTTGGTAAATAAAATCAGTATGCCAGCCAAAACTCCTTGTGAATATCATGCTCAGCAAACAATGGCCGAATACAAGTCAAAAGCAGTAAACATCACATGAAAATTTGGTTGGCAACCCTGTTTGATCAAGGAAGACTTTTCATGCTTAGGCAAATTTTGTGCTTAGGCAGCTCTATGAAATTGACCCCAGAGTAACAAAGAAGTGAAATGATTTTAGGATTATTTTTATAGCCAAACAAAGAATTACATTATTTTAAATATATTAAAGTCAACATTTTAATTATTGGTTTTTATGCAGTTTTGTCTCAAAACTCCGTTCTCCGTGTATTTTCTCAGAAGGCTGTCATATCATTCATTCACGTTTAGTTAGTTTGAAAAAAAAAAACATTTTTAGAACAGTATTGGAATAAGCAAAGAAGATTAAGGGGTGGGCGTCACCAAAAGCAAAGCATGGTGACAGTGGTTTATTGTACCTCTTTTGCATTTTATGAATCGTCATAGCAATATGTGTATGTATATCATTTGATTTTGCTTGATGCGTTTTGTAATTGAATGTCACATGAACGACATTACAATATGACAATTTTGCAATTTATGTAATTATGATTAGGGCGCCCCTTTTTAATTCTGTGGTTCTCATTTCCGACCTACCCATATTTTGGGCTCCGACCGAAGAAAAAAAAAATGGCATAATATAAAAATAATATGAAAAAAAAAAAGAATTCCCAGAATTTCTGGAGACAAAATATGTCTCCAAAAATTCTGGGAATTCTTTTTTTTTTTTGCCAATAGACCTCAAATTTTTATACTTTTTATCACTGAAATAGTACAAAAATATTCAAACGCGATTACAGTGAATACGTGAACATCATTTTCTTTAGGTTTTTGTGTATTCAGCCAGGTTTTTTTTTCCACCAAACTTTTTTTTTCGACCGACCGACCCTCTCTCAAGGTGAACAAGAAATGAGAACCAAAGTTTTAAAAAGGGGCGGCCTTATATTGATTAAAAAGCTGCATCCTCTTTGAGTGATCCTCCATTTACTGTTTCTCAGGTTGCAGCATTGCTAATGCCAGGCATATCTTAAATAACAGTATGTGAGTGGTTTCATGGCTTCCGACTGCCAAACGAACAAAGATATTTGACTATTAGGGACACCACCAACATAGGTCTGGATAGCCCAGATGGCAGAGCCCTGGAACAGTATTCCAGTGGTCACGGGTTCAAATACTGCTCTAGTCTTTTGTTTTCTGTGTTCCGACTTTCCAATGATTTATGTATCATGTTTATATACACAACTATCAATTTTTCCCATTTTTCCATTTTCTCATTTTAATATTATTCTTTCCTGAGTTTTATATGATCACATCATGCGGTTAAAGTTTAATAGCAAAAACAATGACGAACTTTATTGTGGTTTCAGACAGAAACGAAAAATTAACTTATTTTAAATCCGTAGACTAATAATTTCTATGCAAGAAATTATTTTGATTTCAGTTAATGAGGAAATAATTGAAACTGTTTTTTTGCTAAAAACTTTCAGACTTTCAGAAAGTGGGGTTCAACATTTCATTTTTAATTGATTAATTTAATCAATTGATGATTTGGAGAAATAACCACTAATTAATTTAGCTTAAAAATTTAAACATCATTTTGTTATGTGCAGATAGAGTTCTTTACAGACTCAGCAAATTTTCATTACATTCTTGTCATCTTATTCACCTACAAATCTCAACATTTTCCATTTTCATGGACCCCTAGAAAAAAAAATTTCAGTTCCTTTGGCATTAGTTTTGGTACAGTGACTTCTCCATTTTGATGTTGGAATAAATGTTTATTTGCAGTGCCAAACATAGCATAAGGACATTTAAGATCGTAAATCCTTTTGGAGAAATGTTGTTTTGTGACTTTTCATTGATATTAATTTGACTTATTTGAGAAGAGGAATGGTTGAAATAGAATAAAAAAATAATAACTTTGTCAAATGATATGACATTTTTGTTTCATAAAAAGTTCTTTCAAAAAGTGATTATTGTGGACAAGTGGTTCCCAAAACTATAAAGTTATAGGAATGGAAAGCAACGTTTTATAGCTTCTACTGCTCCCAAACGATATTTTTGACTTTCAGCAAATGTTCCTGATTCCTTAAAACACCTCACATTGAAGAAATATTCTCCATTTTTTCAATGAAAAAGTATGTTTCAGAAACAACTTGTCCTTTCCTTTATAGTTTTAGGAACCATTTGTCCACAATTAACCAAGTTTACTACTTTTACTTAGATCCAGTGGGTTATGTACTCCTTTAATTTCAGTTCTACTGTCGAGTCCCAAAATTCCAAAATTAAAAAGGGAGTACAAGCGCCCAAGTCCCAGGCAGTTGGGCCTAACTTTAGGAGTCATCTTTTCAGTATTGCGTGAAAATTATTCCCATCAATGTCAATTCTCAAGTTTGCAATCGCTTGTAAAATCAGCAAAAAATCAGCATTCTTTGGCATTACAGGCACACAAGAGGAAAGATATTTTGACAAAATGTGTGATGTAGGGTCCTTCATAATTTTAAGGCCGAGAAATAATTTGAAAACTCGAAGACCAAATCCTTGAAATCATAACAATTTAATATTTTTATCCTTGGCGGTGCGCTGCCCACTTTTTTCAGCTATAGAGGGCGCTCTTTATAAATTCCATTTGCAGCGCAAAATTCAAGATGGCGGCACCCGGGGACGCTGTCTCCAATAGCAATGAGACGGTAATGCAAGACCTGCAGAGTCAGTTAGCTGTCGCCAAGATTACTCTGCCAGAGTTGTCAACACTCGCCCAGAAAGGCAATGAAATGGTGAGGGGTCTTATTTTCTTATTTTGTAGCCGGTCTCCTTGACAATTTTAGGTTAGGCCAACCGTCTGACCGTTCACACAAAAAGTCACTGTTCACTGACTGTCTGTGGAGTGTGGACTGTGGGTAGCCTAACGTTAGTGTTGTTGCAACGAATCTACGAATTCGACGAAACTAGATCATAAACGCCCTCTATCATCCGATTCCTACTTTCGGTACCGAAATTGCAAATCTGTTAAGTGGACTCGTTGCCAGTCCCCACATTTTTGATGTTAAGAATAAGATTATTAAGAAGACAAAAAACTAAGACCAGCGGCCTCGGATCGGTGGCAGCGAGAAGTTTAGACCAATCCAGCGTGCAGTGCATGCTGCACGTGCACCGCGTGCGACCAGTGCCCATAGATTTTTTAAAAATATCTAACTCCATGACCGGCGCCCCAAACCTCACAGTTTGACTGGGACCCAGTCTATTGAAGATTGTGCTAGCGCCAGCTGCAGCTGCAGAATGAACGTTAGCGGAATGAACGTGAACGGACGTGAACGTGGGCCGTGTGGCCCTGTTTTTAGCCTTGCTGTCCACCTAAATGATTAAACCCAACTAAATAAACCAATATACTGGAAATAACACCTTTTCAACCTGATCACGAATATCTCTGAACACAACAACGGATTTGAAAATCCGTCAATGAAACTGGGATTCCTAGTTTCGTTGCACCGGATTTGCAAATCCGACGATTCCAAGATTCGTTGCAACAGTGTGGCTGTGCTGTCACATATGCCAGTGAGTGTCACAGACAGTCATGACACAGCTGTGTCACTGTCACTGTCAGTGTCACTCACACAGTTCAGACTGTGCTGTGGCTGTGCGGATACATTCCACTAGGGAAAGAATTCCACTGATGACCATAATTTATGCACAACTCTATGCAACAGAGGGCATTTTGAGCAAAATGGCTGCCACAGTATTGGAAGTGTAACGTTACAATTTGTTGGTAAAAAACACTGTAATTAACTCACTTTTCAGATATGCTACCCAAGTTTTCCACACCTGAGATTTAAGTTTATCATAATTTGTATCCAATAAGTTAACTCTTGGAGGATATAATCCTTTTTCCGTCATGGTCATCAGTGAAATTCTTTCCAGCTACTTTACCAAAAGTGGAACCAGACTAATCAGAATTGACTTAGGCTATGTCCAGGAACACCAACACCAAAAGACTGAATCATGAATGGCAGGCCTTACGTTAATTTTTTCATCAAAAATAGATTACTATAAAACGTTAAGGTTATAGGCCTATAATAGAAAATGAGATAAACTTTTAAGGTAATCTTACAGTTACACTGTTTTACTTTGCGCTTTATAATTAGGCCTAACGTTAGTTGGGCAAATATCAATCTCTTGTTTTGTTTTGTTTTTCACCCAGCTTGTAGAAAAGTTTCTCTCTGAAAGTGTTGAAGTTCACGGAGATTCTACAAATGTCCGTCAGAGTCAGCTGTACATTGGTACGTATAAACATGATAAAGAGTAGGCCTATACCGTCAGATATCAGTTGGCAAGAATTCTGAATTCAATCTCGACATAGGTTGTATCGAAGTATCACACATGTCAGATGAGCCATTAGGAGGCCAACTCGACTTGAGACAAGTCGATCACGACGACAACTCGACTCCGAGACAGCTCGACTCCATCTTTGCCCTCTGCAACGTGCCCGCTAGGCTCTACCAGGCTGGCTGCCACAGCCGACCTGACACCGCAGTTTGCTGCTATGTCTGTCTTGTGCAGACCCTTGAGCAGCCTTTTACTTCCTATTAACTACTAAGTGTATTATATTTGGTTTCACATATTATTCAGAAATATCTTTACATTGCAAGGTCGCACATAGTCCCCGCACACCACACATCACAGTAGTAGAGATGGAGGCAACTTTTCTTGGAGTCAAGTTGTCTATGCAGTCGACTTCTCTCAGAGTCGAATTGTCATTGCGGTCAACTTGTCTCGAGTTGAGTTGTCCTATGGTCAACTTATCCGTTGCCCTTCTTGTCTAATAAACTGCTGCAAACTGTTCATCAACCAAAAATAATGACCTATCAATTAAAAAGCTGTATCCTCTTTGAGTGATCCCCCATGCACCGTTCTCAGGTTGCAGCATTGCTGCTCGCATTTTATATGATCCTTGGGATTTGGTGGTGTGTGTGTGGTTTCATGGTTTCTGACTGCCAAACGAACAAAGATAATTTACTATTGGGGACACCACCAACATAGGGCTGGATAGCTCAGTTGGTAGAGCACCTGTTTAGTATTCAAGAGGTTGCCGGTTCTAATTCCACTCTCAATCAATTTTTCTTTGTTCACTTTTCAAAATAATGACCTGAAATATATCATGCTTAGAGTTGGAGGGCCTGACGTTTGGATCCTAGCAGGATCTTTCTCTTTAGCCTAAATTGAGAAAAATCCTGCTGGGATCGAAATGTCAGGCCCTAAGGTAGTATCATACTGTCATACTTTGGTAAGAAACCAAAACAGAAATTTTCACAGATTTACGTATAACTTAATACAGGGTATTAAGATGGTGACGGTAGAAACATACCGTTAAAATGTTTCCGCCTGAAATGGTGTATTTATCCAGAAATTAGTCAAACAATGACCGAAAATCTTTTTCGATCTTTGAAAAGATCAAAAATAAAAGAGAAAACACTTAAGAAATACTGCGGCTGTTTTTCGCTGTTTTCTCAAAAAGTGGGCAACATATGGGACTGAAATTTTCACAGATTACTTTTACTGTATCTTCCTTGAAATTTTTTCCCACGAATCTGTATTTCTTTGACATAAACCTAAGTATGATACTACCTTTAAACTCTAAGTATTTATATTCACTTTCGCTGTCAGATTCACTTTTTGAAAATTTGGAAGATAAGGACGTAAAAAAAAAGCAAAGATTATAACGGAGAAAATGTATACAATGTATGAATAATGAAGATGGTGTTGTGATTGCTTCCATGCTTGTTGCAGCCGCATTCTGGGGGTTCCACGACGTGGTCAAATCTCTGGTTGGAACTGGAGCCGATATCAACCATCAGAACAAAGATACTCTGTGGACGCCACTGCATGCAGCTGCATTTCAGGAACACGGAAAGGTATTGCCAAGATCCTATAGCTGCGCAAGATAGTCTACTCTTTCAAAATAACGCGCAACCAGATGAAGTACGCACAGGCGCACATTTTAGTAAGCCAAATGTAACTGTTTTCATTTGGCGTGTGATTCTGGCCAAATGAATAATAGTAATAGACCCTAATAATGTAGGTCTTGAATTTGGTTCTGAAAGGGGCAAGGCCACTTTTCCATTGCAAGAGGCACTTCCATTGGAAAATCATAACGTCTATGGAAATATTTGAAGGGGCACCAAGGCCAAGAACCAGGGCAACGAAGGCCATGGCCTCTGTTAAATTCAAGGCTTGATAATGATTATTAAGATTATTTGGGTAAAAGTTTCGACTTTTAACAGTTGAATAACATCATTGATAACATCAAAAATAGCTCCGTTGCTTACTAAAATGGCGGCCAATTGATATTTCACTTTTGAGGTCGAGTAGGCTATCTTGTTCCGCAAGCAGTGCTATATACTATCTTTGGTATTGAGTCAAAATTGAAGTGAGGTGCACCGTGTTCAGAATAGGTCCCGATTATCAGGGAAAGTCCTGATCATCAGGCCTTTCCCTGGCAAACCCATAGTGTGGAAGCTTGTCAGGACTTGTTCCATTAATAGCCCTAGACAAATATGTTGCGTCCGGGGACAATGTTGCAGTTAGCGTCTCGTAATTGATATCTGCAGACCTCTATTTTCATCGTAACCACGTATGCGCTGGAATGCGTGGGGCATTTGAACACAGTGTAGACGTTCGGTCATAAAAACGATAAGCCATCTCCAAACTGTCTCCAATAATCAGGACCTAGTCTGAACGCAGAGTACGGTTCACTTCCACACCATGTAAAGTACTTTTAATGGGAGACTTGTCGTTCTGAGAAGAACTGATGAGTAAGAACTCCAGTAAGAACTCAAAGACTTATTTAAATCAGTTTTCCCAGTTCATCCTAAAATGACGTTTACAAATTTCAAAATAAATATTTGTTGCTGTTACATGTAATTCTATTTTTGTGATTTGGTTATAAATATAGATAATAATGTTTCTTCTGGAGAATGGTGCCAAGCCTGAAATACCCGACACAGAAGGAAGGTAGGTACTTCTTTTCAGAATCAGAAATGGGGAATTCTATGAATCAGGGGTCCAAAACTTGTGACATTTTTAATTAAGTCCCCATCCATCATACTATTCAGTGTAATATCATACTTTGGTTTTTGTCAAAGAAATGCAAATTCATTGGCAAAAATATCAAGACAGATTTACAGTAACAGGCATCTGTAAAAATTTCAGTCCCATACGGTGCCCACTTTTGAGAAAACAGTAAAAAACGGCCACAATATTTCTTAAGGCTCGTCTCTTTTATTTTTGATCTTTAAAAGATAACAAATAATTTTGGTCACTGGTTTGACTATTTTTTGGATAAATACAGCATTTTAGGCAGAAAAAATTTAATGGTATGTTTCTACCATCACCACTTAATATACCCTGTAAGTTATCTAGGTAAATCTGTGAAGATGTCTGTTTCTGTATGCTACCAACGTATGATACTACCTTTAAGATTGTAACAGGATCATTTTAGATATAGTAGACATGAACAATGGACATTTTCTGATTGATCAGTTCCATGGCCGAGTTCACTAGTTCTTCATATAACCCCACTGTTCAGACCGTATTATCAAACAGTGCCAAAGAAGTACCGGTACTGCATATTCTACCATCTTTTCCTCTACTGCAAACGTACAGCCAACAATTACATAATTCAAACTTTTAAAAAAACGAATTTTCTCTGCAGGACAGCTAAAGATTTTGCTTCGGCCTCGGATAAGATCTGGTCCCATTTTGCCGTTCTGGGCTGCAAACGAACGTCCAAAGCTGACATGATCGAGAAAGGAATCATTAAGAAGGTAATATTAGCTCTTTAAAATGCATTTGAAAATATTTCCCTTGGGAGGAGGCATGAGGCCCATCACGGCCTGTTGTTTGGGATTTAGGGAGAGAAATTTAAAGGTAATATCATGCTTTTGTTTTTATCAAAGAAATACAGATTCATGGGCAAAAATATCAACAGATATTGTATAACAGTCATCTGTGAACATTTCAGTCCCATACGTTGCCCACTTTTTGAGAAAACAGTGAAAAACATCCACAGTATTTCTTAAGTCTTTTCTTTTTTCTTTTTTATCTTTTAAAAGATCAAAAAGATTTTCGGTCGTTGTTTTACTAATTTCTGGATAAACACGCCATTTTAGGCGGAATACCATCTTCATACCCTGTAAGTTATACGTAAATCTGTGAACATTTCTGTTTTGGTTTATTACCAAAGTATGATACTACATGTAGCTACCTTAAAATACTGGTCAGGCCCAGCCACTGAAAAAGACAAATTCAGTCCTGAACTTAACTGCAATAGACTTACTTAATATCAATAATGCCTGGCTTCTCGATACTGCCCATGATCAATGTGGACTCAATCTGTCAATCAGGTTTATGCCAACTGTGATCCAGGACACAGCAGGGGCTTGAAGTTGATAGTTCAAGGCTGGGGATTATAGAAGCCCAAGACCCCAGGCAAAGCTCGGGCATAGCAAGACTTTTCAGTGGCTTGGCCTGCCGAGTATGAAAGTTTCTCCCTCTACATATTGACCATTGCAAGTAGTAATGACTGTACAGTAAAGATTTAATACATGTATGGTAAAGGTCACAGAGTCACTCACACGTTTTTTTCAAGAATAAAGCAAAAACGCGGCTCAATTTTTCTTATAAAACATAAAGAATGAGTTTGATCTAACCCCGAGATCAAAACTGTTTTCGGTCTTTGTTGACTAATTTCTGGATAAATATGCCATTTCAGGTGCAAATATTTTAACGGTATGTTTCTACTAACAACATCCTCATACCTTGAAAGTTACACGTAAAACTGTGAACATTTCTGTTTCGGTTTGTTACCACTCCTGTACTGTACCTTTAATGTCCTGTGCCTTTGGCCTTTTTTATTCGTGGGACAGGTCACGGCCCCGCCTTCGGCATCAAGGAACACCCCCTCACCCTCGGCGATGAACGCAAGCGGGATACGCATGGTACGTCTTGAAACCCTTTTTTTCGTCGATAAAATTGCTGTCAATTAATTAAGTTTGGAATAATTTTTACCCATGTTTGGTACCTTAGGGAGACTTTCTCATAGGGTCGTGCATAAAAAACGTTACTTATATCTATTTTTCTTAACATCCTCCAAACCAATGAAACTGAAATTGGCATAAAGTTCATATTGAGAGCATTCTCTGTCTTCTATTAAAGGGATGGTACAGAACTGGTGTTTGCGACAAAACCGTTGCTGGCAGTGAAAGCACATTCTGTAATCCATCATATACCGGTACCTTAACTGACAAACCTGTAGAAGTTTGAGGTCAATCAGCCATCTGGGTCACGAGAAAATAGTGAAAACCCGTGTACAGAGAACTGTACACATTTCAACAAATGAATAAAACGCTTCGAAGCGATTTATTCCGATCGGAAAATAGTTTCATTTATTTCACCAACGAATATGGCATTTCAGACAAAAACATTTCATGGGATGTTTTCTCCTATCATCACCATTATACTGTGTTAGTTTTATGTGAATCTGTGATCATGAAGTGTATTTTGCCTTACCAATTCTGTACCATCCCTTTAGAATATATGGACAATAAAAATATGTCTTTAAAAGGTAGCTGGTACCTTTCAGAGACATTGATATGTCTAGGAGTGTCAAGACTTGGGTTCCTTGCAGCAACGCATCTAGGGAAAACGGCGTCTTGGGCAAGCGTAAAAATAGCGCCCCTAATTCCAAATTCTAATGCCAATTAAAAAAAAAATTAAATATCAGACAATTCGGAAATGGAATATTTCTTTCTTTGTTCATTGGATTGCTTCATTGAAAGTACACCTACTTTTTTTCTTTTTTTTTGCCTTTGCGTTTTTTGCACCCCCTAAAAAGTGGCTCCTGGCTGGGGCAAGTGCCCCCCTTGCCCCCCTACTTATGCCGCTAGTTCCTTGAAAAGTAGAATGTTTCTCGATGGTTATTTACTCCACCCAGCAGGGCAAGATTGTAGCACTTTGTTAGTCCTGAACATGGTCTCATTATCTCTCTTTACCAGGCCTCTTTGTCCAGGCCAGGGTCTGCCTACGCTATTCGTCCCGACCCCTTCACCAAGGCCAAGAAGAACCCAAATGATTGTAAGTACAAATTTCACTGAATTCCTTTTGTTCCAAGCAAATTCTTTACCGGAAAACATAGTTTAGGTTAATGACAGATTTGAGTTGTCGAACTGGGTGTAATATTTGCTTTAAAGGTACTACAGTGTAGCATACTTTGGTAAAGTTGATAGAACAGCTGTTGTCTGTTCATAATTTGATTTGTCGTGGAACAAAAACAAACCTGTGTTATTATCAGACAGTAGAAAACAGCGAAAAACTGTTGTGTAATAAAAGCGTTCTGCACTAATGACGTCACACCATGCATGCACGTGCACACATACCTGTACCCCTCTCAACACACGTTTGCATGGCCGGATGCAATGTTTGTAACTTTGTATGAGGTTCGGTGCTATTTTTAGCACAAGTGCGCAGTGCTATTGTGATGTAATTGTGAGATTTTAATGTTTTATTCCTTTCTAGAAAAATACAGCATAATTTTTCAGGCTGAACCAGTGTTGTAGTCGAGTACCAAAATTTGAGTACCGAGTTTTCCGAGTACGCACAGTGCCGAGTACGGGCCGAGTCCGAGTACTTTTTAATCGAGTCCTGGGCCAAGAAAATCGAGTTCGAGTTTGAGTTTTTCAGAGTCCGAGTATGGGCCTAGTTCGAGTACAAAAACATCAAGTACATCTTGAGTACATTTTTAAACTAGAGCATTGCTTCATGCGCCCAATAGAGAATGTGACGCGTTTGTGTACATGTGCACGAGCTCACCGCCACATACGATCTTTCCTTACCTTGTTAGTTAGAAAATGGCGCATGTGATGAACACGGTCCATAAAAAGAAGGTTGCAATATATTTCCATGGTATTTAGTGTTTTACAGGAATAGTCCTACGATAACGCAATACATTCATGGTTATTTTAATAAGTTTAATATCAAACAAATCCAAATTTTATTTTGAGTACTCGCAACTGGGCTCGAGTTCACCGAGTACAATTTGTCGAGTTCGGGGACGAGTCCGAGTACGAAATTACGAGTACGGGCTGAGTACTTGGTGGTTTTTTTCGAGCACTTATGACTGAGTACGGGCCAAGTACTAAGCAGTACTCGAGTTGTTCTCAAATTCGAGTTCGAGTACGAGTACTCCAACACTGGGTTGAACAATTATTTTAATGGTATATTGTACCAGGTTTGTCTTTATACCATGTAAGTTAAATGGAAATCTGTAAAAATTTCTGTTTTGGTTTCCTACTTTTAGTAACTCAAAATAGCAGTTTAGAGCCCCCAAAAACCTAGTTTGATTTAATGACAGATTTGAGCGGTCAAACAGGATGTAATGTTTGCTTATTGGGGGGGGGGGGGAATTTCAACCAGATTACCAGTCGTAAAGAATGCAAGTTTGTACGATGGAAGTTTGGTTGGTAACCAAAGCTTTCTGAACTTAAGCATATGTCATGGGCCAAGCCTTGAATTTAACAGAAGCCACTGAGGCCATGGACTTCGTTGCCCTTGTTCTTGGCCTTGGTGCCCCCTTCAAATATTTCCATAGACATTATGATTGGAAAAGAAAAAAATTGCCAAATGTAAACAGTCATAATTTACACAGACCATTTATCATGTATGCAAGTTTTCTTCAAATCAGCTTATTTCCTCTTTTTTTTTCCACTTCACTCTTATGCCATTGAAAAGTGGAAAACAACTCCATAGAAACAGCAAAGTATGTTTGAAGATGGGAATTTCCTTGTTTTTTGCTAAGTCCAAGTTCAAGGCAGCGTACAGGATTGCAAGGCCTCAAAAAAAAATTATTGAGTTTGAGACACAAAATGGACTCAACAGTTCGTAAACAGTGCAAACAGTCACCATGGGAAATCTTGGTTCATCAGATGTTGGATTTTTCAAGGAAATCAAGATTTAGTGTCTTTTAAAAAGATTGTTCGTCCGAACTATTTAGTAGCATTTCAAAAGCGTGGTGTAACAATGAAGGATTCAGAGGGGGCCAAGATTATTTCGGCCGTATTTCTGCTATCCAGGTGAACAAAGCGTAAAAAGGTACATGAAACAACGTCTGTATTAAGTAAATTTGATACCTTCACTTCTGTACCAAGTACCAAATTCAGCCAAAACGCACATCTTTGCAAGTCCTATATGCTCCCTTTAAGTCCAAGTTGCCTGCCTTGTGAAAATATAAGAACCAGAAAATTTGTTCCGCGTCTGTGATTCCTTAAATCACAGGCATGTACATTGTACAAATACTGTACATATAGCGCAATTCATACCAGTCCATGATGTTGCTCTGTTCATGACCCTGTTCAATAGAGGTTGAACTTGTAAACAACTTTCCAGGAAGAAAAATCGTTCGAAATGAAAGGATTGAACTTTTGAAATCTGCATTTAGTCTTGCCACACCCCTCACCAAACTCGTAACTTACTATACTATCAATCGTAGGACTTATGATGTATTGCAGCCCTACGTAGGATACGATAGGTTATTCTTCCTAACTCAAGTTATGATCGATCGTAGGGCTTCGTGAAATCGACCCCTGGCTGTGTGCTTATGGGGCTGTGTTAAAGGTTTACTGAAATCAAAACTCATGAAGTTAAATACATCTGTACTGTTATAAAACTCAACCTGTCTATCATTGTTTGTGCTAAAAAATATCGTATTTTAGAAATTAGGTATTTTTATAGATCCATGATTTAGCACCCAACTTTTTGCGACAAAAAACAAACCTTGCTTACGTCACATGCAGAACGCCACGCAGTATACTATGGTGCGAGCCTATAGTTCTGTAGGTGATTATGTCACACGCTATTGTTGCGTGAATCGGTTCCAAGGAGGACTTTTTTATGGGCGGGGCATACATGTACTGATTTTGTAACTTTTTGTTCAAAATTAAGCACTTACTTAAAAATATAAACTGATAATAATAATTTTAATGCACTTTCACCCCTTTCCCAAATTTGATTACAATTAACCTTTAACTGAGACATAATTATAAAAGCCAATATTAAATGTTCCCAAAAATCGAAATTAGGCTCCGTTAACCATTTCCATACCTCTTTTTCTTACTTCTTCTTCTTCTTCTACGTCAATGTTCATGCCCCTGCAGCGTCCCAAATGTTTGCCGCCCTCGGTGGGGACGTTCTGGCCGACGAAAATCCTCCCAGTACTGAAACCAAGACACAAACTCAGACGCAAGAGCCCTCTTTCTCCGTCTGGAGAAATTAAAGACCATCGGTTCGGAAAAATGTCTGATTTTATCTGTCCCAATCTTTACCTGTACGATTCGGGCTTCATCACTGGAAGTGAAATTGTCGATAAATAGGTACGGGTTGCAAGATGCCTCATCGTTTTATGTGTGCACATGTAGGTTGGGTGTCTAGAGTAGCTTAAGCAAGGCCTTTTCCCACTAGAGCGCTCATCCCCGGGGCGAACTCACCCCGGAGTCACCCAGAGGTGAAAATTTCAACCCTGGTCCTGAGCAGGGTTGAGCTAACCCCGGAGAAAAGGCAATCTCGGGGGTGGCTCGGGGGTGAAGGAGGGGTGAACATTTCAAGTGGGAATCGTGGCTTATGTTCACCCCCGCATCGCCCCGGGACCACTCTCGAGATTGGTCAAGTGGGAAAAGGCCTGTACATGGTGGCTAGGCCATTAGCCGTCCCCCTCACGCCATTGTGGCTCGGGTTCGATCCCAGCTTGGGTCACTGTGTGTGTAGAGTTTGTGTTGATTCGTTCTCTTCTATGCTACGAGGGTTTTTCTACGTGTTTCTCCAGTTTTCCTCCCTCCGCAAAATATCGAACACTTTTGATCTCAGGCCATGCTCCGTGATCATTTTAAAGGTTGATGTGGCTGGCGGCCACCATATGATCATGGCCCTTTTCCAAACCTCGGCTCCAACTCAGGCTCTGGTTCCTATTGTGAATCTTTTGTAAAATAATGGGTACCAGTTTCATAAACGAGGCTTTTGGCTGGGGCTCAGAAGAAGATCTCGGGTTTGAAAAAGCTTCAGCTTCAATGAAAAACCACAACCAACATTTTTCAAGATATGGATGTCAGAGCCTGAGCTGGAGTTGGAGCCGGAGTTGGAGCTGGGGCCGGAGTTGGAGCCGGAGCCGGAGCTGAGGTTTGGAAAAGGGCCCTGGATGGTTCTTTCATAGTGTATTGGTTGGTAGATCATTGCCATTGTTTTAACAAATCAAACATCCGTTTCCCATAATGGTCAAGATGTCCCTATTACTGTCAGACACATAGGGCGTTTCCGTTTACGAAACGGAGGCTCAGGCTCTGTCTCAGGCTCCGGCTCCATTTCATGAATCCAGTCTACAATAACGGGTACCAAAATAGAGGCTTTTGGCTGCAGTTCGGAAATAGATTCTCTAGTTTGAAAAGGGAAACAAAGTTTCAGCTTCAATGAAAAACAACAACCTATATTTTCAGCACACGTATGGATGTCAGTGCTGGAGCCTGAGCCTCCGTTTCGTAAACGCCCATAGATGTACAAGTTGTTATTCTTTTAGTATTCAAAGTCCTTTTATTTACAAGACTCTGTAAATAAGGTATATGTGTATATATAAGTATTTATTTTGTGAGAAGTGAATTATTTGTATTTAGGAAGTAAAGTGGAGGGACCAGTGTGTTTTGTGTTGGGAGGTGGTTTTTGCCAGGACTGGCGGCCATATTGGCCGTTTGAAGCTAATAGCAGCAATGTTGGAGTAGAGTCCTCAGATCCGAGTACAGAGTACTCGAGTAATGCAAGGTCTGAGTACTGGGCCGAGTCCGAGTACATTACTGTCGAGTCCAAGTCCTAAGTATCGAGTCCGAGTACATTCAAGGTCCAGTACAGGGCTGAGTCCGAGTACCAAAGTCCTAGTCCACGTCCGAGTACATACAGTACCAATGCATAGTTAAAAAAATTACAGTTTGTTTCACAAAGATGTTTATAATTGGATGTTGTGCCACTCTTCTCAGAAATTAATGTTTTTCAAACCTTGCAAATGACACTGTGCTGCTTACTCCATTTGATACTAAACTTCTGATGATCTTCATACTCCCATTGTATAATTTATCACGGAAATCGGCAACATTATCAACCGTGAAATTCTAAGGAAAATAAAATTTGCACTAAATGGTCAAGTACTCCCAAAATTTGAGTACATGGCATCGAGTACGGGCCAAGTACATTTTATTTTCGAGTACTTTTTATCGAGTACGGGCCGAGTATTTGCCTGTACTCGAGTTGTACTCAAGTATGAGTACAAGTACTCCAACACTGTGTAGCAGACAATTAGGACACCTTTAGAAAGATCCTGCTAGGATCGAAACATCATCAGGCCCTCCTTACTCCAAGCTTATAATATATATTTTAGGTCATTATTTTGTTTGATAAGTGGTTTGAAGCAGTTTATTTCTTGTAAAATAAGAAAAAAATGAGTAAAAAAAATGCAGACGGCTTGTGCGGGATTCGAACCCATGACTTCTGCCAGAGAAAAGCAGAGTATACAATTCTTCATTAGGTGAACAGAAAAATGGCGGTATCTAACTGAAAAATGATCTTTTCAAAAAGCAAATCATAACATCCACCATAACATAATCAATATATGCCTTTTTAAAATTTTCTCATCCAAAATCAGGTTTGACAAAGAGATTGTATTTTTTTTTTCGCTTTTTTAATATTTTGCATGGCACAAAAGCAACACATTTTTTAAATGGAACAAAAAAGTGCTGGATACAGTACACTAACAGTTTAACTTTGAGCAAAAATATACACACAAACAAAATCCTCTATAATATTCCTTTAAAGGTAGTATCATACTTTGGTTTTTATCAAAGAAATAGAGATTCATGGGCAAAAACATCACGACAGATACAGTAACAGTCATCTGTGAAATGTCCAGTTCTATACGGTGCCCACTTTTTGAGAAAACAGTGAAAAACACTTACTGTAGTTTTAAATCTATTCACAGGAGTTTTGATCTCACCCAGAGATCAAAACTATTTGTGGTCAATTGGTTTTTACTCTCTTCTGGATAAATACACCATTTCAGACAGAAAATCTTTAGCAGTATGTTTCTACCATCAACAACTTTATACCCAGAAAGTCATAGGTAAATCTGTGAACATTTCTGTTTTGGTATCTTACCAAAGTATGATGGTACCTTTAAATGATTCATACTTATTTTCTGGGTATGGTTTTTATATAAAAGCTAAATAATATGTACAATGGTTGAAGGTACAATGGCATATTGATCAAGCATCACAAAATATGGAGACTTTGGTAGTGTGTGGTAAGCAGCACTTGCTGTGTGGTAATTAGTTGGGGTTGGGCTAGGGTACAAATTATTGATATGGAGCTATCAAAAGATCATAAATTAATCGATATCCAATCTTCGTCAGTTACACTCCATAGCATGCAGCTTGTGTGGAAAGGTACCCCTCATTGCACAAACATTTATAGAGGTTATTTACCAACGTCATAAAATCATGTGATTAACCATCAGGCTTTTCTATGTTCTCCATGGTTACGCGTACGACACTTTGCGTGTGCACTGAGGCATGTTGTTTACAAGTGTGCAATCATCATGTGCTTGACGGCCAATCCAAGCTGATGACGTCACGTGAATAACCTCTGTATGATGTGACATAATGTTATATCTAGCCTTGATTATATGCATTTTAAACATAACATATTCAGTTCACAATTTGCCAATTTTTTTTTATTTGCCTGTTTAGTTAGGAGGGCCTGACGCATTTCGATCCTAGCAGGATCTTTCTCAAAGGCTCTAAATCCCTTGAGAAAGATCCTAGGATCGAAACCTTTGAGAAAGATCCTGCTAGGATCAAAACCTTTGAGAAAGATCCTGCTAGGATCAAAACCTTTGAGAAAGATCCTACTAGGATCGAAACCTTTGAGAAAGATCCTGCTAGGATCGAAACCTTTGAGAAAGATCCTGCTAGGATCGAAACCTTTGAGAAAGATCCTGCTTGGATCGAAACGCTTCAGGCCCTCTTAACTCTAAGCATTTGATATTTTTCAGGTCATTTTGGCTGATGAGCAATTTGCAGCAGTTAATTACTTGTATTTTTTTAATTTGAGGATTTATCTGACCCTCTGTTGAACTTTATATTTTTTCTTTCATTCCCAACCCACAATTTCTCTCAGCTAAAAAACAAAATAAAGAACATACTAGAAAGAAGCAATTTTATGAATTATGAACGTTTCAAATTTTGAGGGCGAGAAGTAAATAGGGCCTACAAATTGAATTGAATTGATTTCGATTTATTTGTTGAACAACATTAAAATGGACACAAGGCGACCGTCCAGAGATTGAAATCACCAAGTTTACAATTATTAAAAAATACGTTATTTCAGAACATCACACAATATCAAGTTGATAAAATTGAATACAATATCTGACAGCCCAGTACACCCCACTAAAAGCAAATATTCTAAAGGATGAATAAGTTCGGAATTGTCTGTCCAACAACCAAGTTTGCAATTATCAAAAACGACAACATTGCAATAAAAACAGAGGATATACAAATCAGTAATAAACCATCAATTTAAATTGAATAAAAACGAAGATACATTTGAAAAGAATACATTTTAGACAAGGAATAAACAGATCTATAGACACTATCAAGTTGATTAAAGTAAATAAAATACAGACAGTACAATAGACCCTACATTGAAAACAAATATGCCATTATTGTTAAAGGGATGGTACAGAACTGGTGTTTGCGACAAAACCGTTGCTGACAGTGAAAGCACATTATGTAATCCATCATATACCTTAACTGACAAACCTGTAGAAGTTTGAGGTCAATCAGCCATCTGGGTCACGAGAAAATAGTGAAAACCCGTGTACGGAGAACTGTACACATTTCAACGAAATAATAAAACGCTTCGAAGCGATTTATTCCAATCGGAAAATAGTTTCATTTATTTCTGAACGAATATGGCATTTCAGACAGAAACATTTCATGGGATGTTTTCTCCTATCATCACCATTATACTGTGTAAGTTTTATGTGAATCTGTGATTATGAAGTGTATTTTGTCTTACCAATTCTGTACCCTCCCTTTAAGAATAAGTTCATAATCGAAGAGCGAGAAAATGCATGTACTTTATATATCATTATGTCACATTATAAAATGTAGGAGACATAAATGGAAGCATGGCTCCGTGCTTCTTGATTGCAAACTTGCAAATTTGTTGGTGTCCAAATTTGAGACTGAAAGTCACAGGAAGTTTGAGCTGGACTTAGCTCAAACAAATCTTGATATTATGATTAAATGCACAATTTTTTGTTTTGTTTTTAAATTGTATATTCTGTATCAATTTATAATATTTGTGACACATTTGAAGAAATAAGTCCCACACATTATTGTGCATAATTGCCATTTGTGTAGGCGGATTCTGAAACTACTAGAAATAAAACCATCTTTGTACAGAAATTGTGAATTCTTAGTGATTGTCTGGCTTTTGTTTTCAGCAGTTTTCCTTTTTTTTTTATTCAATTTTGATTCTCATGGATACAAAGTACTTTTTAAAAAGGAAAGTGCTAAAAGTGTTGTACTAAATGTTAACGGTATGTTTTTAATTTGTATATATATGTAGGCTACCAAAGTATTATACAGTGTATATAAAAAAAAACGCAACAGAATTTAAATTCATATTTGTGAAGATTGTGTTTAGCTTTACAGCAAAGTGAGTAGTATCATGTTAAAGCCACATTTCTCCTCTTTCCATGTTATGTTTTTTATTCATACACGGTCATGGATGGCTGAGTAATCATTCTTTTTGGACAATGGGTCAGAATAGACTTGGGACCAAGTTTTACACACGGCTTAGAGCATCAAACAAATGAATGATTCTTTGTCGGAGAGTTGCAATATCAGGTGGAGGGGTAATAAACACTTTGCTCTTGAGATAACCCCAGAAGAAAAAGTCACAACAACAAGTCAGATCCGGAGATCGCGATGGCCACTCCACATCATGATACAAGCAATCACTCGATGTCCAAAAATCTCAGCCAATCTGTTTCTTACTGTAACTAGTCGATGGGCTGGTGCGCCATCCTGAGCCCACCATAGGCGTCTGAACACACCCCTTTGTTGCATAGGAAAGTTTTCCATTAATTCAGTAATCCCAATCACATTTTCATTTAAAATCTGTAAGTATCCATTTCCAGGTCTGATTTGTAACTTTTTTCTTTGGCAAAGTGTTAATAGCGCTCCGCACTAATGACGTCACAAAATCCCCGGATGTCAGACAAACATTGACTCACACATAGGTTTTCCCGGTCATTTTCTGCAAATGAGCGGACAATTTCATTTTCACGCATTCGTGTTGACGTGATTTTGCCTCCCCAGTTGAAACCATCACTCGATTTCACTTTGATGCATCCGTATTTATATAGCATTGCATTCAATTAAATTCAACAGTCGTTCAGTTTAGCCATGCAAAATCGGCATTCAATTTGGCACGCTGCCAAAAGCCGTTGCGAATTTGAATGCTGTTCGAATGGAATTTAAAATTGAAAGGCGATTCTTTTTATTGGCCTGACGCTTGTTTACATTTTACTTGCACGTGAAGTGGAATCGAATGACTATTTTGAGTTGCCTTGCAGTTTCACGCGAAATGGAATGACGCAGCATCTAAATTGTCCGCTCATTTGCCCGAAAATGACAGGGAAAATGTTTAGTACCTGTAATATCATACTTTGGTTTTTATCAAAGAAATACAGATTCATGGGCAAAAATATCAAGACAGATACAGTAACAGTCATCTGTGAAAATTTCAGTCCCATGCGGTGCCAACTTTTTGAGAAAACAGTGAAAAACAGCCACAGTATTTCTTAAGTCTTTTCTCTTTTATTATTGATCTTTTAAAAGATCAAAAAGATTTTCGGTCGATGTTTTATACTAATTTCTGGATAAATACGGTACACCATTTCAGGCGGGAAAATTTGAACGGTATTTTTCTACCACCATATCTTCTTAATACCCTGTAAGTTATGCGTAAATCTGTGAATGTGTTTTGGTTTCTTACCAAAGTACGATTCTATCCCTTTAATGCACAGGATCACAAATCTTGCGGATCCGCATCCCATTTTAGCGTACCCTGTGGGTGGATGCCTAAATCTGGGATCCTTTGCGTTAACCAAACAGGCCACTAGCCACCAGAGTTGTAATGACTCGAGTCAATAACTCGACTCGAGTCCGACTCGAGTCACATTTTTTGGCGACTCGACTCGACTCGAGTCCCGAAGGCTAAATGACTCGACTCGACTCGAGTCCCGAAGGCTAAATGACTCGACTCGACTCGAGTCATTGCGAGCAAAATGACTCGACTCTACTCGAGTCTCTCATCAGAATGACTCGACTCGACTCGAGTAAGGCTAATCATGACTCGAGTCCCCCCTTCCCGCCCCCCAAAAAGAAAACTTTGCGAAATATTTTATTTGAACTTGCGCGCATTGCGAGTTTGTATACATTGGGGTATAGAAGTATCAGCTTCCATGCACGATGCATACAGTATTATGCATCAAATTACACTGGTTCCCGTTCCCTATCGTTATCTCCTCACATCTACGTCACTCGAATTTGTGTATTGGCCATCGGGAAGAGAACCAGTCTAGCGACAAACATACACCATGTCGCGTTACGTACTCCCTCCCACTAGCACTATCTTGTGGTTTTGTAAATCCACGAAACCAGACTAAAGTTTCACAACTGTGATAATGTGCATGTAAATGTGTTTCATCACATGTTGTGACCCGGATGTACCGGTAAATTAAAAAAACAAAGGAAACAAATTCCAGTCTCTTGGTGTTTGTTTATTTCTAAATATTTGTGACTCGAATTGACACGATCTAAATAATTGACTCGACTCGACTACATACTGTGACTCGACTCGACATTCATGACCAAATGACTCGACTCGACTCGAGTCACTTCCGTAAAATGACTCGACTCGACTCGAGTCACAAAAACAGTGACTCGTTACAACTCTTCAGTAGCCACACAGTAGTGGATGACAATGTAGGAGATGTCGAAGTCAGCGTTCATTCCTCCAGTACGTATGATCCCACTGAGATTGATAAAGAGCGCTGGGATCGTCCGCTCAGCCAGCCCGCACATCAGCACCGTATTAATACTCCCGATCCCCGCCGACACCTCATCGGATTCGGCCAAGCACGTCTCTTCTATAATCCACTGGTTGTGACCGCCAAGCTGCAATAAAAGACCGAAAAGGGAATGGGTGTCGATCCCGGGGGTGGGGGGGGGATATAAACCCCCTCCCCCCCAATATTTGAGGTGGGGGATGGCGTGTATTATCACCCCCACCCCCACCCCCACCCCAACCCCCCCCCCCCCATATTTCGAGGTTGAATGTCCTTTAATACCGACAAAATAATGAATAAATAGCATGCTTGGAATGTAGAAAGACAATACATTGTACTTTTTCGCACTTCTCGTTCTTATTATACATTGATTATCTTGATGTGGGTATAGTTTGTGAGGCTTGAGAGAGAATAATTATGCGAGTCGTGCTAGAAAGTGAAGAGATGTGCCACATTTTTAATAAGCAGGAGTGAATTTAAACCATGTTTAATTCTACTGAATGCTCTAAAATGCGACTTTTCGACTCTGTTTTTTTTTTAAATATCGGTAAGCTTGGGGGGGGGGGGGGGGTTTCCCCCTCCCACAACCTCCCCCCCCCCCCCCGCTCCGTCCCTTCGCTCCCTCGCATAGGACACAAAATCACCAATCACCCCCCCCCCCCCCCCAATCATGAAAAGAATTCGACACGTGGGCATTTCCAGCGTAACGGACATGACAATCACATAGTTTTTGCCTTATTCAGAGGATCACAAAGTAGGATTGGCAGTTTGCAACAGGCGCGGTTCTACGGGGGGGGGGGCTAGGGGGGGCTGTAGCCCCCCCAAAATTGTGTCTAGCCCCCCCCCCCCCCCCCCCCACCCCTAAAAAGAAATTCGTGAAAATACTGGATTTTTTCAGCTATTAAGCGCCAATTACATAAAAAAACGCGTTGTGTGGGCTATAATGTGCATGTTTTTCGACCCAAAATAAGACATAGCAGAATATTGGGTCTTCTAGCCCCCCCAAAAAATAATGGCTCTTCTAGCCCCCCCCCCCCCCCCCCCCCCCAAAAAATTTTGACTCTAGAACTGCGCCTGGTTTGCAAACAATTTCAATTAGGCTTATCAGACACATTTAACTATCAGTGACCTATGTAGTAAATTTTATGTTATTCCATTGAGCAGTTGTAGAGCAGTTGTAGAAAAAAAGATGCGCGCTTACATAAGTAGAATTAAGTTTAAAAGAAAATAATAGTTATAAAATACATATCAAGATGGGTTAACTTAATCATTGTGAAGCGCCTTAGAGCCTTTTGGATTAGGGCGCTATACAGGGTGTCCCCCCAAAAAAACGCAACACTTGTGTTGAGAACTATTGTATGAACATTAAACTGGTTATCGCTTCAAGATTCAGATATTGTGATGCAGCAATGTCTTGGCTATCACCATGTAGAATTTGAGCAAAATTGGACTAACATTGAGTGAAAAAACTAAGACTGAATTACCCAACCTCAAAATCCGATTTTCATCTAAATTTCTTTCATATACACATTATGTGTGTGTTGATCACTATATGCGTGTTATCCTTGCAAATTTGTTTTTAAGGAGTATTCTTTCAATTGGTCATATTTGATGATAGCCAAGACATGGTTGTATCACATATCTGAATCTTGAAGTGACAACGGGGCACATTATACTGGAATAGTCTGCATGACTCTTTTAAAATCATCACCCTCATTCTTTATATTTGCTAAAAAACTTAAAACTCATATTATATCTGCTTACTAAATTAAGACTATGGGGATAGTAATGGATCATGATTTATGCTGTCTTACACCTGTGTGTGTCTGTCTTTTGTCCTTTCATGTATGTCTGTCATATTTGTCTTGTCTGTCCATAGCTTTGGGGAACAAAAGCTTTTGCTTCACCCCGATCCCAGATGTTGCCCTTAATGATTATTGTTATTATATAAATCTTGTTATCTTGGATTAATGTATTGTAAATTTTGATTGGGTAAAACATAAAATGTACCACTATGGCAGCATTGAAATAAATGTAAATGATGATGATGAATTTATTGATGATGATGATTATTTGAAATCGTTTACCTGTGCCAACTGAACTACGTCACCATTGGGCTGGCGACCTAACACCAGTGGTTGAGATGATGGTCGAGAATGACAAAGTCTACCATTGGCCCCCCTGCGGCCCCTGTTGTTCCCAGTTGTGTCGGCGAAGTTACCCGGTTGACGTGCCTGGAATAAGCTTGGGTATTTCCCCAGAAGCTGGGACTCCTGCTCGGCGGTGAGATTCACCACGGGGTCGTATTTGTTATGGTAGAACAGGTCTGGTTGATTCTCCCAAAGCCGAATGGAGGCATTACTGGCTTGTACCTGGCTGATTTGATTCTCACTGAGAAACGCCGTGCCGTTGGACACTCATCAGGATCGGGCTTATTGCAAGAAAGACAACTTTCTGCTGTCCAAATGACTGTTGCCGTACAAAGCGCGAACAAAATCAACTTCATGATATCTAGATAAGTCAGGGTCTCGTTTTATGCGCGAAGTCCTTCCTTTCTCGTCGTCAGTGATGATGTTTGTGATTCTCAAAGTCACTGAGTACCTGTTCTTTATTAGTTTCATTCGCGGTTACTATTCAGCGCCAAGTTGCAATTGTTTGCGCAACGATATCAACTGATCCGACTCACCGTATTTTTTTTTTATAATGATGACTGCCTGCGATATTTGGGATTTTTCTGGGACTTTCCCTTTAAAGGTAGTATCATACTTTGGTTTTTGTCAAAGAAATGCAGATTCATGTGCACAAGAAAGATGCAGCAACAGTCATCTGTGAAATGTCCAGTCCCGTCATACGGTGCCCACGTTTTGAGAAAACAGTGAATAACGCCCACGGTATTAATTTTTAAAATGTTTTCACCGTTGTTTTTTTATCTTTTAAAGGTAATATCATACTTTGGTTTTTAACAAAGAAATTCAGATTTATGGGCAAAATATCAAGACAGATACAGTAACAGTCAACTGTGAAAATTTCAGTCCCATACGATACCCACTTTTTGAGAAAACAGTGAAAAACAACCTCAGTATTTCTTTAAGTCTTTTCTCTTTTATTTTTGATCTTTTAAAAGATCAAAAAGATTTTCGGTCGTTTTTTTTTTTTACTAATTTCTGGATAAATACACCATTTCAGGCGGACAAATTTTAACGGTAGGTTTCTACTATAGCATCATCTTCATACCCTGTCAGTTATACGTAAATCTGCGAACATTTCTGTTTTAGTCTCTTACCAAAGTATGATACATGTATGATGTACTACCTTTAAAGATCAAAATTATTTTTAGGTCATTGGTTTTACTCTTTGCTTGATAAATACAGCATTTCAGACAGAAAAACGTTAACGATTTGGTTCTACCATCACCATCTTTCTTTATACCCTGTAAGTTATAGGTAAATATGTGAAGGTTTAATAGCCAGGTTTCGTAAAGGCCGTATTTTATAGCCGTGAGTGGTTAATATGTGTAAAAAAAACACACCGTTGAATGGGTTTTATTTGTTCAGGTTATTCCAAGTTTTTTTTCTGCATGGCGAACAAAAAAAAAGACTCCTTTGGGTGTGTATATATACAATGCCAAGTGAAGCTTTGCTTCAAGTTGCAAAGGTTTTCCCTGAAACATGATGGCAACAACATGAGTGCAAGCACAGATTGTTGATTTAGGACTGCGTCACAGAAATATAATAAATGTTTTGCAATGGAGGTCTTGTGACCAGGCACGGTTTTACGGGTGGGGGGGGGGGGCTCTAGCCTGACCGCGCCTGTTCTAGAGCTTCGGCGGGGGGGGGGGGGGGGGGAGCTAGAAGAGGCATTATTTTTGGGGGTTGCTAGAAGACCCAATATTTTGGGGGCTAGACCCTTCTTCTAACACTCGCGTCTGCCTATGTGCAAAAACATGCACCTATAGCTGATAGCCTACACAACGCGCTTTTTATATGTAATTGGCGCTTAAAGGGATGGTACGGAACTAGTTTTTGCGACAAAACCGTTGCTGACAGTGAAAGCACATTATGTAATCCATCATATACCTTAACTGACAAACCTGTAGAAGTTTGAGGTCAATCAGCCATCTGGGTCACGAGAAAATAGTGAAAACCCGTGTACAGAGAACTGTACACATTTCAACGAATGAATAAAACGCTTCGAAGCGATTTATTCCAATCGGAAAATAGTTTCATTTAATTCTCAACGAATATGGCATTTCAGACAAAAACATTTCATGGGATGTTTCCTCCTATCATCACTATTATACTGTGTAAGTTTTATGTGAATCTCACGGTGATCATGAAGTGTATTTTGTCTTACCAATTCTGTACCGTCCCTTTAAAGGTAGTATCATACGTTGGTTTTTGTCAAAGAAATACAGATTCTTGGGCAAAAATATCAAGGAAGATACAGTAAAAGTAATCTGTGAAAATTTCAGTCCCATACGGTGCCCACTTTTTGAGAAAACAGTGAAAACGGCCACAGTATTCGGTTTTGTCTCTTTTATTTTTGATCTTTTAAAAGATCAAAAAGATTTCCGGTCGTTGTATTACTATCTATCTTTATACCCTGTAAGTTATTCGTAAATCTGTGAACATTTCTGTTTTGGTGTCTTACCAAAGTACTTTGTGTGAAGGCAGAGCATACATCGTGAATGGCCCGTTCTGAAAATTGGAAGAATTTATAATAGTCTGGTTCCCAGACAGACTAAGGCCGTGTCCGAAACGACTGTCTAGGGGCCTTTTCCAAACCTCGGCTCCGGCTCAGGCTCCGGCTCCCGCTCCATTTTGTGCATCCATTCTAGATAACAGGTATCAAAATAGAGGCTTTCGGCTGCGGTTCGGAAGTAGATTCTCTGCTTTGAAAAGGAAAACAGAGCTTCAGCTTCACTGAAAAACCACAACCGTATTTTCAGCATATGGATGACAGAGACGAAGCCGGAGCCTGAGCCTGAGCCTGAGCCGAGGTTTGGAAAATGCCCTAGAGCTAGGTCTACGGCTATTGTCTACGGCGGCCATTTTGAAGCGCTGTCTGAAATGCTGTCTACAGCTAGAGCTACGGCTACGACGTCATCAAAATCTAGCCGTAAGAAGTGTTGTCTTGATCCGCGCAAACAAAATGGCGACCGATCATGCTGAGTTTTTCGGGGTCAACGGAAACACACAAATGTGAGCTGTTGTTCGGTTCTGGTTTTACTGTCAGACTTACTGTTCTTGGAAAGAGTTCATCATATCATTATCCATCCTGATGAAGTCGATCCCCCGATGTAAACAAATATTTGCTCAACGCGGACCCGTAACGATAGAGCAGACGATAATTCGATGACGTCAGAAAAATTAACTTTAAATATCACTTGAGGGCGTAATACGTAGCCGAAGCTGCGTCCGAATTCCAATGGCTTAAGCGCTTCCGTGGACGTAGCTGTAGATGTAGACCTAGGGCCTTTTCCAAACCTCGGCTCCGGCTCAGGCTCCGGCTTCAGCTCCATTTCGTGACTCCATTTTTGAACAACAGGTATCAAAATAGAGGCTTTTGGTTACGGATTGGAAGTAGATACTCTATTTTGAACAGGAAAACAGAGATTCAGCTTCAATGAAAAGCCACAACCTACATTTTCAGCATATGGATGACAGCGCCGGAGCCTGAGCCGGAGCCGGAGCCGAGGTTTGGAAAAGGGCCCTAGACCATCGCTCTAGGGGCCTTTTCCAAACTTCGGCTCCGGCTCAGGCTCCGGCTCCGGCACCATTTTGTGCATCCATTCTAGAATAATAGGTATCAAAATAGAGGCTTTCGGCTGCGGTTCGGAAGTAGATTCTCTGCTTTGAAAAGGAAAACAGAGCTTCAGCTTCACTGAAAAACCACAACCGTATTTTCAGCATATGGATGACAGAGACGAAGCCGGAGCCTGAGCCTGAGCCGAGGTTTGAAAAGGCCCTAGACAACAATTTCGGACACGGCCTCTGAATCTCCGACTATTTTCTGTCAATTTCAATAAGAGTCGTGAGGACAGGGAACCAGACTAGAGTTTACAATGCTCGGACACGTGTAAATCTTGACACGAAGATAAAATGTCTACCGTAGAGTTTGTCGAAAGGCCCGGCCCATGTGGACATGTGGACTAACAAGTAACAGGAAAGGTGACCTAAAGAAAGTAAGTAGCCATCTTGTTCTACGGTAATTAGTTTGTCTTTATAGCCGAAAGCTAATTTGAAGTACACCATTCGACTGAAACTTATGCATGATGACACGAACGCTTCAAAACAAAATGACTCATTTCCGACTGAATCTCCAAAGCCGAACGGGTGGGCGGTTAAAATCTATGATTGTTATAGCAAGATTATCTTGCGCTGTTGTTGTTGTTGTTGTTATTATTATTACATGTTTTAGTGTTTTCCTTATCAAATTCAGTTGTGTGCACATTTCCAATCGATACCAATGCCAGCTGCCTGTCGCCACAGACGTATGTTTGTGATTTCATTCACAAAGAATTAATACTAATTAATGCAAATATGAAGTTATTTTGGTCTCAATTAAATGGCTCTGGTAGTAGACAAATAATAACAGATAGTCACACAAACATGCACAGCTGACACGTGTACTGATATAGCTATACACAAAGAGAGATGTAAACATTGTGTATTAATCGTGTAGGCCTAGGCCCATTGCATTCCGACACAGTCATGTATATTATGAACCCAACCTTCTTCTCCTTAGTCATATTATAAACGATGCAGGTTTTTTTGCTGCAGACCAACAATTAATATTGTCCCGTTGACTATCATGCAAATAAGATGACTCCGTCTATGAAGATACTTAAATGATTATTGGAAATAGCCTAATTATAGGCTATTATGTCATATAGTATGACAACAACAACAATTACCGAGAACAACAACATCAAGAGCAACAGCGACAACAACAACAACGTCAATTAACAACACAACAGCAACAAAAGACAACAACAATGGCAGCAGCAGCAACAACAATAACAACAACATCAACGACAATGACAACAACAACGACAACAACAACATCAGCAACAATAACAACAACAACATCAACGACAACAACAACGACAACATCAGCAGCAACAATAACAACAACGACAACAACAACAACATCAACGACAACAACAACGACAACATCAGCAGCAACAATAACAACAACGACAACAACATTAGCAACAATAACAACAACAACAACAATATCAACAACAACAACATCAGCGACAACAGCAACAACAACAGCAACAACAACAAAGACATCTGCAACAATGACAACAACAACAATTACCGAGAACAACAACATCAAGAGCAACAGCGACAACAACAACAACGTCAATTAACAACACAACAGCAACAAAAGACAACAACAATGGCAGCAGCAGCAACAACAATAACAACAACATCAACGACAATGACAACAACAACGACAACAACAACATCAGCAACAATAACAACAACAACATCAACGACAACAACAACGACAACATCAGCAGCAACAATAACAACAACGACAACAACAACAACATCAACGACAACAACAACGACAACATCAGCAGCAACAATAACAACAACGACAACAACAACATTAGCAACAATAATAACAACAATAACAACATCAGCAACAATAACAACAACAACAACAATATCAACAACAACAACATCAGCGACAACAGCAACAACAACAGCAACAACAACAAAGACATCTGCAACAAACAACAACAACAACAACAATTTGAGATCTCAGGTGGATTATGTGTCCGATTTTATACGGTCTGCACCCCTATAATTATTATTCAACAATCACATGCAAACAATGACTCAAAAGCCAATTCAGTCCAAATATTAACCATTATACACTAATCTTGCTAATACCCAATTACATCCAAAACAAAGACAGACATAAAACTTTACGCCCCTTCTAAGATCATTTTGGAGACATTTAAAATAGACCACTGATGCATTAACTAATTTTAAAGACTTGACTATGTGACCAGGCACTAAACTAAAAATCAGACATTCTAGCTTTTTGTTGGCAGGCTTTCACATTTTGACTGCACTGTATTGCTATATGAAGGATTTTTAAAACAATTTTTGGTGTCACTCGGAAAAATGTGTTTTTTGTTAATGGATTCCTGCTGGGACCAGTATTTACTATATATTTTCCTCTGAAATATTGCCAATAATATAATAGGCATACCATGTTTCATAATTCATATACTTCATATTGTATTCTGGATATATTCAGATAATTATATTCTTGTATTTTGTTAAAGGTGATATCATACTTTGTTTTTTATCAAAGAAATACAGATTCATAGGAAAAAATATCAAGACATACAGTTATAGTCATCTGTGAAAATATCAGTCCCATACGGTGCCTACTTTTTTGAGAAAATAGTGAAAAACAGCCACAGTATTTCTTAAGTCTTTTCTCTTTTATTTTTGATCCTTTAAAAGATCAAAAAGATTTTCGTTCGTTGTTTTACTAATTTCTGGATAAATACACCATTTCAGACGGAAATATTATGTTAACGGTATGTTTCTACCACCACCATCTTCATGCTCTCTGTAAGTTATAGGCATACAGCTATATTAAAATTAATTTTAATATAGCTCTATGGTAATAGGTAATTCTTTGAACATTTTCTGTTTTGGTTTCTTACCAAAGTAACTATACGCATGTTCTTCGCATATGTTCTATACTAAAACTATAATTATAGGAAAGTGTGTTGAGTTAACCACGATATTTTTTTACTCAATTCTTATTCGACAAGCTCGAAGTAAGTTGGTTAATTTAGGGTGACACAACTTTCCACGACGATCTGCGCATTGTCGAAATCTTCGTTGCTCCCGCCAGTCTGAATAATGCCGCTGAGATTGATGAACACCGCCCTCACGCGACGTTCCACCAAGCCACACTTTTGATCGCCGCTCGGACTCGAGTCTGAACTGCACGTCTCGCTCAAGATCCACTGGTCGCGGTCGTTGGGCTGAAATTAAATTATTTTTTATTCATTCAAAGGTGACAGATTTTCAATTTCTCTAAGACGAGCAAAGTGATCCGTGTCCTGGGGGAGGGGTATAATTTGGAAAAAAATTTGAATCCAAATGGTGCCTACATGCAAAATGGTGGCATCTATGGACATCTTGTCCAGTTGACATGAGTGGGTTACATACTTAGGTGGTTGTCTTCGCATACTTCTCTGAAGAATGGATCTTCTTCAGCACAGCATTTGTGTTCTTCAGCTTTTTTATTTAGGACAATTAGAATTTTCGGGGGCATTTCGTCGAATCGGGGACATTTTCGGGGACAATTTTTCATCGGGGACGGCACTGTCAAATCGGGGACTGTCCCCGGAAATCGGGGACGTCTGGTCACCTTACTTAAAATAGGGACGGCGTTTTTAAGTATTATTGGCCTAATTCGAGTCGAGAACGAAATGAGGCTTGCCAAAGGCTAGGCTTGGGATTTAGTTTGCTACTGCCATTTTGTGTTCTAAATGAAATGAAGGGCTTGAGATACTTTCGAAATTCATAATACTCATATGTAGGACAACTCTTTTTCCAGTTGTCTTCCACTCTTTTAGAGAGAAGTTTGCATCGTTTTGGATGATTTTTCACTCTGGCCAAGAGTGAAAACCACTCCAACAGAGTGAAATATCCACCTCTCTTTTTCAAGAGCCATTATGAAGGACAACTCGATTTTGAACGAGCGATATTTTTCACTCCTTTGCATTTAGAGAGTACATGGCGAAGCTGGGGCCTTTCTTCGGCTTCGTCGTGTGGCCCAATCCCTTCAAGTTAGTTTGTGGGCCTCAAATATGGCGGTAGGGGAAATAAGTACCAAGCCTAGCCTCAAGCCAGGTTTCGTAAAGGCCCATTGACTCGAGTCATTTATAGTATTACAACTCTGGACATGAAAATGCAAGTATCAAGATAATATTAGTACATTTATTAAGTATGTGTGGCGAAACGGATTGAACTAAGGCCATTACATACCCGTGTCGTCTGAACCACTTGACCATTGGGTTTGCGAGCAAGAATGACCCTGCCCGGTGGATAATTTGGCCGGCAGACCCTGGCGTAAGCCGACCGGCGTTTACGGGTGGAGTTGGCGTTGTCCACCCCCAGCACGTCCACGATGGATCCGGACGTAGCGTGGGACTCCTCGAACGATGCCCTATCCGTGAACTGCTGTGGGAAGTTGCGCACCAACTGGGCCTGCTGTCTGCTCGTGAGCGTCACGATCGGTCTCTGGTTGGCCTCCTCCCGCAGACGTTCCGGGTTCTGCTCCAAATCCAAGATAAGGGCTCTGTTGGCGTAAACCTGCGCGATTTGAGACGGGGTAAGCGGGTCGATCGACTCAGTATGGCACTGAGGGCAGCACGATTTGGTGGTCGAACCGTGGTCGACCAACGCCAAGAGTAAAGAAATGACCAGCAAAACTCCTCGCTTCATGTTCATTTCCATGGCTGTGGAATTATCACAATGATTCAGATCGCTTGTGAGCCTATATAGGTAGGTACATGTGCTGTGAATGCCGCTGTATGTGCAACTGAATGTATAAACATTATTACGACTCTGCAAATTGCAAATTAATGATAATGTATGCGTTTCATGCCAGTACACGTTGAACAGCAATAGTGCATAGAGGAATTTTCACGACCCTCGTCACTGCGCAGCGTGCTGAGTCGTGTCACATACACAGTGAGATTTATTATCGACTTTATAATGTTTGATTCGCAGTTCACTTAAAGGTACGATACATGATTGGTAAAAGGTCACAGAACAGCACTCACACTTTGTCTAATCCAGCATGTGCATGAAATAATAAACTTGTGAAAATTTTGAGCTCAATCGGACATCTGAGTCACTAGAAAATAGCAAAAACTCAACTCTATTTTTATTATAAAACATAAACAAACGACAACGACAACAACAAATGACAACGACAAACAAACGACAACGACAACACAACAATACAACAACACAACAACAAAAACAACACAACAACGACGACGACAAACAAACGACAACACAACAATGCAACAACAAAAACAACACAATACAACAACACAACAACAACGACGACGACAAACAAACGACAACACAACAACGCAACAACAAAAACAATACAACAACGACGACAACAAACAAACGACAAATGACAACACAACAACGCAACAACAAAAACAATACAACAACGACGACGACAAACAAACGACAACACAACAATGCAACAACAAAAACAACACAACAACAACACAACAACAACAAATGACAACGACAAACAAACGACAACGACAGCACAACAAAGACGACGACAACAACAGCAACGACGACAGCATCAACAACAACAAACAACTAGAAATCTCGGATGGATTTTTTGACCGTTTTTATACGGGTCTACTTATTATTCAACAATCACATGCAATTTATACGCAATAATTATGCAATATGCAATTTAGTCCAACTATAATTAAACTATATTGTGCACATGCAATGATGTTTATTATTATGGGCAATTGTTGGGGTATATTTGTAAATAGACCTTCATCTAATCTAAAGTATTAAGCTTACCCAATCTAAAAAAACATCCAAAATTTTACAGAAACAAAATTAAGCATGCATGTTGTGAGATCATTTTGGAGACAAGGGCCATGTCACACACACGAGACAACTTTTACAGGCAACTTGAGGTAACCAACTACACCGCATGCAAGAGGAAAAACCTTGCTTTTACCGAAGTCATTTTTTGGGGGTTTCTCACTATCCCAAATAAAAGTATAATGATGTTAATTGAAAGATGAATGTTATTTTTTAATTGAATATACATTAGATTGCCTGGAACTTGTTGCCTGTAAATTGAAATATCATCGTGCCATGCCATGGGCATAACTAACATTTAAATGGTAATATCATACTTTTTTGTCAAAGAAATGCAGATTCAAAGATTTTAAAATGCCGTAGGCGTTTGTCGCCGTTTTCTCAAAAAGTAGTCACCGTATGGGACTGGGGATTTCACAGATTACTGTTATTGTATCTTCCTTGATATTGTTGCCCATGAATCTGCATTTCTTTGGCCGGCAAAAGCCAAAGTATGAAGTTACCTTTAAAGGTAGTATAATACTTTGGTTTTTATCAAAGAAATACAGATTCATGGGCAAAAATATCAAGACAGATACAGTAAAAGTCATCTGTGAAAAGTTCAGTCCCATACGGTGCCCACTTTTTGAGAAAACAGTGAAAAAACAGCCACAGTATTTCTTAAGTCTCTTCTCTTTTATTTTTTATCTTTTAAAAGATCAAAAAGATTTTCGTTCGTTGTTTTACTAATTTCTGGATAAATACACCATTTCAATATAATTATGTTAACTATGTTAATATTGTTAATTATGTTAATATGTTAACGGTATGTTTCTACCACCACCATCTTCATACCCTGTAAGTTATACGTAAATCTGTGAACATTTCTGTTTTGGTTTCTTACCAAAGTAACTATGATACTACCTTTAAATTCTTCGCATACTAAAACCATAGTAGGAAAGTGTGTTGAGTTAACCACGATATTATTTTACTCAATTCTTATTTGACAACCTCGAAGTAAGTTGGTTAATTTAGGGTGACACAACTTTCCACGACAATCTGCGCATTGTCGAAATCTTCGTTGCTCCCGCCAGTCTGAATAATGCCGCTGAGATTGATGAACACTGCCCTCACGCGGCGTTCCACCAAGCCACACTTTTGATCGCCGCTCGGACTCGAGTCTGAACTGCACGTCTCGCTCAAGATCCACTGGTCGCGGTCGTTGGGCTGAAATTAAATGTTTGTTTTTTTATTCATTCAAAGGTGACAGATTTTCAATTTCTCTAAGACGAGCACAGTGATCCGTGTCCTGGGGGAGGGGTATAATTTGGAAAAAAATTTGAATCCAAATGGTGCCTACATGCAAAATGGTGGCATCTATGGACATCTTGTCCAGTTGACATGAGTGGGTTACATACTTAGGTGGTTGTCTTCGCATACTTCTCTAAAGAATGGATCTTCTTCAGCACAGCATTTGTGTTCTTCAGCTTTTTTATTTTAGGACAATTAGAATTTTCGGGGGCATTTCGTCGAATCGGGGACATTTTCGGCCCGGGGACAATTTTTCATCGGGGACGGCACTGTCAAATCGGGGACTGTCCCCGGAAATCGGGGACGTCTGGTCACCTTACTCAAAATAGGGACGGCGTCTCAAGTATTATTGGCCTAATTCGAGTCGAGAACGAAATGAGGCTTGCCAAAGGCTAGGCTTGGGATTTAGTTTGCTACTGCCATTTTGTGTTCTAAATGAAATGAAGGGCTTGAGATACTTTCGAAATTCATAATACTCATATGAAGGACAACTCTTTTTCGAGTTGTCTTCCACTCTTTTAGAGAGAAGTTTGCATCGTTTTGGATGATTTTTCACTCTGGCCCAGAGTGAAAACCACTCCAAAAGAGTGAAATATCCACCACTCTTTTTCAAGAGCCATTATGAAGGACAACTCGATTTTGAACGAGCGATATTTTTCACTCCTTTGCATTTAGAGAGTACATGGCGAAGCTGGGGCCTTTCTTCGGCTTCGTCGTGTGGCCCAATCCCTTCAAGTTAGTTTGTGGGCCTCAAATGGCGGTAGGGGAAATAAGTACCAAGCCTAGCCTCAAGCCAGGTTTCGTAAAGGCCCATTGACTCGAGTCATTTATAGTATTACAACTCTGGACATGAAAATGCAAGTATCAAGATAATATTAGTACATTTATTAAGTATGTGTGGCGAAACGGATTGAACTAAGGCCATTACATACCCGTGTCGTCTGAACCACTTGACCATTGGGTTTGCGAGCAAGAATGACCCTGCCCGGTGGAGAATTTGGCCGGCAGACCCTGGCGTAAGCCGACCGGCGTTTACGGGTGGAGTTGGCGTTGTCCACCCCCAGCACGTCCACGATGGATCCGGACGTAGCGTGGGACTCCTCGAACGATGCCCTATCCGTGAACTGCTGTGGGAAGTTGCGCACCAACTGGGCCTGCTGTCTGCTCGTGAGCGTCACGATCGGTCTCTGGTTGGCCTCCTCCCGCAGACGTTCCGGGTTCTGCTCCAAATCCAAGATAAGGGTTCTGTTGGCGTAAACCTGCGCGATTTGAGACGGGGTAAGCGGGTCGATCGACTCAGTATGGCACTGAGGGCAGCACGATTTGGTGGTCGAACCGTGGTCGACCAACGCCAAGAGTAAAGAAATGACCAGCAAAACTCCTCGCTTCATGTTCATTTCCATGGCTGTGGAATTATCACAATGATTCAGATCGCTTGTGAGCCTATATAGGTAGGTACATGTGCTGTGAATGCCGCTGTATGTGCAACTGAAGGTATAAACATTATTACGACTCTGCAAATTGCAAATTAATGATAATGTATGCGTTTCATGCCAGTACACGTTGAACAGCAATAGTGCATAGAGGAATTTTCACGACCCTCGTCACTGCGCAGCGTGCTGAGTCGTGTCACATACACAGTGAGATTTATTATCGACTTTATAATGTTTGATTCGCGGTTCACTTAAAGGTACGATACATGATTGGTAAAAGGTCACAGAACAGCACTCACACTTTGTCTAATCCAGCATGTGCATGAAATAATAAACTTGTGAAAATTTTGAGCTCAATCGGACATCTGAGTCACTAGAAAATAGCAAAAACTCAACTCTATTTTTATTATAAAACATAAACAAACGACAACGACAACAACAAATGACAACGACAAACAAACGACAACGACAACACAACAATACAACAACACAACAACAAAAACAACACAACAACGACGACGACAAACAAACGACAACACAACAATGCAACAACGCAACAACAAAAACAACACAATACAACAACACAACAACAACGACGACGACAAACAAACGACAACACAACAACGCAACAACAAAAACAATACAACAACGACGACAACAAACAAACGACAACGACAAATGACAACACAACAACGCAACAACAAAAACAATACAACAACGACGACGACAAACAAACGACAACACAACAATGCAACAACAAAAACAACACAACAACAACACAACAACAACAAATGACAACGACAAACAAACGACGACGACAACAACAGCAACGACGACAGCATCAACAACAACAAACAACTAGAAATCTCGGATGGATTTTTTGACCGTTTTTATTGGTCTGCTTATTATTCAACAATCACATGCAATTTATACGCAATAATTATGCAATAGGCAATTTAGTCCAACTATAATTTAACAATATTGTGCACATGCAATGCTGTTTATTATTATGGGCAATTGTTGGGGGCCATGTTTGTAAATAGACCTTCATCTAATCTAAAGTATTAAGCTTACCCAATCTCAAAAAACAACCAAAATTTTACAGAAACAAAATTAAGCATGCATGTTGTGAGATCATTTTGGAGACAAGGGCCATGTCACACACACGAGACAACTTTTACAGGCAACTTGAGGTAACCAACTACACCGCATGCAAGAGGAAAAACCTTGCTTTTACCGAAGTCATTTTTTGGGGGTTTCTCACTATCCCAAATAAAAGTATAATGATGTTAATTGAAAGATGAATGTTATTTTTTAATTGAATATACATTAGATTGCCTGGAACTTGTTGCCTGTAAATTGAAATATCATCGTGCCATGCCATGGGCATAACTAACATTTAAATGGTAATATCATACTTTTTTGTCAAAGAAATGCAGATTCAAAGATTTTAAAATGCCGTAGGCGTTTGTCGCCGTTTTCTCAAAAAGTAGTCACCGTATGGGACTGGGGATTTCACAGATTACTGTTATTGTATCTTCCTTGATATTGTTGCCCATGAATCTGCATTTCTTTGGCCGGCAAAAGCCAAAGTATGAAGTTACCTTTAAAGGTAGTATAATACTTTGGTTTTTATCAAAGAAATACAGATTCATGGGCAAAAATATCAAGACAGATACAGTAAAAGTCATCTGTGAAAAGTTCAGTCCCATACGGTGCCCACTTTTTGAGAAAACAGTGAAAAAACAGCCACAGTATTTCTTAAGTCTCTTCTCTTTTATTTTTTATCTTTTAAAAGATCAAAAAGATTTTCGTTCGTTGTTTTACTAATTTCTGGATAAATACACCATTTCAATATAATTATGTTAACTATGTTAATATTGTTAATTATGTTAATATGTTAACGGTATGTTTCTACCACCACCATCTTCATACCCTGTAAGTTATACGTAAATCTGTGAACATTTCTGTTTTGGTTTCTTACCAAAGTAACTATGATACTACCTTTAAATTCTTCGCATACTAAAACCATAGTAGGAAAGTGTGTTGAGTTAACCACGATATTATTTTACTCAATTCTTATTTGACAACCTCGAAGTAAGTTGGTTAATTTAGGGTGACACAACTTTCCACGACAATCTGCGCATTGTCGAAATCTTCGTTGCTCCCGCCAGTCTGAATAATGCCGCTGAGATTGATGAACACTGCCCTCACGCGGCGTTCCACCAAGCCACACTTTTGATCGCCGCTCGGACTCGAGTCTGAACTGCACGTCTCGCTCAAGATCCACTGGTCGCGGTCGTTGGGCTGAAATTAAATGTTTGTTTTTTTATTCATTCAAAGGTGACAGATTTTCAATTTCTCTAAGACGAGCACAGTGATCCGTGTCCTGGGGGAGGGGTATAATTTGGAAAAAAATTTGAATCCAAATGGTGCCTACATGCAAAATGGTGGCATCTATGGACATCTTGTCCAGTTGACATGAGTGGGTTACATACTTAGGTGGTTGTCTTCGCATACTTCTCTAAAGAATGGATCTTCTTCAGCACAGCATTTGTGTTCTTCAGCTTTTTTATTTTAGGACAATTAGAATTTTCGGGGGCATTTCGTCGAATCGGGGACATTTTCGGCCCGGGGACAATTTTTCATCGGGGACGGCACTGTCAAATCGGGGACTGTCCCCGGAAATCGGGGACGTCTGGTCACCTTACTCAAAATAGGGACGGCGTCTCAAGTATTATTGGCCTAATTCGAGTCGAGAACGAAATGAGGCTTGCCAAAGGCTAGGCTTGGGATTTAGTTTGCTACTGCCATTTTGTGTTCTAAATGAAATGAAGGGCTTGAGATACTTTCGAAATTCATAATACTCATATGAAGGACAACTCTTTTTCGAGTTGTCTTCCACTCTTTTAGAGAGAAGTTTGCATCGTTTTGGATGATTTTTCACTCTGGCCCAGAGTGAAAACCACTCCAAAAGAGTGAAATATCCACCACTCTTTTTCAAGAGCCATTATGAAGGACAACTCGATTTTGAACGAGCGATATTTTTCACTCCTTTGCATTTAGAGAGTACATGGCGAAGCTGGGGCCTTTCTTCGGCTTCGTCGTGTGGCCCAATCCCTTCAAGTTAGTTTGTGGGCCTCAAATGGCGGTAGGGGAAATAAGTACCAAGCCTAGCCTCAAGCCAGGTTTCGTAAAGGCCCATTGACTCGAGTCATTTATAGTATTACAACTCTGGACATGAAAATGCAAGTATCAAGATAATATTAGTACATTTATTAAGTATGTGTGGCGAAACGGATTGAACTAAGGCCATTACATACCCGTGTCGTCTGAACCACTTGACCATTGGGTTTGCGAGCAAGAATGACCCTGCCCGGTGGAGAATTTGGCCGGCAGACCCTGGCGTAAGCCGACCGGCGTTTACGGGTGGAGTTGGCGTTGTCCACCCCCAGCACGTCCACGATGGATCCGGACGTAGCGTGGGACTCCTCGAACGATGCCCTATCCGTGAACTGCTGTGGGAAGTTGCGCACCAACTGGGCCTGCTGTCTGCTCGTGAGCGTCACGATCGGTCTCTGGTTGGCCTCCTCCCGCAGACGTTCCGGGTTCTGCTCCAAATCCAAGATAAGGGTTCTGTTGGCGTAAACCTGCGCGATTTGAGACGGGGTAAGCGGGTCGATCGACTCAGTATGGCACTGAGGGCAGCACGATTTGGTGGTCGAACCGTGGTCGACCAACGCCAAGAGTAAAGAAATGACCAGCAAAACTCCTCGCTTCATGTTCATTTCCATGGCTGTGGAATTATCACAATGATTCAGATCGCTTGTGAGCCTATATAGGTAGGTACATGTGCTGTGAATGCCGCTGTATGTGCAACTGAAGGTATAAACATTATTACGACTCTGCAAATTGCAAATTAATGATAATGTATGCGTTTCATGCCAGTACACGTTGAACAGCAATAGTGCATAGAGGAATTTTCACGACCCTCGTCACTGCGCAGCGTGCTGAGTCGTGTCACATACACAGTGAGATTTATTATCGACTTTATAATGTTTGATTCGCGGTTCACTTAAAGGTACGATACATGATTGGTAAAAGGTCACAGAACAGCACTCACACTTTGTCTAATCCAGCATGTGCATGAAATAATAAACTTGTGAAAATTTTGAGCTCAATCGGACATCTGAGTCACTAGAAAATAGCAAAAACTCAACTCTATTTTTATTATAAAACATAAACAAACGACAACGACAACAACAAATGACAACGACAAACAAACGACAACGACAACACAACAATACAACAACACAACAACAAAAACAACACAACAACGACGACGACAAACAAACGACAACACAACAATGCAACAACGCAACAACAAAAACAACACAATACAACAACACAACAACAACGACGACGACAAACAAACGACAACACAACAACGCAACAACAAAAACAATACAACAACGACGACAACAAACAAACGACAACGACAAATGACAACACAACAACGCAACAACAAAAACAATACAACAACGACGACGACAAACAAACGACAACACAACAATGCAACAACAAAAACAACACAACAACAACACAACAACAACAAATGACAACGACAAACAAACGACGACGACAACAACAGCAACGACGACAGCATCAACAACAACAAACAACTAGAAATCTCGGATGGATTTTTTGACCGTTTTTATTGGTCTGCTTATTATTCAACAATCACATGCAATTTATACGCAATAATTATGCAATAGGCAATTTAGTCCAACTATAATTTAACAATATTGTGCACATGCAATGCTGTTTATTATTATGGGCAATTGTTGGGGGCCATGTTTGTAAATAGACCTTCATCTAATCTAAAGTATTAAGCTTACCCAATCTCAAAAAACAACCAAAATTTTACAGAAACAAAATTAAGCATGCATGTTGTGAGATCATTTTGGAGACAAGGGCCATGTCACACACACGAGACAACTTTTACAGGCAACTTGAGGTAACCAACTACACCGCATGCAAGAGGAAAAACCTTGCTTTTACCGAAGTCATTTTTTGGGGGTTTCTCACTATCCCAAATAAAAGTATAATGATGTTAATTGAAAGATGAATGTTATTTTTTAATTGAATATACATTAGATTGCCTGGAACTTGTTGCCTGTAAATTGAAATATCATCGTGCCATGCCATGGGCATAACTAACATTTAAATGGTAATATCATACTTTTTTGTCAAAGAAATGCAGATTCAAAGATTTTAAAATGCCGTAGGCGTTTGTCGCCGTTTTCTCAAAAAGTAGTCACCGTATGGGACTGGGGATTTCACAGATTACTGTTATTGTATCTTCCTTGATATTGTTGCCCATGAATCTGCATTTCTTTGGCCGGCAAAAGCCAAAGTATGAAGTTACCTTTAAAGGTAGTATAATACTTTGGTTTTTATCAAAGAAATACAGATTCATGGGCAAAAATATCAAGACAGATACAGTAAAAGTCATCTGTGAAAAGTTCAGTCCCATACGGTGCCCACTTTTTGAGAAAACAGTGAAAAAACAGCCACAGTATTTCTTAAGTCTCTTCTCTTTTATTTTTTATCTTTTAAAAGATCAAAAAGATTTTCGTTCGTTGTTTTACTAATTTCTGGATAAATACACCATTTCAATATAATTATGTTAACTATGTTAATATTGTTAATTATGTTAATATGTTAACGGTATGTTTCTACCACCACCATCTTCATACCCTGTAAGTTATACGTAAATCTGTGAACATTTCTGTTTTGGTTTCTTACCAAAGTAACTATGATACTACCTTTAAATTCTTCGCATACTAAAACCATAGTAGGAAAGTGTGTTGAGTTAACCACGATATTATTTTACTCAATTCTTATTTGACAACCTCGAAGTAAGTTGGTTAATTTAGGGTGACACAACTTTCCACGACAATCTGCGCATTGTCGAAATCTTCGTTGCTCCCGCCAGTCTGAATAATGCCGCTGAGATTGATGAACACTGCCCTCACGCGGCGTTCCACCAAGCCACACTTTTGATCGCCGCTCGGACTCGAGTCTGAACTGCACGTCTCGCTCAAGATCCACTGGTCGCGGTCGTTGGGCTGAAATTAAATGTTTGTTTTTTTATTCATTCAAAGGTGACAGATTTTCAATTTCTCTAAGACGAGCACAGTGATCCGTGTCCTGGGGGAGGGGTATAATTTGGAAAAAAATTTGAATCCAAATGGTGCCTACATGCAAAATGGTGGCATCTATGGACATCTTGTCCAGTTGACATGAGTGGGTTACATACTTAGGTGGTTGTCTTCGCATACTTCTCTAAAGAATGGATCTTCTTCAGCACAGCATTTGTGTTCTTCAGCTTTTTTATTTTAGGACAATTAGAATTTTCGGGGGCATTTCGTCGAATCGGGGACATTTTCGGCCCGGGGACAATTTTTCATCGGGGACGGCACTGTCAAATCGGGGACTGTCCCCGGAAATCGGGGACGTCTGGTCACCTTACTCAAAATAGGGACGGCGTCTCAAGTATTATTGGCCTAATTCGAGTCGAGAACGAAATGAGGCTTGCCAAAGGCTAGGCTTGGGATTTAGTTTGCTACTGCCATTTTGTGTTCTAAATGAAATGAAGGGCTTGAGATACTTTCGAAATTCATAATACTCATATGAAGGACAACTCTTTTTCGAGTTGTCTTCCACTCTTTTAGAGAGAAGTTTGCATCGTTTTGGATGATTTTTCACTCTGGCCCAGAGTGAAAACCACTCCAAAAGAGTGAAATATCCACCACTCTTTTTCAAGAGCCATTATGAAGGACAACTCGATTTTGAACGAGCGATATTTTTCACTCCTTTGCATTTAGAGAGTACATGGCGAAGCTGGGGCCTTTCTTCGGCTTCGTCGTGTGGCCCAATCCCTTCAAGTTAGTTTGTGGGCCTCAAATGGCGGTAGGGGAAATAAGTACCAAGCCTAGCCTCAAGCCAGGTTTCGTAAAGGCCCATTGACTCGAGTCATTTATAGTATTACAACTCTGGACATGAAAATGCAAGTATCAAGATAATATTAGTACATTTATTAAGTATGTGTGGCGAAACGGATTGAACTAAGGCCATTACATACCCGTGTCGTCTGAACCACTTGACCATTGGGTTTGCGAGCAAGAATGACCCTGCCCGGTGGAGAATTTGGCCGGCAGACCCTGGCGTAAGCCGACCGGCGTTTACGGGTGGAGTTGGCGTTGTCCACCCCCAGCACGTCCACGATGGATCCGGACGTAGCGTGGGACTCCTCGAACGATGCCCTATCCGTGAACTGCTGTGGGAAGTTGCGCACCAACTGGGCCTGCTGTCTGCTCGTGAGCGTCACGATCGGTCTCTGGTTGGCCTCCTCCCGCAGACGTTCCGGGTTCTGCTCCAAATCCAAGATAAGGGTTCTGTTGGCGTAAACCTGCGCGATTTGAGACGGGGTAAGCGGGTCGATCGACTCAGTATGGCACTGAGGGCAGCACGATTTGGTGGTCGAACCGTGGTCGACCAACGCCAAGAGTAAAGAAATGACCAGCAAAACTCCTCGCTTCATGTTCATTTCCATGGCTGTGGAATTATCACAATGATTCAGATCGCTTGTGAGCCTATATAGGTAGGTACATGTGCTGTGAATGCCGCTGTATGTGCAACTGAAGGTATAAACATTATTACGACTCTGCAAATTGCAAATTAATGATAATGTATGCGTTTCATGCCAGTACACGTTGAACAGCAATAGTGCATAGAGGAATTTTCACGACCCTCGTCACTGCGCAGCGTGCTGAGTCGTGTCACATACACAGTGAGATTTATTATCGACTTTATAATGTTTGATTCGCGGTTCACTTAAAGGTACGATACATGATTGGTAAAAGGTCACAGAACAGCACTCACACTTTGTCTAATCCAGCATGTGCATGAAATAATAAACTTGTGAAAATTTTGAGCTCAATCGGACATCTGAGTCACTAGAAAATAGCAAAAACTCAACTCTATTTTTATTATAAAACATAAACAAACGACAACGACAACAACAAATGACAACGACAAACAAACGACAACGACAACACAACAATACAACAACACAACAACAAAAACAACACAACAACGACGACGACAAACAAACGACAACACAACAATGCAACAACGCAACAACAAAAACAACACAATACAACAACACAACAACAACGACGACGACAAACAAACGACAACACAACAACGCAACAACAAAAACAATACAACAACGACGACAACAAACAAACGACAACGACAAATGACAACACAACAACGCAACAACAAAAACAATACAACAACGACGACGACAAACAAACGACAACACAACAATGCAACAACAAAAACAACACAACAACAACACAACAACAACAAATGACAACGACAAACAAACGACGACGACAACAACAGCAACGACGACAGCATCAACAACAACAAACAACTAGAAATCTCGGATGGATTTTTTGACCGTTTTTATTGGTCTGCTTATTATTCAACAATCACATGCAATTTATACGCAATAATTATGCAATAGGCAATTTAGTCCAACTATAATTTAACAATATTGTGCACATGCAATGCTGTTTATTATTATGGGCAATTGTTGGGGGCCATGTTTGTAAATAGACCTTCATCTAATCTAAAGTATTAAGCTTACCCAATCTCAAAAAACAACCAAAATTTTACAGAAACAAAATTAGGCATGCATGTTCTCGGATCATTTTGGAGACAAGGGCCATGGCACACACACGAGACAACTTTTACAGGCAACTTTAGGCAACCAACTACACCACATGCAAGAGGAAAAACCTTGCTTTTACCAAAGTCATTTTTCGGGGGGTTTCTCACTATCCCAAATAAAAGTATAATGATGTTAATTGAAAAAGATCTTTTAAAAGATCAAAAAGATTTTCGGTCGTTGTTTTACTAATTTCTGGATAAATACACCATTTCAGGCGGTATGTTTCTACCACCATCATCTTCATACACTGTAAGTAATACGTAAATCTGTTCTGTTTTGGTTTCTTACCAAGGTATGATACAACCTTTAACTCAACTCTTATCTGAGAAGCTCGAATAAAGTTGGTTAATTTAGGGCGACACAGCTTTCAATGACGATAAGCGCATTGTCGAAATCTGCGTTACTCCCGCCAGTCCGACGAATGGCACTGAGATTGATGAACACCGCCCTCACGTGACGCTCAACCACGCCACATCGCAGACCGGCTGGTGGTCTGGAGTCTGGACTGCACTCCTCGCTCAAAATCCACTGGTCTTGGCCATGAGACTGAAATTAAAAATAATGAAATAACGGTGGCCACTTTGTGACAAAACAATGTAAACGCCCCTAGTATTTTTTAACAAATCTGCTCATAGGATTAAAAAAAAAATCTTTTTCAAAGATCAAAATTGCTTTTGGTCAATTGGTTTTTACTCTTTTTTCCAATAAATACAAGCATGTCAGACGAAAAAAAGAAGATATTTCAAAGGTGTAATACACCATGGGTGTCGATCCCGGGGGGATGGGGGGATATACCCCCAACCCCCCATATTTGAGGTAGGGGGATGGCGTGTATTATCATCCCCTCAATATTTTGAGGTTGAAAGTCATTTAATACCGACAAAATATCTGAAGTACCAACAAGATAATGAACAAAAAAACACAGCAAGAACGTTTTTTTTAATGCTCTAAAATGCGACTTTTCGACGTTTTGGTGGTGAAATTAATATTTTTTTAAAAAGAATAGGCCATAATACATACCCTTGCCAACTGTACCACATCGCCATTGCGTTTACGAGCAAGAATGAGGCTGCGCGTTGAAGATTTTGGCTGGCAGACCCTGGTGTCAGTGCCCCGGCGTTTACGGGTGGAGTTGGCTGTGTCGTCCGGTACGTCCATGATAATTTCGTCTGTTGGATAATGATCCGTGAACTGCTGTGGGAAGTTGCGCATTAACTCTCTCTCTTGTCTCATCGTGAGCTTCACGATCGGTCTCTGGTTGGCCTCCTCCCGCAGACGTTCCGGGTTCTGCTCCAAATCCAAGATGAGGGCTTCGTTGGCGTAAACCTTGTCGATTTGAAACGGTTTGAGTCGGTCGATGGACCCAGTACCGCACTGTGGGCAGCACGTATCGTGGTCGGCCAGCGCCAAGGACAGTAAAGAAACGACCAGCAAAACTCGCTTCATGTTCATCTCCATGGCTGTAGATAGAATCATCACAATAGTTTTAGATCGCTTGCGGGCCTATTTTATATGTGTCTTTGCAGTGAACGCTGATGTGTATGTGTAACTGATTATGTGGATTGCTGCCCTATTTATTCGTTATCAATTTATAATTATAATGTTTGCGTTTCGTTAGGTGCGCGTGTAGGAATTTTCACCATTATCCTCGTGAATGGTTTAGTCTGCTGACACGACGTGTGAGATGTGTTCCGACTATGTAATGTTTAGCTAGGTTAATTCACTTTCACTTGTACCTCCTGCGAATACAAATGATCTCGCCCTATGGTATTACTTACCTCCCCAACTAAGTGGAACAGTCTCATTTGCATAACCCTAACTACATGTAGTTAGGTTTCAGTAGGATTTGAAGCTTTTTTAGTTATAAGGTTTCGCGCTGGTTACTGGTAGTAGCCGTGCCTTCTGGCAAATCTGGCAAATCGGTCCTTAAAGGGTCTCTGCAATGAGAATATTATGGCTTGAACATGTGCCAATAAAAACAAATGTACATGGGGATTGTGATTTTACCCACTTCCTCACACTGATTCAGGGTTAAAAAACAGTTGTTTTGGTTTGTATGCTAATTAGCATTTCCATATTCATGAGCAAAACTGTGATGTCATCTGGGGAACTGAGAGCAGTAACCCAGTTGATTTGTGCACACAAAGTTGCGGTTGTTTTATAGGTTTTCTGACAGACCTTTTCCTCCTCAATGGGTTTTATTTTGCCAAATATGCTCCTTTCACTCAACTGGTGGTGTAATTTTTTTTTACCAAACCATTTCTATAGGTCAAGTTTGCCTCTTCATTCTTTAAGTTTTTTAATTTTTGCTATTGGTTCCCTACATGAGTATGCGTGAAAATCCCCCGTTTTACAAAGCCATTTAAAGGAAAATCAAATGCTGGTTTGAAACCAAAATAAGACTTGCCATTCATTATTTGTCAGTATATTCTCTGTATGAAGGCAATAAAATAACCTGACTGAAAAAAAGCACTGCATGAACCCTTTAATTAATACAAATGCAAATATAAAGTTATTTTGGTCTTAATTAACATGCACAGCTGACACATGTACCAATAATAGTACAGAAACATAATGTAGACATTTTGTGTTAAAGGTAGTATCATACTTTGGTAAGAAACCAAAACAGAAATGTTCACAGATTTACGTTTAACTTACAGGGTATGAAGATGGTGGTTAAAATTACCTTTTAAAACTTTTTCGTCTGAAATGGTGTACTTATCCAGAAATTAGTAAACCAGTGACCCAAAATCTTTTTGATCTATAGATCAAAAATAAAAGAGAAAAGACTTAAGACATAGGCCTACTGTGAGCGTTTTTCAATGTTTTCTCAAAAAGTGGGCACCGTATAGGACTGAAACTACAATGCAAGACCAACTTAATGATTTATCAAGATGGTGTAAAATAAATGATGTTCTTCCAAAAGCTTCTAAATGCCATTCTATGACTGTAAGCTTCCTAAAACGCAACATTCCAGAATGCTCTAATACCATTGATGCAGTATCCTTGAATTCAGTTACTTCTATGAAATTATTAGGTGTTACTGTTCAAAATAACCTGAGATGGGATATTCATGTAGCGGATATTGTGGCCAAGGCGTCCCGCAAGCTATACACCTTGTGTATCCTTAGAAAATCCAAGGCACCCACGTCTGACATGCTAGCTGTATATGTGTGTTATGTCAGACCCACTCTGGAGTATGCCTGTCAGGTTTGGCATAGTTCAATTAGCATACAACAGGCCAATGCCATAACAGAACATCCAGAAACGTGCTGTTCGTATCATCCTTGGTCGTCAATATGACTTGTATACAGGAGCGCTTGGGTTGCTAGGCATCCCTTCCCTAAAATCAAGAAGGGACAACCTGTTGTGCTCATTCGGCAACTCATTACTTAACTCTGTTAGATTTAGGGATATGCTTCCACCATACAAATCCAGTGTCTCCACTAGAGAATTAAGAGCTAGCACCTCTACTGGACTAGTCATACCAAAGTGCCGCACTGACAGGTTTAGTAAATCCACCATACCCTCAATTATTCGCATTTTAAATTCATAAATGCCTGGGCAGTTTTTATTTTTTTTATTTTTTTTATTGTTACTTAGTTCTTAACTTCTTAATCCAGCAGTAACTTGATTTCTTTTAAATATCTATAGGGTTTATTAGTCGATGTCAACAATACATTTTTATTTTGCTAATATAATGTAATATCTAGACTATTGTTAATGTTGTGTCCCCTTTTAAAACTTATTTTAGATTGTCTGTATCAATGTGTTTTGTAATTGGCTTTTAACTATAGATTTCCCTTTTCGCTTGAATTTTAATGTAACATCAAGTCCATTGTCTTTGTTATGTTTGTCTGTATCCATGTGTGTTGAAAGTCAATTGTCATTCCTTGGCCTATGTCAGTATTTTAAACGTATTTGTTTAATGTGTCCTTAATGGTTAATTAATTAATTTATTTTTACTGCTGTTCACATGTGCAATTCAGTTTTTAACTGCCGTATATGTTTTTAATAAAACATTAATAATAATAATAAGATGAATGTTACTGTATCTTTCTTGATATTTTTGCCCATGAATCTGTATTTCTTTGATAAAAACCAAAGTATGATATTACCTTTTATCGTGATGGATACAGGCTCATTGCATTCCGACACAGCATGGGCGGAAATCCCTCCTCGATCATGGGGGGGACATCAATTTACACTTCATAAGATAGTAACTTTCAGTATACAGTGCCATGCCTATGGCCTAGCATACGCTTGCATGTGTGGTAGGTGTGCCGATCACGAGTGTTCTCCAGCTTTTAAAAATAAAACTTAGATATGAGGCTATGCATGGTAGAAGTACAGGTTTTTTGGTAACACCATGTGACACTCTTGTGTGAGTATGGGGTGGCTGACCGTGGCTCTGAAAAGAGCCGGTGAAGTCGATGTTCCTACCACCAGTGTGCTTAAGTTGCCAGCAAACCGAAATTTTTTTTGTCAAGAAATAAAGTTACGGCGTGGGGTCCGGGGCCCGCTTAAGGGCCCCAGGAAAATTTTGATTCTAGATGCTCTGTAGTGCATTTTAAGACAATTCCTGGCCACTTTCCTCAGACTTTTTTTGCGAAAGTTTAAAAGATTTTAATCAGACTTGCATGGTAGAAGTACATAATATAGGCTTTTGGGTAACACGATGTGACACTCTTGTGTGAGTACGTTTTTGGTCTGAAAAGAGCTGGATGTTCCGACCAGTATGCTCTGGTCGCTCGCAAACCTATGACTTTTTTAAGGCAAGTAAAGTTACGGCGTGGGGTTCGGGGCCCGCTTAAGGGCCCCGGGAAAATTTTGATTCTAGATGCTCTGTGGTGCATTCTAAGGCAATTCCCGGCCACTTTTTCCTCAGACTTGTTTAGCGAAAGTTCTGCGAAAGTTTAGCAATTGTTCTGCCTGAAATGGTGTACTTTATCAAGAAATGAGTAAAACAACGACACAAAACATTTTCGATCTTAGAAAGATCCTGTGAGGTCGCAGATTTGAATTTAGAAATATGTCTATGGTGAAGCAAAAAATGTAAACCTCAAAATGAGACACATATTTTGAATGAAGAAAATGCAAATGTTTTGCTTCAGCTGAAGACAATACTTGGGTGAACCAGTTAAGTTTTTAATTGAAGACGCTGTGTTTTATGGGCCTAGGTAGACTTCTATACTGTACTCTATTGTACTCAAATTCCTGACTTCCACAGAAAAATCATGAGAACTTTACATTCATTACAAACGTAATGACAGATGACAAATAATAAATATAAATGTACCTTAATATTTCCAAATATGGCACCTTGTGTTTTGTTATGGATGTACGAGAATTCTTCGGAAATATAGTTTGAATAAAGCAACCTCATTCAAAACGCAGTATCATGTGAAGAATAACTGAAGAAGTTTCGCGAAACTCCGACGACGAACGAGATTAAATCCGTCATGAGTCAGTGGAAAATCGATGGATTTGAGCATGGTACTCTATGGAAAAAAACGGTTTTAAGTGGATCGATTCGAACGGGAGATGCCTAACCAGATTTATATATACAAAAATGTATACGTATGCAGACTGTATGCGGTTAAAGTCGATTTCAGTGCAGTAAACGTTACGTGTATGTATGCGGGCCGGCCATGCAGGGGCATCTCAACTGCACGTCGTCGATTTGAGTCGCATGGCAAACACGACAGTTCACAAAATTCGCCCATGGGAATGAGCAAGCGGTCAGTGCGCAGTCGACAAAAAAGTTGCTCATGGTAAAGGGTTAAAACATGGAGGGGACAATCGACATTATGTCCCCCACTTCCAAAATCATGGGGGGGACGTGTCCCCCCTGTCCCCCCCGGGATTTCCGCCCATGCGACACAGTCATCATATGAACTAAACCTTCTTCTCCTAAGGCCTAGGCTATACGCCGTGCTAATGCCGTGCCGAATAGCGGTATCGCGGGAGACCCTGTCGAGCCAAAGAGCTTGCCGAGCCAAATTCACACTAAATGCCGTGCTATTGCCGTGCCAAACTTGAAAATGTAAAAACATTAGAGTTCGACACGACAGTAGCACGATAGGTCTTAAATATAATGTAGACGATACAGGTTTTATAGGTGCAGACAAGTCAACAATGTCCTATTATCATGCAAGATAGACACATTGAATCAAGAAACCATAAAAAGATTATTAAACGACAACAACAACGACGACAACAACAACAAATGACAACAACAACAAACAAACAAACGACAACAAACGAATACAACAACAAAACATCAATGACAGCAACAACAAATGAAACAACAACTGGAGGTCTCGGATGGATTCTGTGGCCGATGTTATTCGGGTCTGCATTTCTATAACAATATTCAACAATCACATGCAATAATTTATACGCAATAATGATTGTCACAGTTGATGCCGTTAATATTCTCTTTTTCCAAAAGGCAATTTAGTCCGATTATAATCAAACAATATTGTGCACATGCAGTGCTGTTTATTATTATGATCAGGTCTCCTGATGAGGACTATAGAGCAGTCTAGTCGAAACGTTGAGACCTTAATTTCGAGAAGTGCGAACGATATACAGGGTGTCCCAGAAAAAAACGCAACACTGTGTCGGGACCCATTATGTTAAAATTAAACAGTTTATCACTTTAAGATTCAAATATGTGATAGAGCCATGTCTTGGCTATCACCATGTAGAATTTTGGCATATTGGAGCTGAAATTTGCGAAAATATGATCAATTGAAAGAGTACTCCTTAAAAACAAATTTGCAAGAATAACAGGTTTTTGAGGTTGGGTAATGCAGTCTTAGTTTTTTCACTCAAATTCAGTCCAATTTTGCTCAAATTCTACATGATGATAGCCAAGACATAGCTGTATTACATATGTGAATCTTGAAGTGATTAACAGTTTAATTTTTATAAAATAGTTCTCGACACGAGTGTTGCGGGTTTTTTTTGGGGGGGGGGAACACCCTGTAGAAGTGCGAAAGTACGAACGATTATTAGGCAAACCGATCCTCATGATCATTACTGTTTGGGGCATATTTGTAAATAGACCTTCATCTGCATTTATTTTTTGGGGGGGCCGGCAAAAGCCAAAGAATGAAGTTACCTTTAACTCAACTCTTTTCTGACAAGCTCGAAGTATTAAGTTGCTTCATTAATTTTTGAGGGCGACACAGATTTCAATGATGATATTCGCATTGTCGAAATCTATGTTATTCCCGCCAGTCTCAAGAATGCCTTTGAGATTGACGAACGCCGCCCCAACGTGACGCTGAACCACGCCACACCGCTGACCGGCTGGTGGTCTGGAGTCCGGGCTGCATTCCTCCTTCAAAATCCACAGTTGTTCGTCTTGGCCTTCAGGCTGAAAATGAAATAACGGTGCATGCCATAGAGCTATATTAAAATTACTAGAGCGCTAGCTTCGTGTAAAAAGTGATGCCTGCTGGGCGCATCCATGTTTGTGCACAAACCTATGGAAAGCCATAGAGTTAAATAAAAAACTAGAGTGTGCACTCTGCGCGTGTTGCTCGAACCATGGCCAGCGCCATTGCATTAAGGAAACAAGGGAAAACGCGCGCGTCCCGTTTCAAATTGTGCGTACATATTCTTACCCCGTTTTGGTGGTGAAATTGATAATTATTAAAGGTAGTATCATACTTTGGTAAGAAACCAAAACACAAAATGTTCGCAGATTTACGTATAACTTACAGGGTATGAAGACGGTGGTGGTAGAAACATACCGTTACAATTTTTCCGCCTAAAATGGTGTATTTATCCAGAAATTAGTAAAACAACGACCGAAAATCTGTTTGATCTTTTAAAAGATCAAAAATAAAAGAGAAAAGACTTAAGGAATACTGTGGCAGCTTTTCATTGTTTTCTCAAAAAGTGGGCACCGTATATGGGACTGAAATTTCCGCAGATGACTGTATTAACTGTATATGTCCTGATATGTTTGCCCACGAATCTGTATTTCTTTAATAAAAACCAAAGTATGATACTACCTTTAAAAAAGGAATAGGCCATAGTATAATATGTACATACCCTTGCCGTCGTCTGTACCACTTGCCCATTGATTGTACGAGCAAGAATGAGGGTGCGTGTTGACGATTCTGGCTGGCAGACCCTGGCGTCAGTGTCATGGGGTTGAAAGTTGGAGTTGGCCGCTGTGTCCATTTCGTCCACGGTGGTCATTCCATCTGTTAGGTAGGCCTCCTCGAACGCTCCCGGATCAGCATCCGTGAACTGCTGTGGGAAGTTGCTCATCAACTCTCTCTCTTGGGTGTCCGTGAGCTTCACGATCGGTCTCTGGTTGTTGGCCTCCTCCCGCAGACGTTCCGGGTTCTGCTCCAAATCAGCGATGAACTCTTTGTTGGCGGTGACTTGAGACGGTTTGAGTCGGTCGATGGACCCAGTACCGCACTTTGGGCAGCTCTTATCTGTGGTTGAAATGTGGTAGGCCAGCGCCAAGGAGCAAGGACAGTAAAGAAATTACCAGCAATTAAAGGTAGTATCATATTTGGTTTTTGTCTAAAAAGTACAGATTCATGAGCAGAAATATCAAGGAAGATACAGTCGCAGCCATCTGTGAAAATTTCAGTCCCATACGGTGTCTACTTAATTTTTTAGAAAATCGTGAAAAACGGCCACAGTATTTTTTAAGTCTTTCATCTTTTATTTTTGATTTTTTGAAAGATCAAAAAGATTTTCGGTCGTTGTTTTACTCATTTCTGGATAAATACACCATTTCAGGCGGACAATTTTTAACGGTAGGTTTCTACCAGCACCATCTTCATACCCTGAAAGTTATACGTAAATCTGTGAACATTTCTGTTTTGGTTTCTTACTAAAGTATGATGCTACCTTTAAAGGTACAATACATTATCAGTAAAGGTCACAGGACAGCACTCATACTTTGTCTGATCAAACATGTACATGAAATAATAAACCTGTGAAAATTTGATCTCAATTGGACATCTGAGACACGACTATAGCGAAAACCAGACTCAAATTTTTTTTTATAAAACATGAAGAATGGTTTTGATCTTACTCCGTGATCAAAACTGTTTACGGTCTTTGTTTCACTAATTTCTGGATAAACACAGCATTTCAGGTGGAAATATTTTAACGCTATGTTTCTACCAGCACCATCTTCATACCTTGACAGCTTGAGTGAAAGGGGAATAACTAAAACAAATCAAGTGAGGGTGTCCTTTATGTTTGTTCCAAAAAATCGTTCGGACGAACGATCTTTGGAAAAGACATCACTAAATCTTGATTTCCTTGAAAAACCCAGCATCTGATGAACCGAGATTTCCCATGGTGACTGTTTGCACTGTTTATGAACTGTTGATTCCATATTCTGTCGCAAATTTAATATTTTTTTTTTGAGGCCTTGCAAATCCTGTATGTTCCCTTTAAATTCTAGCATGCAGTGCATGCAGGGAACCACTGGGTTATTGAAGCAATGGGTGCGTTCGTTAAACTTCCACGAGTCGACACTTTCTTAGTGTAAATAATTCCCCCTCTTTTCTCACATTCAGTGTAACACACACATAATATACGCGTGAATTCTATATAGGAACGCTACACAGTGTTGCTTTATTCATGCATGTCAGCATAAGTACATTATAATGACGTCAAATAATTATATACATATCATTAGAGGTAATGATGATAATAATTCATGTTATTCTGAATTTATTCTGGGCACACATCTGTCCAAAGACACTCGTGGCGCACATAATTATTATTATCCCTGGTCATTGGGCCATAATTTACATTCCTGAAACCATCTCAACTCCCTGAGGAGTATACAGCCCCGGCTACTGTATTCAGTGCACAGAGGCTAATCAAACCACCATCTATACCCTCACAGGTACCCATTTACACCTGGGTGAAGAGGAGCAATATGTGACAAAGCGTCTTGCCCAAGGACGCAAGCACCATCAACCCACGGCTGGATTCGAACCCACATTCTGTAGATTGACCACAAGGCTTTGAGTACGACACACCAGACCACTAGGCCACGGCACTCCACAAGGTAATATCATACAGAATTGTTAAAAATATTTCATAGGAGTTTTGATCTTCCTGTGATCAAAATTGGTTGCCATTTTTGTCACTGGTTTTTCCCTTTTCTGGATGAATACATCATTTCAGGCAGAACAATAATTGTAACAGTATGCTTCTACTATCACCATCTTTATAGCCTGTAGATTATAATAGGTAAATCTGGGTATAATTATTTCGTTTCTGTATGCTACAAAAGTATGATAGTACCTTTAACCAAAGATTTGTATACAGCTCCATTGTATTAAAGCAATAATATGGTCGACAGGCCTTTTTTGAAACGACGACTTTGGCTAGGGTAAGGATTTGGCTTTGGCTCCAGCGTGATCATTCTATTTCGAATCTTGGAACTGAGTTCTCACTATCAGACGTGGCCCTTAGCCCAAGCCCTAGCCCAAGCCCAAGCCCAAGCCTGGGGTCGATTTCACGAAGCCCTGCGATTGATCTGAACTCGAGTTACGAAGGATAACCCATTATATCCAACCTAGGGCTGCAATGCATCATAAGTCCTATGATTGATAGTAAGATACGATGAGTTTGTTGAAATCGACCCCAGGCTTGGTTACATGGTATTCATTCCCTACGGCAAATGCATGTCGGTCATCTTCAAATCAAGCGGCTGTTTCATGTTCATCCTGGGTAATAGCTATTTTCAGAAAAAAAAGGTTCACAAAGATTAATCCAATGGCCAATATTTACAGTATAGGAAAATAGGCTTATAATGTTTGATTGTTTAGATTATAACTTGTAGCGATGCTAGACAATAATATTAGGCCTGTACAAAATAATAAGACTTCAATGTAATGATCATAAAATAGTTATGAGCTTTTCTACGGAGCTCCGCGACTGCCATTCCACTTATCCTGATAACCACATAAAAAATCTCGCCAAGTTGACTTTTGGAGTGATAAATTTCTTTCAATAATTATCTCAACAAGATGACTTTAAGGGAAAACGAAATGCCTCTAAAAAGGCGTCTTATCCTGATAATTAACCTCAGTTTTATTAAGACGTCCTTCCAAGGTAAACTATCAGGACAAGTCGACTTCCTTCTTTCAGTAAGTCGTCTTGGCGAGATAAATTATCAGGAAATCGGTCGACTTCTTAGTTTTCACTGAGTAATCTTGTACGAATAAATCATTTCGATAAGTCGAGTTTTAGAGCTTAATAAGTCGACTTGGTGAGATGAATTATCTGGTTATCTGGATAAGTGGAATGGCACTCGTGGAGCTCCGTACAATCCTGTTTTTGCGGTACATTATTTTTACTGCATTTAGAATGGCACTCGTGGAGCTCCGTACAATCCTGTTATTGTGGTACATTAATTTTACTGATTTAGGGTGACACAACTTTCCACGACGATCTGCGCATTGTCGAAATCTGCGTTACTACCGCCAGTCTGAACAATGCCGCTGAGATTGATGAACAGCGCCCTCACTTGACGTTCAATCACGCCACACTGTAGACCAGTAGGTGGAGTCGACATGGGATCACACCTCTCGCTCAAAAGCCACTGGTCTTGGTTACCAGGCTGAAATGAAATTAATTTTTTTTTTTAAAAATGACAGATTTTCTCTAAGATGAGATGGTTTAAACAAATTAAATTAGCTCATTTGGTAGGGCATCGGTATGGAGATTCTGGAGATCGGTGGTTCGAATCCAGCTCCCGAAGTCAACTTTTTTTCATACAAAGGAAAGGGTTGTTCATCGCGGTGGTGGTAAACAGATAAAGGAAAAAGGGGATCAAAGTCACGCGATGTCGTGTTGCGTGATGAAGGCTAGCAGTACCAGCAGTCCGAAACGTCGCTATCAGCAACACAACATCGCGTGACTTTGATCACCTTTTCCCAAATTTGTTCCTTGTTCACCGACTTGGAAAATTAATCCGGGTCAGTTTCCCTTGTGGTTTATAATACACGGGTTTACACATCGAGAAGTGCGCATGCGTGATAGTGCCTCGTTTTGAAGTTGCGATCACAATCTAAGATGGCTGCCAAGGTGTTAACCCGTGAATTATTTGATGATTTTAATGGACAACATTATTGTCGAAAAACTAGGCCTACTTTGTTTGGACCCAGTTTGGTTAAGTGACCTGTTTAAAGTGACCAAAGTGGGTCGTACTATGCCTATGTGCAAAGTCTATAGGATTTCAAACGACAAGAAGAAGAAGAAGAAAACAAAAATCCGAACAAAAACAATACCGTTTCCAAATAAAATCGGAAAAGCCAAATAATAATAATTTGTTTTACTAAGGCCATGTACATACCTTTGATATCTCTACCACCTGACCATTGGGTCTGCGAGCAAGAACTAGCGGGCCTATTGATGAATCGGGCTGGCAGACCCTGGAAGGCGTCGTCTGCCGTCGCCTACGGGCGGGGCTGTCGCCCGGCACGGTGATCGTTCCGGCTGTCGCGTGGACTTCATTGAACGCTGTCTCGTTCATGAATATCTGCCCGAAGTTTCGCATCATCTGGTTTTCTTGAGTCTGTGTTAGACTGACAATTTGTTTCTGATACCTGGCGTCGTACAACAGTTCGGGATTCTGCTCTATTGCCAGAATGAGGTCTCTACTGGCATTGACTTGCAAGAGTTGAATCTCGTTCAGTGGAGTGATCGCTCGAGTCGTGCAATCCGGACAGCACATTGCCGAAACACCGCATGTCAGTGAAAGAACACTCAACACACTGAACAAGAGTAGGATCCTGGTTGACTCCATGGGGATAGCGATCACTCTCAGAACGTAAAGTTTTCAAGTTCAGTTTGATTTCACGAATCCAGTGGCGTGTATACACGGGTTCAGTTCAATGTCCCAGGCGATATTATCGATGTGCCGTTGGAATTATCACGCGTAATACTCGACAACCGAGATGACGATTTTAACTCGATCACTACGGTCACTGGACACCAGCAACAACAACAAGCATCAGTCAAGAAAGACACGCGTTGAGGTTAGTAGATTGAAGTAAAGAACCGAAAAACAATCCAATAAAACTTTACCTAGAGTTCAATTTGACTTATAATGTCCATTCGTTCACACAATATTCGGCACAAGCCACAATTTAGGCATTATTCGTGTATATCTCCCTTCGTGAATGCAATCTGTTAATATTCTATTCGTGGGAATGACTTGACTTGACTTGCACACCAGAACAAATGAACAATATTAGGCCTTGCCCAAATCGGCTGGGATAATACCTGATGGTTCTCGCTTCAATGAGTTGTTTGGTGTTGTTGTTTTTTTCATTCCCTCGGTGAAAAACCAAAAAATCAATCGTGCGGATTTGATTTGGTTTTCTTTTTTTGCGGTGTTGTCATAAAACCTTGTTGAAGGTGCAGTACAGGATTGATATTATTAAAGGTAATATGCACCCAAAGCATGCCGTCTTGGATAAAACAAAATACAGTATAGCGCCCCCACATTATTATTTGTGTGTGGGTGTGGGCCTTCAATAATTATATATTTGTCAGAGTTAGGCCTATGCCTGGCCGACCAGTCATTTCTTTTATGCATGAGTAAAGCTATAGAAAATGCAATGAAGGACGCAACCGACGCGTAATGGAATGTTTAAAGGTAATATCATACTTTGGTTTTTGTCAAAGAAATGCAGGTTCATGGGGGCACAAATATCAAGACAGATACAGTAACAGTCATCTGTGTAAAATTTCAGTCCCATACGGTGCCCACTTTTTGAGAAAACAGTGAAAAACAGCCACAGTATTTCTTAAGTCTTTTCTCTTTTATTTTTGATCTTTTAAAAGATCAAAAAGATTTTCGGTCGTTGTTTTACTAATTTCTGGATAAATACATCATTTCAGGTACGTGGAACATTTTTCACGGTATGTTTCTACCACCACCATCTTCATACCCTGTATAAAGTTATACGTAAATCTGTGAACATTTCTGTCTTACCAAAGTATGATACTACCTTTAATTCACTATACCAGTGGGAAGTTTGTACACGTCCACCGTGGCCGTATATTATTGTTATTATTATTATTTTCTTAATCTAGTAAAAAACATACACCCTTATTCTTGGTAGGGCTTAGGGAATAATTGTGAGGACTCGTTCAGTTGGAATTCTTTTGAGTCAAGATCCGGGTTCTGGTTCACGGACCATTACATTTGCTGTATACTAGGGAACGCCGTCAGTGCCTTCGCTCCCAATCATTTTTGTATTTCGGTCATTGAACGACCATTCAATGGGAGACTTTTGGAGAGTCGGTCTTGAGTCAACAGCGCACGTGCAAACCATGCTTGCGCAATTGTGAGCATGCGCGCGTTGTATTGCACGTGCGTGCGCGTGCGCTGTTGACTTGAAGACCGGTTCTCCAAAGTCTCCCATTCGGCAGTGTTGGAGTAGAGTCCTCAGATCCGAGTACAGAGTACTCCGAGTCACTGGTGTCGATTTCTTTTCATGATTGGGGGGATGATTGGTGATTCGGTGTCCTATGCGAGGGAGCGAAGCGGTGGAGGCTGTGGGAGGTGGGATACCCCCTTCCAAACAAGGGATTTTTTGATAAAAACAGAGTCAAAAAGTCGCATTTTAGAGCATTTAAAAATGATATTCAAAAGAATTAAACAGTATAAATTTACTGCGAACACTAAAAAAACAAAACAAGGATCATGTAATATTTCTATACAATAAACTTGAATGACATTCAACCTCAAAATATTGGGGGGGGGGGGGGTGATAATACACGCCATACCCCCAAGCCCCACCTCAAATATTGGGGGGGGGGATATATCCCCCCATCCCCCCCCAGGATCGACACCCATGTCCGAGTACTTCAAGGTCTGAGTACTGGGCCAAGTCCGAGTACATATTTCTGTCGAGTCCAAGTCCTAAGTATAAAGTCCGAGTACATTCAAGATCGAGTACGGGGGGGGGGGGGGGGGGGCTTACCAAACTGGACTGCTATTATAGCAGTTGCAGAGCATTCCAATAGCAGTTCAATAGCAGTCCAATAGCAGTTCAATAGCAGTTCAATAGCAGTTCAATAGCAGTTCAATAGCAGTTCAATAGCAGTTCAATAGCAGTTCAATAGCAGTTCAATAGCAGTTCAATAGCAGTTCAATAGCAGTTCAATAGCAGTTCAATAGCAGTTCAATAGCAGTTCAATAGCAGTCCAATAGCAGTTCAATAGCAGTTCAATAGCAGTTCAATAGCAGTTCAATAGCAGTTCAATAGCAGTTCAATAGAGTTCAATAGCAGTTCAATAGCATGCACATGCTATTATAGCATTCACATAGCATGCAAAGGGTTTGAAGACTTTTGGACTGCTATGATCAGCAGTCCAATTAGCATTCCTATAGCATTCACGTACGAGCTGGGAATAGCATGCAGCCGTGAATGCTATACTTTAAAACTAAGGATCAGGAGAGGGACTCAGCAGTGATTTTTTTTAAGTATAGCATTCATATAGCATGCAGTGTGAATGCTATACTGTACCCGAGTGGTTTGGGATAATTTGACCCTGTAATGTCAAGCAGTCTAATTGATTTATGACTACTGGAACACTTCTTGTCTAGGTTTGTATTACATTAACAGACTGACCCTTGTTCACCTTACAGACTATAGTTTGAATATCTAACGGTTATAGCCATTTTAGCCACTTTTGTAACAACCACACAGTAAGCAACATCTCTGTGTACTGTGCTCCACTCTATCCTTTGAATAGTAAGGACTATAGGCCCTATACATATACAAATACAAATTTCAGTACAATTTGTCAGTCAGTTTACAACAAAACTTGTCAACTCATGGAACCACAATCTGGCAAAATGGAATTTAATTCACCCCAACATGCTCCCAGATGAAGGTAGGCTGTATTCACTGTTTTAACCCTGTTGTTTTATTAATTCAGTCATAGCACACAGAAAGTATGAAACTGTGGCAATTAGGCCTATAGTATATGTACTTCCTTCAATGAGTTTTTGAACCGCTAGATATGTTGGATCATGGAGGAAGAAATAGACCATTTCTTCCTCCATGGTCGGATAGAGGCCCTGAAATAAGTGTGACCCTAATTAATACTAGTAAGTAATAATTCCTACCTCCATGGTAATACTGTATGGGCCAGCCAGCTAAATCTTTAGATTGCTGATTGATTGTTGTGTCAGGGGTATAGCCTTGCCATCGTTAAGTGTTTAAAAACTATGATCCTAGCCTCTGGGCTAGGATCATAGTTTTTAAACCTAACAAATAAAGTACCACTAAAATATGCAAAAAAACAGTAATATTATCATTGTAAGACCATATGCCTAAATTTGAAATAATTTACATGTAGAGTGAAAAAGCTAAAGAAGATTAACCGATCAACGAACAATTAATCCTGAACTTGAATGACATGAATAGGCCTAATTCATGTATGAACATTAACCAAAGTTTCCATTTCAGTCAAATGAGTGTTTTAACTTGTTTATGAAGATGAGAGTTGATGCAAGAGGGAGGAGCCTCCCCATAGCACCTTAGAAAGAGAGAGCAAGAAGGGAAAGGAGAAGAATTAAACACCCAAATGCAGAAGTGCATGGTGATGTTACAAACCATTGATAAAAGGCAAGTATTTGTTTGTAGTACCTCCATACATTACATGAGATCTGCAGTGCAGCATGCAAGTCATTTTCATCCTGGCAGCTATTTAGATCTAGCCTAAATTTCCTTTTGCAGCTTGGCTATAAAAATGGCTGAACATTATATAATCACGAGTATTTCACATGACAGAAAATACTGAAGAATTAATGCTAGTGGTCACCATTTCTCATACCTTTAAGCCAAAGTTGAAATGTCCGATGTTGATTGTATTTTTCCTACTTTCAATGGAGAAATCAATTTATTTATTTACAAATGAGTATAATAGTTTAACTATAATTTCTTCTTTTGGTTTTTTTTTAATTGCAGATGCAGTACAGACCTGCCTTTGG